>CAVNZL010000136.1:1987500-2437500 GCA_963693355.1 Pontia daplidice | reverse complement strand
TTTTTTTTTTTTTTTTTTTTTTTGGTATACTTTATAGGCTAAAGGACACCGATATCGAATGCCTTAAAAAAATGTATACTTTAGTCTTTATATAAAAGTGTAAAATCAATACTCCGCATAAATCGTATTTCCTTTTCCGGTTTCAATGATCAAAACTGGATTGCCAGGTATAACGTTCTATATTTGGCATATGATGAATTAAACTGTTGCGGGATCCGCGTTAACTTAATTTTTAATCCAATCTTTTTTTTAATTTATTTTCAGATAATATTATAATAATCTTTTATATAATGCATTATAAAACTCAAAAATATTAAATTTATAAAAATATTATTTTTTCAATAATAAATTTGCACCGTGATAAAATAAGTACAGTACAACTCTTCCATGGGTACATAATCAATACAAATATTTACTTTTAAGATTAAGCTCCACTATGTACAGTGACAGTTCTTATTTAATATTCCCTTGACTTTAGGTAATGGTTAAGTACGCTTATTACTAGCAACACTCAAACGAGTTCGGCCATTTTAGTTCCATTATCGAGTTGTTCGTTCGCCGGGTCTGCAAGGTGGATTCTGGTGAATGACACATTTATTTTATTTTTAAATTCTCTCGTTTGAGAGGTAAGTGAATAATTAGTTTATTATTTTTATAAGTTTTTAACATTTTTCAAGTGTTGTTTTAATTATAATCTTGAAATTGTATTATTGGTTACAGATACTATCCACCACACCACGTATATCACCATTTCTGGGGTTGTAAAACTAAAAAGGATTAAAAATGCAGTACAACAGTTTTCACAATCAACATCCAATGTAAGTTTTCGTTAGAATATATACAAAAAAGTTTCTAACGTTATATTTAAGTTCTTACTCAATGTTAATACTTAAGCGGATTCAGGCGGCCATTTTGTGAAATGCACTTCGTTGACCGTTCACACACAGCTGATATAAGATTTATTTAAGTTTGTCGTTCTCTTATGTAGATCATTAAGTTGAACATTAGAAAAGAATTTATATTTAAATAATTGTGGCAATCAAAATTTAAAAAAAAAATGGAGGATTTTTTGGATTGGAGGACGTTCCACCATGCGCGGAATTATTGACCTTCATAGGCGTCCATACTCCATTGCGTAGGTAGTCAACTGATTGCTAATAACGAGTCCAAATTCAGTAGTTACTTAAATAAATATGTATGCATGTGAGGGGCCAGAATTTAAAAAAAAAAATTTAGAAAGGCAACATTTTCTCTAAGTAAATCTTGCTTAGAGTCACATCTTCATATAATTTTTTTTATCATTTTAAGATTTTAAAAGTAAATTACTTTAAAAAAAACAAAGGTGTTATTTCCTCTGTTAAAATTTTAAGCAACTAGTTTATTATATAACCTTTGTTACTAGTTCAAATATCATTGTCTAATAGTTTCAGGCCTCGGTTAGATCAGAATGAACAATTCGGTAAGATGCCCTACCTCAATAGAGCATATGACTTTGGTGGGCCTAAAAACTTTGGTCCCAGAAATAACATGGGTAATAAAAACTTTAGACCCAGAAATGATTTTAATGGAGTAAGACCAGATTTTAATGCAAATCAAAATGATGATTTTGGGGGGCCTAAGGACTACAGGCCAAGGAATAACTACAATAACCAAAACATGCAGAAGAAAAATGAGTATGATGGTGAAAATACATCAGGGAGTAACAATATGCAATTTTATAATTCTAAAAATGATTTTGGGGGACCTAAACCAAACTTCCAGAAGAATAACTTTGGACCCAAAAACTATAATAATCCAAATGGATCCCCAACCAATGGCCAGCAGCAGCAGTACATGCAAAAGAAACTGTATAACTCAAACACCAATAATGGGCAAATACAAGACTTTAATGATCGTAAACTACAGAGTCGCAAAGCTAAGCACCCAGGTGATGGGCTAGTCAAGCCTGTATGGGACATGGGCCAGCTGGAAGAAATTCAGAAGAATTTTTATAAACCTCATGCTAATGTAGATGCCCGATCAGAAGAGGAAGTTCAACTTTTTCGATCAGCAAAGGAAATAACTGTTAGTGGTAATAATATACCACGACCAAACCAGAAATTTGATGAAGGAAATTTCCCTGACCATATTCTTAATACTATCAAGGAACAGGGATATGAAGAACCTACTGGTATTCAGGCTCAGGGATGGCCTATTGCTTTATCTGGTCGTGATATGGTTGGTATTGCATCTACTGGATCAGGAAAAACCCTTGCTTATATGTTACCTGCTGCTGTTCACATTGTCCATCAACAAAGGATCCAGAGAGGTGATGGCCCAATTGCTTTAATTCTGGCTCCAACAAGAGAATTAGCTCAACAGATTCAATCAGTCGCTCAAGCTTACAGTGCACGTGGTTGTATAAGAAACACTTGTCTCTTTGGTGGATCACCTAAAGGTCCACAAGCTAGAGACTTGGAAAGAGGTGTTGAAATTGTTATTGCCACTCCTGGTCGCCTCATTGACTTTTTAGAACGTGGAACTACCAACCTGCGCCGCTGCACATATTTGGTGTTGGATGAAGCTGACAGAATGTTGGACATGGGATTTGAGCCTCAAATCAGAAAAATTATTGAACAAATTCGCCCAGATAGGCAAGTTTTGATGTGGTCTGCTACATGGCCTAAGGAAATACAAGCCTTAGCTGAAGATTTCCTAACTGATTACATTAAAGTTAATATTGGCTCTCTTAATCTTTCTGCTAATAACAACATAAAACAAATTATTGAAGTTTGTGAAGAACACGAGAAAGAAGTGAAATTAAGCAACCTTCTAAAAGAGATTGCATCAGAAAAAGACAATAAGGTTATTGTTTTTGTTGAAACAAAGAAAAAAGTAAGTAAATCCTGACATACAGCTTTTTAAACAAGTATGTATGTAATTTTTACTAATTTAAACATTTAATTTAAGGTTGATGATATTGCACGTGCTGTTCGCCGTAATGGATATAAAGCTTTAGCTATTCATGGAGACAAGTCACAACCAGAGCGTGACGCAGTGCTTACGGAATTCCGTAATGGCTCTACGACTATTTTGATCGCCACCGACGTTGCTGCTCGTGGATTAGATGTTGAAGATGTAAAATTTGTGGTCAATTTTGATTACCCTAATTCTTCTGAAGATTATATTCACAGAATTGGTAAGATTTTTCAGTTTCATTTATTTATTCAGTTTTTGAATATTAATAAGGAATAAATGTTGGAGAAAAAGTATTTTCGGTGGAACAACAAGACTTATTCCCATCCTGATGTTACTAAAACATTGAAAATGTATTACATAACCACCTCAATGTTATTTAATGAAATTGTTTTTCATAAATATTTATTTGTGTATTTAGGTCGCACAGGACGATGCCAGCAATCAGGTACAGCATATACTTACTTTACTAGTGGTGATGCTCGACAAGCGCGTGCCCTAGTTGGAGTCCTGAAAGAAACAGGGCAGAACCCACCCACAAAGTTAAATGATATGGCCAGAAACAACAACAACAATTCAGGTAAGAATAAAATCTAGTACATGGAACATATAACATCTTGACAAGTGGTGTAATAAATCAATTGTTTACAGGGCGTAATCGTTGGCAGCAACGTAAAGAAAACAATAGTGGATCTAGTTCACCACGCCAAAAGAGTAATAACCAGTGGAATAACAAAATGGCTAGTGGCGGTAGTGATGATGGCCAAAACAATTACCAAACCAACACTTTCACTCAACAACCTCCTAGATTTTCCAACCAAAATCAAAACAACCAGGGCTACAGACAAAACAATTATCAGAAAACTGTACCCTTCCCAAGTCCAAATGTTTTTGATTCCATGGGCACATATCAAGGAGGCTACAATAATGGTTATCAAAATGCTTATAATAATCAAAATGGGTATGGACAAAGGCCATACAATAACACCCGTAATAATGGACAACAGTATCGCAACAATAATACAGGTGGCAACAAGTCAAGCGGATCAGGATCTTCATTTGGATCACCTCCACCACACTTTGCTGCCGCTCATTACCCACAGATGCATCCCCACCACCAAGATATGCTAGGTATGTTTTAATAGTTTATTTTATTCAGGTTCATACAATTAAATGCATTAACTTTAGAAGTGGGAACTTATTACTTATGTGGTTCTTAACTTTGAGAAAATATTCTTTAGCTTCTCAAATACGCTGATATACATTTTTCTACATGCAGTAAACACCTTACAATACAGTGAAGGGAGCATCAGAAACTATGACACTAATAATTGTGTATGTATGATTTGCAGGTGGCAAGTTCTATGGAGGTGGCGTAGGTGGTGGTGGGCCGTGTGGATACCAAGCGGCGGTGGGTGGAGGTGTACCCTACCCACATCTGCCTCCTGGCCCCCTCTTGTATGCAGCACCCGTACAACAGTAAAAGCACTCTTTACTAACATTATTATTTAGTTTTTTAATTTAACCTTGAGGATTCTGGTAACTTCATATTTCAAGGTTACATATTATAATTTTGTATTAGGTATCTTAAGTTTCATATTTCTCAACTTTGCTCTTCATTGACTCAGTACTTAGTTGGTTCCGAGCTCTATTGGGAAATGGGTTTTTTTTTCTAAGATCTGAAGTTGCAAATTCTGAATTTCGAAAATGTTCTAACTGACAAAAGTAATGACTGAAGCATATTATCCAAGGAAGTCATACTTGAATATTGGAAATAAATGTTTGTGAATATTTCAGATCAATGTCAATAACTAATTATTTTTCATAAGTGTGTTAGCTTAAGGGATTGTTTTTTGTTAGTCATTTAATGTTTCGTATTTAGCACAAAAATAACAAATTTGTACTAAACCTACACCTACATAGTACCTATAGATTTTTTAAACATTTTCTTTACAATTAGTGAAAAAGAGTTATGAAATATTTATAGCTTTTATCTGACTAACAAAAACCTTTCCAATGGTGGTTTAAATGAGCAGAATATCATTTCCACCTTTTAGATGTTAATCACTATAAACCACAATTAAATTCGTCATTAAATTTTAATTATTGCAGTACATGTCTTGTTAGTTCTTCTGGAAAGATTTGTGTTTGATATATGAATAATTAAATTTAATGATTGTTTGAATGTGGTAGTATTTAGAGTAGTCGGTGTCGGTACCCTCTATGTAATCGGGTGCCTTTCGTTTTAAATGTCTGTATGATGTACGAAATGCACGAAACATATAGAAGATGAGTGAAATTAGGGAAGGTTTGCTAACATAGTATCTGAATAATATTTTATATAAATAATTTAATTGTTAACGATGATCTTATTATCCAGTGAAAATGAGGGACAACTTAGAGTAAGAAATTTAAAATGCTTTTGATATAACAGACAATCTGTATTGCCAGATAAGACACATTTCCTTTTTAATGTGATATTGTCACATTGGGTTCAAGATTATTTTATACGAAATTAGATCTATTGAGTATTATGCCTAGAAGTATGAATCAATGTCGAGTTGATATAGACATTAAGGTTTTGGATTTTTAAATTCCTGATTCAAAAAGTTAGAGATGTAAATAAACACATGCATTTAACATAGGAAGATTAATATATTTTGATCTTAATAGATAACCGACAGCAGCGGCTACATTCGTTTCTTAGAAAAATAAGTGGTTTCTTCATATTGTTTTTCATTATTTTTGTATTTGTATCTCACATTTGTATCTAGTAGTTAATTACTGGAGATTCTTTGCACGTAAAAGGGTTATCAGTGCTATATCGAGCTACGTCAGTTGATACAACAAGAACACCTTGCTGCAATATTCCAGAAGCCCATTACTGTCCAAAGAGTAAAATAATCTGTGATATTTCATTACTGTAACCTATCGTTTTGTTGGTCAATTGTTAATACATAAGAACACTTCATTTGGAAAGTGACAAAAATATATTTTTTTAACAATATGAGCAAATTACATGAAAAAATGATTATAAAGATTTCGAGTCATTCACAGATAATAAATAATATATGATAGGTGTAAGGTTTACGATTTTATTGTTATTCAGTTTAGTTTCACAATTTATCTAGAGGTGACAAAATTGTACCAGTTCAAAAGGGACGTAATAGTTATTATCGTTATCCACTATAGACTACATCTCGAAATAATGTGATGTATGTTTATTGCACACGGGTAGTCAACTAATGAGGGGTGAACACTGTGGGGCCTCGTATGGGTCATATCGAATACGAGGTTTAATTTTTATGTACATTATAAGAGAAAGACTGCATTGATAGAGTATAATTATGCATAATTTCATCTCAAAGATGATCCTTCTAGCCTGTCATGTCGTTAGTTTGTGAAAGCTGTTATACAAAGATAATTTATTGGAATTAGGGCGGTCGGGCTAGAGTAGATAGTGCGTATAATATCGGCAAGCGTGTGTCGTGTCGAGTACGGTCGCAGACTAGCAGGAAGCTCCTGTATTTATTATGTACAAAGTACTGACCCACCTCTACTAAACAACTGTGATAATAACACTAAGTAGCTTAACAGGCAATTTATATACTAGTTACGTCCAAGAGAAGGAATGACATCATATCTGACATATTGTATTGTGATAATAAATTTTATTCAAGACGCGTTTCAATACTCTCGTCGCGTTGTTGATAACTTTTCTCTAAATAAGACTGATTATGATTATTTCTATTTGAATATTTTATACTCGTTCCACTTTGACTGAGTGAAGTAAGATGTCTATTTATATTGGTAGTATCTTGTGCTGTGTGTTTTCCCTCAAATTTATTATTCACTATGTTGGATATGTGTCAAAATGTCTTTCTAAAAGGGTCACCTATTTGGATTTTAGGTATGATTTGGTTTGATAGGTAATCCCACTCTTTGTTGTGATGCTAATTATTCGTGTTATTTACATAGTGGCAGCGTCAGAGTAACGTTACAAAATGATTTATTATTTGTTGTTAATTTGCAAAATTTTATTTATTCAACCAGAGTCAACTATTTCATAGGCATTCTGTAGTTGCTATATTAATAATATTATTTCAAATGAAAACAATTTGACAAAAGTATAAATAGATTTTTAAGTATGTGGCAATGCAGATCTTCATGAATAATTAATTCTTAGTTTGAAGTGAATTCAAACTTAAATTTTGTATGTGAAATGGAGAGAGGCTCCAAGCATAATTGTCCCAAAGGGAGGTCTTCTGAATGTTTCTAAGAAGTGCATTTCTTCTATGTAATACAGTATTAAATTCCGATTAATAAATTGATGTAATTAAGTTGGTATTTTATTTCTTATAAGGTCTGAATATGCTGTGATTCAAAGCTTATATTAAAATTTAAAAAAGATCATCAGTCATAATTTGTTAAAAATATCAATATTTTGCATTTATAGCTTTCTTTGCTTTAATTTCACATTTAAATATGATTTTTCGAAATCAAAATTTTCAAGAAGTTGAAAGTCGATTAGTAATCAAAATATATATATGTAGTATATTAACCTTTTAAATTTTAAACTCGGCAACAATATTTTTCACCACTTGCTTGCGTAACAGTGCGTTCCCGAATATGAAGTAGCTTTTCTTTATCTTTTTCTATTTTATTATATATAATTATATACTATAGTTTTCATCGAGCGTGAAAAAATTATTCAATTTTGCAATCTGGTACCTAATAACCCTGGTTTACAAACTTCGAGTTCCCTTGGAACAATTAAAAAATTTGAGTAACTTTTACAGCTTAGTACACAACTTTGCATCTTTTTCGTAAATTTTGCCACCCTTATATTGCCGCCCAATGTATATTATCTTATATATAAAATTCTCGTGTCATAGTTTTCGTTCCCATACTCCTCCGAAACGGCTTGACCGATTCTCATGAAACTTTGTGAGCGTATTGAGTAGGTCTGAGAATCGGCTAACATCTATTATTCCTCTCCCTAAATATTAGGGGTAGTCCATCCCCTAAATGTTACATACAAGAATACATACAATCCTACATTTTCACCCTTCTACGATCAACCCTTATTTTTTATTTATTAATTGAAAATTGAAATCACATGTATGTATGGCAAAATAACGTTTGCCGGGTCAGCTAGTAAAATATATAAATACCAAATTAAGGGCTCCAGCGAGAAATTAGAAAATTAGAAAAATAGATTTTATACGTAACCGGTACAGAATAAGTCTAAAAAAAATCGATAGATGGCACTTTTAGCCAATATACATTGGTTACACTAAAATTGTCCGCAATTCGTCACTTACAGCAAAAATATTTAAAAATTAATTACACATTTGAAAATTAATCACACGTTGACTGTAAAAGGCAGTTTGTTTCATCTGACTGTCAATTGTTTTTACATTTTGGCGCCATTTTAAAAATTACATGTCTACATTAACTGGGGAAAATTAGTACGACCATGACCATTTGTTTACCACAAATTTTTGTCGAACTTCGTAAAAATTACCGTTTTATTAATAAAGTTGCCACATGGCCAGATAGACAATTTTGAAGATGAAAAACATACAGTCTTAACCTAGCAACTCGTGATTTTTATGTTATAATATTAAGAACCAATTACGCTATTGGAGTGAGTCAACGATTTTCATCAGCAGAAGAGATTGAAAAACACGTTTCTGAAGTCACCACGGAGGAGTGGCAAAAAAGTTTTTAAAATTGGTTTCATCGAATAAAAAACTGCATTTACGCATGTGGATAATATTTTGAGAAGCAATTCATTAATTTAATAGTTTTTTTTTAATTATAAATAATCTGAATCATCAATCATCTAAAGTAAAATTACCCCTCATATAAATTTTATAGTTTAAGTTTATAATATTCATTAGAATATTAATTTTTGTTTATGCCATCTATGGATCCTTATACCTGACATCATATACACGCGACGAGTGGGATTATCAAAATAGTTTGAAAAATTAGTAATAGATGTCGTTATACGATCATGTCACGTCAAGCTTACATGGTTTTTTGACGTTTAGGTCTATGACTTGTGTCTGTCTGATAAGGTGATAAAACCTTTTTTTTAAACTATACGAGGATAAGTGACAAAAAATGAATTTGTTTTGACTAATATTGTGATATTGTTTTCGAGTGTTGTGAAGAAATTGCTTTTTTACCTACGTTATATCATACATTCTGTGAAAAAAATCCTATCAAAAAACGAGGTCAACTATTAAGGAAGTCTCCAAATTGAATTGGTAATATTGCTTGATCTATACAACTACTAGTTAACAGTATAATAAATTGTTTAAATGTAGCGTTTTAGTAAGCATATTAACTCAATTTTCATGATTTTGAAGAAAATTTGTTCACACCTAACCAAACTTTCACAAAATTAAATATATTACCCGCAGACGGCCTTGATTCTAATCTTGCCAATGTCGATAGAAACAAATTTTATTATTTAAAAACAGAAACATTCGTGAGACAATTTAGCTATCTTATAATAATTGCTTCCAATTGGAGCTTAAAGTTTCTTCAAATAGGTATTCGTTTTATTTTTTTTATGAATGCATAATGCCAAGCTTTCAAATACTTGCCCTGACCTTGCCTCTGGAAAACTTGCAGGAAATGTGACTTTGCTAATTAAATAATTATTCTCCATTCATTATGCCTATGCTAATATCCTACACTACGATTCTCCACGAAATGATTATTCCCGTGCGACTGTAGAATGTACTCCACTGCCCCAAGAGTAACATCGAAATCTTGGGGAGCTATTTCCTAATTTACATAATATAACGTTAAAAACTGGCGTGGCCCAAGACAAACAGTTGAAAATCGTAAAATCGTGCTTTAGTTACTCGATACGTTAATTACTTCAATAATATTCAATACTTGTATCAGTTTTAAAGTAAATCTTCATCGTCAATAAGGTTGTAGGAACATTTATTTGTTTATAATCCTTGTTCGAATTAAATTCACTTTCAATATAAATGTTTGTATTATTTTAGGTTACCGGAGTTAGTGATGGCAGTACATAAAGCACATGGAGATGTCTAAGATCCTGTCATCGACTTCAGGTAAGAAATAACACCCAATTCGAAAAATTGGTATATCTGAGCGTGGGATGTTAATAACTTTAATCGTTGACAGGCACCCAACTGAGATTTATCATAGCTTAAGCTATCATTCGTTTTCGGTTTAGAACAGTTGAAAGCACTCACGGTTTGCCATTTGCATGAGCTAGGTTAATACACAATGTTTGAGCCCAACTCCCTCTATGCTTCGCACACAGCACAGTGCGAATAAATATTTTCTTTTAAAAGTTTTCGCATTTCATATATTAAGATTGGTAGTTTTTTGCGAAGCCAATCCTAAAATTACGATTTATCTGAAGTACCAAAGCCATAAGTTGTTATCTCAATGACATTATGGAATAGCGAGATAAAATAAAATCGTGAAAATATCACAAAAATACTTTATTTGCGTTAGATAGTGTGCGAATTAGATTGTGCATAGATTAATCGGAGATAATTAATATCAAAGGAATTAGAACGTCAAAAATCTTGAAAGCACTTTTCAATTACACATTTTAGAGTGTACGCTTTATTTTAGAACTAAACGTTTAAGTAAATGTATAATTCCAAGGCGGATACATCGTACGTGTGACATATCATTTGTAAAGAGAAATTAGTAACAACCTTCGGCATGCACCATGTGTTTACAAACAAAACAACGTGACCGAGGTTGTGAATGTGCTTCTCTTCCATAATTGCATTCGATGCGAGGCCGTTTCTCTATGGCTTCCCATGTGATGTAAACATGTACAATCTTAAAATTTATAATTATATTATCCATGCAACGCTTTAGTGGTTATAAAGATTTGTATTTGTTAAATTTGGAACACGAATTGATTACGTTGAGCTTCTATCCTTACACAGGAATCAACAAAAAATGAAATTACGTAACTTATTTAAACAGTATAATATTTTTAAATGCCTACTGTTTACTAAATAATTCCTAATGAAAACATAGAAACTATCAGACGGTTACAGCTTTACAACAGTCGAGTGGAATACCGTTTTACAGTAAATGAGACTTGCAACTTTCTACGTTACATAACGGTTTGCGTTCATTTTGGAATGGAATGGTGTCATAATCACGAACACCCGTTTACAAAGGATACCGACATTAATTGAATGCTCGTTTTCGAAATATTCAACAAAAATAACTCCATTAACAACATAATATTGAACTATTGTTCTTGCTGCAGATAGGCCGAAATTTACAATAACCATATGAATACACTTAAATTTTATATTTAAATATTATTGTTATCATACAGTTTAATATAAAGTGTGGGCCTTTACATAAAATATGTTTTTGCCTCAATAACATTTTTATAAAAAATGGCAAATTAATGAATTAATGAATGAATTAGTGTCAAGCGGTATTACAGAAAAAAGAGAGGGTCTATTTATAGAAATGGAAAGCTAAGTGGAGTAGACGCCGGTCGCCGTGCATCGAGGGCTCTCGGAATGCTAGTCCGTTGCGCAACTTGTTTTGACGGCGGAGAAGTTACTTCATTCGCTACACGCCTCTTGTTTTGTTTATTCCAGCTCATAAATCTTTTTCGGTCAAGTGACATAGATATCGTAATCAAAATCAGAAGTTACTAGTTATTCGTAAGATTTTGTTTATTGTCTATGATGAACTATAGCCGAGTAATTACAGCAGATATTTAAATCTCAATGATGGCCTTAATGTTATAACTAATATAATCTATAAATAAAAATAATTCTTGACTGGTGAACACGTAGTAATCTGTTGACCGCACGCGTTGCCTCCGTGTCGAGCGCCGACAGCCTTGCCGTCGGCGATGTTTGTGCAAAACGATTGCACCATCTATTTGCAGCTGGCACAGTTCGCTGTGCACTGTTGTTGTTTATTCAGCGCTATCTTAACTACTGTAATGAGATTTCGCCCTTATTCATACAAACCAAATCAGGTTAAGCCTTTATTTTGGTAGATATCTAAGACATTGATTATAAGGTTTTCTCCGTATTATTGTGTAATACATTAATTCTTATTAGGAAGGTTTCCGTATGAGTTGAACTCATAAGTGGAACATTAGTCCTTACTAGTTTATTTAATTATACGACTCTGATGTAGACTCACAGATTATAAAGCTGTTCTTCTTGTCGCAGTAAGGGTTTGACCTTTTTTAGTTACAGTGATTATATATGTTCATAATAATTATATGAAATAATTGTTATTTCATTCATGTACAGATTTATTTAAGTTGTTTAAGGCACGGTAAATACGCCACCTCTAGTTTTTGATATGATCAGAAAACTGATAATTGTCTTCAAAACAGCATAATATAATGCGTTATTGCAATCGTCTGTTGGTAATATCACGAATGTAATTTCCTGTTTGTATCTGTTTATTTTGATGGTCTGTTTTGTTTTCAATGCTACTAACGAGTACTGAAGTTGTTTTTGTTGTTCGCTGACGTTGCTCAATTCCAAAGGCCGCGACAAGGTCGGCGCGCTGTCACCGTATAAGCGACTTGAATAAAGCATTGACGATGTGAATACTATCATGAGCGTGTGATATTTTTAACATTTACTTGAGTATTGACTTTCAGTAATGCGTAATTATAAATAGACAAAGGAACTTGAATGTCCCACATTATGCGTCGTATCTGCAGTTTTCTCAGAACTTCCGTCTGAGAATTTCTCACAGTCTTTGTGGCTGGGAAACTTAAAATAAACTTTCACTTGTTGTTTAACCTCTGTGAAGTGGATTATTTTTAGACATTGAAGTTAGCCGAGTTCAATCTGACTTTCCGATTTAGTATTTATTCCTAAAATATCTTTTAAAGTTTAAGTTGTACTATTGTTAGCATTCAAGAACAGCACAGAATTGTTCTGAATTTGGGTAAATATATATAAAACAAGAGGGTGAAATGTATTGAAACCGGGAAGCGATTCTAGAAGCAGTATATATTGATTTAAGCAATAAGAACGCTTTGGCACAGTTTATTGCCAACCTACACCGCGCCGGCAGTTTTGAAATCGTGTCACAAGACCGCCTAGCGCACACTGACATGATTTCACAGCCAGTCATGTGCATGCTACATTATGAAGTTAGAATGCATTGTAAACAACACCTTTACATAATTTACTAAACATAGCACGATACAGTTATTTACTTCAGCTAATATTAGATTCTTACTAGCATATGTATAGGATTGTGGTTCATTTAAGGTTGACTTTAGGCTGCATATTTGTTCATTGCTACGCTGCCGTCAAGACCCTAAGTAGGCTAAGGTTGCTAACATACATTTTTCTTTTAACTACACTCACAATAACTGCGTAATAAAACTGACTTAATTACTTTTTGTCTTAAATTATGATTAGGTGTTGGATTTTGTCAATTTACGTAAATTTTAGTTTGTAATAGATATTAATGGAAATACTTTATCACTACCCGTATACGTTGAAAAAGAGTGTAAACAGGAAAAATAAATGTATTGATTGGTAGATTTCACAATGCTGTTGCTTAAAGGATCGATTCCCAGAGGGCGTTCTAGTTGGTTTACTATAATAATTGTTTAGTGTGGAAACTGGGTCATACTCACGCTAACCTTAACCGCTATTCGCAGCTTTTAATAATCTATTAGATTTTCATGAAATTAATTAGCTTGTGTTGGGAATTTTGTTGAAATTATCGAAAATGTGTTATACGAATTCGAATCAGTATCTCTTACAAACATGCCATGTCGGCATGCATGATTCATTCGTTGCACTGCATTGCTCCACCTCTCCTCGCTGGTATTTAGGTCAGCTCGAAGACAACTCCGCGATGATTTGTTTGGGTTCTGCCAAATCTGTTTCAAGGGGATGCAATCATTTGTGATAAAGTGATAACAAGTACCGCACCTTATTACTGAACTGAACACAAACACTTCAAGGTCATCGAATACTGATATTGATGTGTTTTTCTTACCTAAAAATGCTAAAACACTTTTGATGGCATCTTTTAATTGCAACATCGAAAATAAATCTTTGTATTGCTTGCTATTTTCAGTGTAGCTGGAATGGCGAAAGCGGAAAACCGCTGTCAAAACATTGTTGAAAAGTAAAATTCCCGCACAATAGAGGAATTGTTTTGTTTACAACCTCGGTTTCTGTTTTGTTTGTTACACTGCAATTACAAAAGTCAATATTACCTAAATGGTAAACATTTCGTTATTTCAACTTTGCTTATTTTTATATTCGTAATTTTGTCATGATTATAGCCAAGGTCTTAGAAGATTTATGAGGAAAATAGATAGACGGATCTTTAAGCTATGCAATTGGTGTTTGATTTACGATTTGGCATTAGGACTTCAGAACTATAAATATGAAGTTATTTTAAAAATGCGTGCACAATTTGTTGTGAAATGATTTAGTGTATTTTTTATCTATTCTCAGCTTATGCATGTTTCCCTTGGTTTAGTATACTGTGTATAAATAAGCTACACTTTTGAATAGGAAATACATGTGGCTACGGCACTGGCATGTAAATATGTGGCTTATGGAAAGGATATCAAGCTACTATAATTAATATTTGTGTATGTGGTACGTCCAATCGCAGGTATTTTCTAAAATATAATGTGTATATAATATTTTAAAACCCCGTTTCATTCCGCTGAAAATAACCTACAAACTGTGTTGTTAACGATTAAAATCCGCAGAGATGGCCTAGTCTCCTGAAAATGGGTCACTTGCCCCTACTCCCTCAGTTCAGTTTGTTTGGGTCTTCGCTATCGATTTTCACACAAGCTTGTCCCAAAATGTGCGCACGCAACTCTGCCATATTATGAAGCCTATGCAGCATGCACCATTTTGAATTGGTGTCAAATCAATAAGTCCATTTTAGTAGTCAAAGATTTCAATACGGAACCAAGGTTTTCCTTTGAAATAACGATAAATTTTAGTATAAAGAGTGTAAGAATTAATTCTAATTATTATGAAGGTACCTTGCATAACGCGAAATACTAAGACTGCAGAGAGTTCAAACAGCTATCAAATCATGCAGTTGATATGCGTCTAGATTGCCATAAGTTGTTAATATTTGATGACTAAAATTTTAAACAACATTTTTCTAAGCAAGTTTTAAGTAGATCTTAACATATTTTTATTGCCTCTTAATGATTTACGACGCCGTTGGAAAAATCCTTGCCCATGCGTAAGTGCGTACTTCAAAAGATAATCTCTTATTACGAAACCCTTGATGTGCCCTAAGTACAAATAACGTAGGCTTAAGTTGAGACAGGTTTAATGGCGTCTAGCGTAGGTAATATCATGTTAGTAGGTTGCCGAGGTGCGCGGCGCTCAGCCCACAACTAGGCCACGGCTACTAGATGCTGATCTTGATTGCAGCCGTAGTAATTTTAACTGCAGCCTTTTAAAAATGAATACGGTAGCTTGTGCTTTATGCACTTTAGAGATGATGTTTATAATTATGCTCTGGTCAGGGTTGCTTGCTTTAAGAGATATTTATACGCTAAAATTGTGCATCTCTATTTCTTCTCTTGTTTTTCTCTATCTCTATAATCGAAGAAGGGCATTGAAGGCTGATCATCTACCTCATTACCGGGATGAAACTAATGAAGAAATGCGTCACGCATTTTCTCATTCTGTCTTTTACATAAAAGGAACTAAGTACATACTTAGTATAGACTTCTGGATGATTATTTAGAATCAATATAATGCATAAAGACTCCTCGACCTTCGTTTTTGTATTCCCTATAATTAAGAATGACGCGTTTCCCTTCTGTTCCATTTACATTGCAAATTTATTTAATTAGTAGTAAGTTTTAAGTTGAAATTTTCGCAATTAGAGCGTTGCAATGAATGAGTTTCATAATATCTAGGGCACGTTGTATAAAATTGTTGGTTATCATCAAGCGCATGCCCGAGTCCTGTCGAGCTTCGATCGCGTTACGTAGAACCTACGTGAAACGTCGAAACGTATCGTAAGTAGGTCGGTGGTTGCGCGCGCCTCTCCCCCCCTCAAGCCACGACGTCACTATTGATCGTCCACGTGGCGCCGTAAATGACGTAGCGCCTGGCGTCGCGTCGATAGTACACCCGTGTATTCCACCCCATCCACCCCAGTGCAATCACCCCACCGCTTGCAGTACGTACGCAATCCAATAAATACATTAATTATCAAAGCTGGTTTGTTTATACTGTTTTTATAGATTCGTGATCACTTGTTTTACGTACATACATGGCTAGTTACAACTGTACTCGTTGGTTAGGAATAATGATTAGCTAAGGTCTTGCACTGCCCAACGCTTCGTTAAATGTGTCGTTAACAATTAAAATTAATTTTTGGGGCTTCGTTACGATCAGTAATTAAAATTAAGTAATCTATTATATGTAATAATATGATATAAAGATTAAATTATATATGTAAATAAATGGTTGTTCTGTTAATGCACTGCAAATAGAAACAATTGCGTTAAATTGACAATCACTGACATACTGAAATGAAATGACTGAATTTATGAATGTAATTTACGTGTATCGTATATCAGTATGTTGTTTTACAAAGCGTCGCGTTTGACCTAGTATTTCTCTATTTGTAGGCGTACAGCCTGTTTCAGGTAGAGTGGTGACGTAAACCTGAAAATTGCGCAGTATCTAAATGCAGCTGTTATCTTGCGTAATATTTTGCAACTATTGATTATCTTCAAAAATAAGCTTAAAATCGTCATTATTACATAGTATATAAAGAGGATTTTGATTTATCTCTCTTAGGTCAGAATTATAAAAAAAAAAATTCAAATCTTATTTCAATATCTTGTGAAATAATGTTCTCTATGAAGTTAGATAATGACTCTGAAATATGAAAATAGGTGGATGGCGTCTTTCTAAATGTGGGCCTCAGTTTTTCAATTGGTTTATTGTATAGGTTTAGGCTACTAGAAAATACTTTTCATTCCGTTGTATAGTTTCATGCTTCATGGCTAGAAAACCAAACAACAACCTTGTAGCAAGCTTATGTAATAAATTAGTAACCGTATTGCGTATAATACAGTAAATATGAATTCATGTATAAAGCAAATATTGATTTGTCACGGTGAGATTACAATATACAATTCTTTTATATATTAAATTGATATTAAGATAATATTTTCCTACTAATTTTTAATGTTATTTCACAAATAAATAATTAAATATATATTGGTGCAATGATATTTTTTAGGTTCGTATATTTTTGGTTTATTGACGTTAATTGTTTACGTTAGCCAATAATTATTGTAATTTTTTCATGATTTGACATGAGGCACATATGTCTGTGTGGAAAAGTGATTCGAGAGATATTATGATATAAATGATGTTCTTTCCGCCATAAAATGCCTTTGTCTAACAGGATTTTGAATAACTTTTAATGTTTAAAAAGCAAGGCTACAATAAGTTTCAGTAACAACTTATAGTTATAATTTCGTATATTATTGAAACGTAGTATTTTAAAAATATGGACTAGTAAGTGTATGTAAATATATAGTCGTAATAGTTTTATACTTAGCTAACCTATTCAATCTGCTTAAATGATTGCATAAAAAGCATTTACATACAGTTTGTATAAATATCTCGGGCATTAACTGTAAATATAAAATAAAAATTGAATTGAATAAATATTTGAATAACTGAATTTAAATTGTTTACGGACGTTCCCAGTCTAAGGATAGATACTGGATTTATATATTTTTCATTTTAATAGTTCGCTATATGTGTAATTTTAAGAACAAAGTTCGCATCGATTCCTTATATTTGTTCTATTTATCGGTTTTAGGTAAATCTACCATTCCATATAATTTAACTGAGTTATTTGAGTATGACAGAGCAAGCATTATAATTAAGTGTGTTATGGACAAGTTCACTAAGGAAAGGGCATAGGGCAGATCGTGGTGCAGTGCAGTTGTTGCAATCTGTGGGCGGTTGCAGGGGTGACTGGTGGGCGGGCGGCCCACGGCAGCTGAACTAGTAAACTTATAGTAACTAATAAAGCTTCTATACTTTATAGATATGTTTATCATGTATTTAGATTGTTTCTTACATTTTGAGAATGTAAATGTATTTAAAGATGTGATATAGTGGTTTATTTGCAAGACATCAAAATGCTGAGAGAGAGTGCTAAAAAATGATTGTTGAAATGCCACTTTGTTTCGACTTTAACATTTACAATTTTCATTGCTGTGGTCAGAATATGATTATAGCTCACAATGAGGAAAACTTGGGTTAATGTTCAAAATTTCACGTTAGAAGTGAAAGCGTCACAATTCGATTGCTCCAACGGTACTGCGAAATTCTTGAAAATATTAATAAAATTAAGTGAAGTTAATCGAGATTGTTTTTGTTAGTATGAAATACCGTATAACTGCAGGTTTCTCTAGTTATATAAGTGCAGTGCTATTTACTCGGCGAGTTCCGCTAACGCTGAAGGTTGTTGCGCATAATGTCGATAGATTGACTCAATTTACGGCACGAATATCGTGTTTTTTTGCAGTTGTATAATTTAGATTGAATACTTGCAAAAAGGCTGGGTATTATGGATCTGTATAATTATGTAAACATACCTTCATTATTCCCAACTCACGCTCACGCTCCGCATGGGGGCCGTTTTGTAAGGGGTTAAGGGGGGGATCGATTTAAAAATGGAATACTTCCTAAACCTTATATGTTCCTTCAGTGAACAAATCGACTTTTTAGTTAAAAATTATGTATAGGGGCCATACATAGAAATATTAAAGGAAGCTAGGGCACGGAAATTGGTGTAAATTATTAAGGAATTCTAAACCTCATTTTGTTTAATACGAATAATTATTTTTGTGTTCAAAGAGGCATCTGAATAGTTATAAATAAGTGCTCGCTTCATGCGAAATGTTTATTAAGGCTGATTCATTTTGAGTCATCTATGAAGTAATGCAATGATACAGCGGCAGCGCGCTGACCTCCTTTCTTGTTGTACCTTAATGAGTAAATGACGTTCTTGCTTAGAGAATCTTTGTCGTGGATCTTATGACCTACTTTAAGACATTCCAGGTTTCATAAAATCTTAACCTTCAAGCTATAAGGACGGGACCTCGTTCCTTTATTGATGCTTATCATGTTGTCAGGTGTCTTTTTTTCAGTAACATGCGGATGCAAATGCTAAAATAAACGTAAATATATGGAAAGAAAATAAAACGGTTTCCAACATTCACAAATTATAATATGAAATTCTTATTTGTGTATTATATATTCTTATTAAATGTACTATAAATTAGTGTGTTAAGACACAAAGTTTTTTTGAGATTTTCTGGAGAGGAGGTGCTGAATCAGAAAATGGTAATTCTTCGATTTAATTTAATTAATTCCTTCGAAGTGGAAGGTTGATTGTTACTGCTTTGCCTAACTGATCCTGCTACAGAAGATGACTATAGTGTTTACGTTGATCGAAAGCCGTCTCATTCAACTCGATTTTTAACACGTAGAAAGAATTGTGACGACTTGTTCAACTATAATCGCCCTATTGTAGTCATTTTACATTAGAACATTTAAAACATCCCTTCAGTAGTACTTAAGTTTATGGCGGTCATTCATACAGATGTATTCCGTAATATTTGCATGCATAATTATATAAACAGTTGTTGCTTATGCACTAGAGCACGTACGTCATATTATTTTCCAACTAGTTTTTATCACAATACCGGTCTACTACAATAGCGATAGTACCAGCACGTACTAGCAACGTGTGTAGTGAACGTGAAAAATTATCCAGATTAGGATTATGTATCTGATAGTTATTCGCCAGTTGCACACATTTGTCTTATTTTCGATTGTCGTAGGCGACACAAACATTGTTTTATCACTACCACTTATCATTTGGCGAATCAGATAGGGTTTTGAAAACAAAGCCTTATCAGCAAAACTATGTACTTCATCGATAAAAGTAAATATCACGTATTTTTGTATAAATATAATGGTTAATTTAAGTGTGACGTATTTACTATATTCTCGTGATGTCCACTGCGCAGGCGTCTTCATTTTCGTAATTTTATTTAATGATAGAAATAAATTACCTTCTGAAGATTCGTTTATTACTTATACCCTTATAATCTGTACCGAACCTTTACACCGTCTCACGCATTTTGGCCTACAGGCCGAGTATAGAGGCAAACGAAACGAGTGTAAAAGTACAAAAACGAAACGAGTGATCATCTTGCCTATATCAGTAGTATGCCATTTAATTATGTAACTTTTGTAAGTTACGTAATCGTTCTTAGTTTGTACGCTATAAACGCGGCCTGTGGCGCATAAAACTGTTTATAATTATCACGTCAGACGACAGGCTCAATGGCACCGAACACAATAGCGTATGTAAGATTCACGATTGTTTGTTTTTCAGTGCGTCAGTATGGTTGCGCAAATAAGAATCATAACCCCGTAAATTACGATAACAAAAATCTTGAATGGTTTTACGTCAAAGTTTTATATTAATACTCGCCTTATTGTTCGGGTGTAGTCCATGAAAATACAGCAAATGCGTCGTGTTTGTCAAGTCCTGCAATGTTGCGAATTGTTGAATGTCGGTTGCAACTACATAGTTATTTGTAAATGAATAAAGTTATCATATCCTTAATTAATTCTAAGTAGTTGTATATCGCAAAGCAGGTGCGAATTCTAAGAAATATTAAGTTTGACGCTATTTCTTCGAACTTATACCATGTAGTGCCTAATGACCACGCTGTATCGGCATTTCCTGTTAACGATAAAAATTGCAATCCTTATCAATATAGCAAGTACCTGAAAGTTCACAGTATAAATTGTGTTTTGTAAAATTTCGTCTCTGATATCAGTATAATATTATTATTGAAGCCATTAAAGCTTATGTCAAAAACGGGCTAGAGATATAGGAGAGAGGACTTGGTACAGAAGACAAAATGTTTTAAATTGCTAAATTTCGGTTATTTTTGTCGAAAAAAAGTGAAATTGTAGCTCTGAAGATTCTCTACAATTTGATAAAAGATAGTGTAAAAAGGAGTTAAAGTAGCCGAATACTCCGTAACACTTCTTCGTCTTAAAGTGTCTTCGCGCAAGTATACATTAATGTGCTATTTTAGACTTTTGTTAGTGTAACATCAACATAATAGTATTTGATGCTTAACAACTTTTGCTTTTTAGTGCAAAGGAAGTCCTCAAATATAAAAAAAAATTCACCGTGATTTTACATCAATATATATTCAATTCGAACAAATAGTTCCTGAGATTAGCGCGTACAAACAAAACAAACAGGATATCGAACTTTATAATATAAACGAAAAAACGATTTGTTAATGTATGGATCGATTTTTCGTCATATTAAGACGATTTATGGAAGGATAAGGATTGAAGGATTGGGCCAGTCACGATTCATTGTAATTTGTTATTCAAATAAAGTTAAAACGGCGTGGAGCTCAACGACCGCTACAGAAGTGACGCAAGTTGTTTTGCAAAGCCAAAGTTTTTGTTCAACTGTTTTCAAATGACCACTTGTGTTTTGTAAATAAACAACGGTCATGTAGTGTCACAGTGAAATTTTCCAACACGATTATCATACGGGGCAAACGAGGCTCACCTGGTAAGTCTTTCAAATATCGGTACGCTATTTTCTTGACCAACCTATACTGTTTTCCTTCTCATAGTTGTGGTGCTCTCTTAAAAATTTTTATTCCATGTTGAGATGTTCTATGGTTTACGATTTAATGAAATCTATATTAGGTAATCTTCGGAAATATTACTATGGTTTTAATGAAGCTTATCCTGTTTACTCGACAATTATTTCCTCGTTTCTTTGAACTAGCTATATCAATTAAAAATAATCACCTTGCTATGTACACGGATGAAAAAAATAATTTTTTTGTTTGACAATCGATAAGTCACAGGAAACAGTGTGGTTAAGATAGCATAAGAAGCGGAAATTATCATGCCATAATACACCTGATTTGCACTTACATTTTTTTATTCGATTTGATTATGGAATTCAAATTCTATAGAAACATTAAAATCCTATAAAATCATTAATATAATCGAGTCATTATATGAAAGTCAGCTCTTCGAGAGACTAGAGAGGTTCGTAAAAATCATTACTTAAAATACCAAGGTTTTCTATGTGCATCTATCATTCGAAGTTATATTATTGAGAAATCAATTGTAAAAGACAAAAGAGCCGCGTGAAAGATCGCAAAAAAATATTTTATCAAATTGTAGAAAATCTCCAGAGCTTCAATTATATTTTTAGTTTTCGTCAAAAATAACAGAACTGTAGTAATTTAGAAATTTCTAAATGAAGAATGCAAATTTTTCTTTTGTATTCCTAGCCCGTTTTTAGACGTAAGCTTGAATAATACTGATATCCTAGACAAAATGTAGAAAAATGTCGACGTCTAGACGTGATAGATGTTATTTAGTCTAGACGGGTTGCGACCCTTCCGTAACTACTAATAACTTAGCTACATACATCCTTTTATACAGTTAAATAACGTTAAATGTGTGGCATCATAATATGGTGAAAGCGTGGTAGCTCCTTCCGTCATGAACATTGAAAGACCAATTAAATTGCTTTTACTTATAGTTTTTTTCTGTAACGTAAAAAGGTGAATAACTACTTTCAGTCCAGATTTGCAACCGTCAGAAGCGAGACAGAATATCTATAGCAGAGAAATATTATTAAGATTTTTGTATGCGTATTCTTTTTGCGTATTTTTATTTAAGGACACAAATGTTCATTGGTAGATGAAGTGCCATATATCATTGCTGCATTCAGGATATTTTTAGAAGTATTATAAAAATAAGTTTCACGTTTGCATTAGGACAGGTTAGAACACGGTATGTGGAGAACATACAATAATGCAACAAGTATTTATTTATAGCAAAAATACCTGGTTTGAAGCTGATTGTGTTTGTGTATATAAGTTTCTAAATGGCTACATAATGAATGATGAAAATATGAAGAAGAGAAACTAACCTTTTTGATCTTAAAATGTAGTTTACCTCTGTGTTTTTGGATAAAACAAGTATCAATAAAAATATATTTCCATGATCACATACGTTATTACCTCTACATTAGTCTTATATATATTTTGTCCGCATTGCAAACTCAGTGTTTTGCAATGCGGAGATCCCCGAGTGTAACTGACTAATCACTTGTTTATATATAAAAATGATTGCTCATTGGAATTGAATTCTATTTTTAGATGCATGTTGTTATTTTCATAACACATAAACACGGTGAATTGCAAATTTTATGCAGATTGCACTCATCGTGCTATAATAACTATATAAATCAAAGTCGCTTCCACTCGTCCACTGTCGTTCTTGTACCTATTAGTTTATCTTTAAAATTACGGTTTTGAATATGACGTGATTTTGAATTGATAGTGTTAATCAAGAGAAGTTTGTATGAATATAAGATGCATAAATGTAGAGAATCGCTCATAATTTTATGAGACGTTTCTGTCAATACATAAACACATTTTTTGCGCTTATATTGCGAACGCTGGCTGAAACCAACGATATAGATCAAAACAATATACAATTTAAAAAGGTCTACAAAAAAGTGCGTGACGGTAAATGTCTGTGGGATAATAATAGCAATTATAATTTTTTATTGTATAATTTTACGAGAAATAATAGCTTATTTATGAAAGCGAATTTAAGCAATACAGCATTAATTCTTATCCAATTAAGTACCTTGAGTACAGTGTGCATATAAAAGTAGATCAATATGACGCAATTACAGTATGTAATTTAAAATAATATTTTCGGAATATAATATATGGACATAGCTGTTGGAATGGCATAAAGAGATTTTGACATTTATAAATTTCTCTTGGTAAAGTAAGAGTGAGGAATCCACGTGGACAAAGTAGCAAGCACTAGCTAGGATTTTTATATAAGAGAAATTCGTTCCAAAGCGGAAAGACTGTTTCTCAGACAGCATTGTTGATTTATTGGACATTTACACCTTACCATATTTTTATTAATTACAATCGCCTGAGCAAGGGAACAGTTATGATACTGTACTTCTTATTTTAAGTGATTACTTAACGTATATGGTTATAACGCAAAACTCCTGCGTCTTTCTCCAGCGAAAATAGATTTGTTTTAAAAAAGATTTTCAAAACACAGACATCTTAAAATTACATGTGCTGAATAAATTAAACAGTCGCATAAATGTATTAGACCCCAGTCTCATAATGGACTTGATTATCTCGGCTAATGATTAATTATCGTAGGACGAATATATAACATTATGTAAAAATGAATCACTATTTTACTTGTCACTAGAAAGTCCTTATGCAATGAAAAATGAAGAATTTTGAGCGGAGCATTAGAAAAATTGAGAAAACTTGATTTATTAATAGTTCGTATATAGGTATTGTGTGAATTAAGATAGGGCAACGTCAGGTTAACTAGTAATCAATATATATTATTCATACCTAATATCTCTGTACAATATATGTTAGATGCAAGCATCCGCTTCTGATCGGTGAGGACGTGACCAAATGGTTATGGCTTTGGCTATTGTATGGCGCCGGCATCAATGTTAAAAATGAAATAAAAAATCTGTCGGTATCATAAAACCAATGGTTTTTTCTTTCTTTGATAACTCGAAGGAATATTCATACTTTATTTTGAAAGATATATTCATTTTTTTTTTTATAAATCAGCGGGTAAACGGGCAGCATGCTTACCTGATGTTAAGTGATACCTCCGCCCATGGACACTCACATATCCAGAGGTTTCGAGAGAGTTTTGTTATTGGTGTTTTGTTGTACTTTAGTTCTTATTTCGTGACCAAAATGGTTTACTTTATATTTTAAACTGCTTAGTACGTTTACGATCGAATTTGTATTAAATAAGAATTAAATTAATTAGTATTCATATACTATGTATTCAATAGTAAAGAAAATTAAATTAAAGTCAAATCAAACGGACACGAACATTTGGTTTGGTGCCTGTTTAAAACGGTGTGCTGATTGTACAACTAAAATAATGATATTGAAGACAATACGTCGGTCGTCCAAGGTCGGGGTTATTGAACCTATTTACGTCTCATTTCGGGCGCCAACATCGCCCTACGTCGTGGAAATTAACTACGATTTAAATAAAAACTCAACTTTACCATGACATTATTTTATTTAGAAATGTAACGTAGCACACTTTCACATAGCACATACGTTTAATAAACAGATTTTAGTAATTTGTTTTGTTGTTTGTTATTGTTTAATTTGTTAATTGGTTTGTGTAAAACTCTTTTCTTATTTAAAACTAATGTTAAACCTAATATTAGAAAACCTATTTATAGTAAGTTTATTACGGGAAAGTCTTGTTAAGTGCATAAAATAATTGCAAATTCATTACTAAGGAATAAATGAAAAAGATTGACACAAATTGTAAAATATTTATCATCACTTGTTTTTGAATGATAGCGTCATAATGATATCGGACCATCGTAAACAATCGTGTTTAGCTGTAAATTGTTATCATTTGTAGTTTTATTTTTCAATAATATTTATTTATACAAGTAATAAAATTTATAATTGGTTCGTATAAATTCGTTTTTATAATTTATGGAAGAAAACCATTAAATATGCTATTAAAAAACTAGAATATCTATAAATACGATAATTTAATTCAGCTTTGATGTTGAAAGCGTCACTTGGAATCTTAACTCGCCTAAAATGTAAGCTTTTTTACAATTACTTTGAACATAATAGAAGGGGACAATGTAAATAAGGAAATGTTATAAAATAAAATTCGCGTGACCGTTGCTAAAGGAACGAGTGACCATGTCGGTAACTGACCGTCGGGTTTTTGACATCCTAAACAGACTAAGGTCACAGACACTGCCGACATATTTTCATGAATAGATATTATCAGTTTGAGTTTGTATATATTTTTGTACAGAAAACAAACATTCATTTTTTTTAATAAAAATCTACCTAGTTCATGATATTTATATAAATTTGGATGTCTTCATTTGTCCATCAGTTTTTTCCGGGAGACTTAGGAGCAATCCCCCTTCTAGAAAACTACTTCGAATCCGTCAACAAAACAATTGAATATTCAAAGTTTTCCTTTGAAGTCCTATTGACTCAAGACGACTCATTCACTTGGCGCCTGTTCTGTTTTCAAAGTTCCGTAAACATGTGGTGGATACAAAGTACACATGGGGTACTTCCGGTGCACTAAATACATAGAGCGTGCGCCAGAGTGCAATGGAATATTCTCGGAGTGAGTGAACGATGCCCCTTGTTTACAATCGTGAGTGGAGCATATACGTAGCGGGCACGCGACCCTCATCTGTCGTATCGGTTGCATCGGCTCGGCGCCCATATGTTGCTCTTTTTTATCAACAAAGTACAATTAGAAAGTCATATGAATGGAAGTAAAGTACAATATAATGAACGAGCCATTTAGAAACTCCGGCTACGTGCTTGCGAACCAGGTGGTACAGCTTAGGAGGTAGTCTTCAAATGAGATTATATGTGCGAAGATGACTTAAGCTGGATTGTTCAACTTATAAAAAATATTAAATCACTTCATTTTAATTATTTATTATTCTGTTCGTTCAATGTATAAATATTTAATCGTTGACTGTATCTATACTTAATAATGTTTTTGTGATATAAAGTTTTATATAATTCAAACTATCTGTTGGTAGAATAAGTGTCTTTAATGAATAATTGATTGACAAACGAATGTACGAATAACAATGTTTACAACTATGATCAGTTAAATGAAGGAATGATTTTTTCCCTTGATTGGTAAATAACTAAAAAATAGCAGCGCTTGTATGTCAAAGCATTTAAAGCTATGAGATAATGAAAATAAGTCGTAAAAGACAGATGACCTATGAAATTGGCAATGAATACCGTTCTATACTACAAGTCAAAGTGAAAGGTCATTTCACCAAGATTCGTAATTAAATCATAAAAAACTGGGTCTGGAGACAATCTACCGATAAATTTGTACTAAAACCTCAGTGGGCGAGTCGTTTTGTCGGAGTTTTAATATCACGGAAGCGAAACAGTACGTAAATAAAATAATATGAAATGATATATAAATGCGAGAGCGAATCCCTTTTATAGCCTTATAATAAAATCATAAATGCAGTACGTAATAACCTTTTTGTCTTCTTTACTTTACACTTTGAAATAAACGTAGGAGTCTACAATGAGATTACTAAGAACTGCTCAATATTTAAACTACATACTCTTAAATTCTATGAGTACAATACACGGCCCTTCTTGAATAGTATGAAGATAAGACAATATATATATATTATATATAAATAGGTATTTGAAGTAAAATGGTCATGATAAATATTCGCGACATTAAAGACAATGTTATTATAAACACTATTTAAAATGATCGACCTTTACGAGCACACGGGAATCATGTTTATAAACACAGCCTTTCGATAAAAGGTTATCAAGTCCATTGCATTACTGTGTTGTAATCATTAATATAATCAAACGCAATTTATATTACCTAACACCTAGGTATATATATTTTACCGATCATGACACCATTGTTTACGGGATGAGGAATTCTAGGAATGAAACATTAGGCTCATGTTCTATTCATAGCAAGTGATGAGAGATCTGATGGATTTGTGACGCGGCCTCGCCGTGGACGACGCGCCGCTGCAGCTATCCGATTTGGCTCGGCGCCGGCGTCCGTCGCCGATCACGAGGGAGATCTTGAATGTGAGATGTTTGCTTTATATTTAAACATGCAACCAATATATAGCTACATATAAGACGGCTTTCGTTGGTTTCGGCAGATAAACGATCACACGTTTTTTATTAATCGATGAATGATTGAAGAATGAAGAGTGACTTTCATGTGAATGGTCGCACTTATTTAGTAGGTAAGAACTAAAGTATAAATGTTTATTAATACAGGGTACGTAAACAAATATGTACTTGTTTTTCATAATAACAATAAAAGTAAATTTATTATAATGCAAAAGTTAATGTTTAAATATCACCTGCCCGTTTCAATTGTGGTTTTATATAGTAGGTGGTTCGTAAACATTAAACCCATTACCTCACGGAATTTCAGCATCAATATGTGATGCAAACATCACAAACAACATCAGACAAAAATTTTTGTAAGGTAAAGTGTGTAACACCGGTTTTTTTAGCTACTCTAATGGACCAGAAGATGTTGATTCAAAGATTTTTCGTACACTGACGTCAGCTGTTCTTGTGTCAGTGATGAATGAATAGACATTATTTATAGGAATGTCAAAATTGGGAGCGTGAACCGTTTAAGACAGGACGTATTTGGGCGTCACTGCTGCGCCCACGCTGCACGTGATTCATTCGTTTGGCCGACCAACGGTAAACATTACCCCGCTATATGCAACCGACCTAGTAGGTATAGTACAAAGCGAAATCTTATAAGGAAGTAGCTTAGGTTTCTTTGGCAGCTTCTGGTATCCTCCGTGCGTACAAATCATTATTTTAAAATTTAATTTCTGTAGATAAACGTCAATATTTCTCATTACATCTCTCAGTGATGTAAGTACTCGCTAAGACATTAATTAGGTATTACCTAAATCATTAAGGGTTATATTTTAAATAATGTTTTATAACAAGAAATAAAATATTACGGGAAAACTGACACTAGAGGATTAACTTGTATTTGACAGGTGGCAATATATAATTTTAAAATAATGATGTAACGATGCTCGTAGTATTTTGTCAGATGTTTAAATTAGTTTCACTAGTACTAAAAAGTGGCGCCCGCCGACCAGCGTCCGCTTTTAGCCGCAACATGATCTGTGCATCACAACCACGATGCATCCAACAATAGAGCCAAGTCCTTGTAGACGTTATTCCTTGTTTTGCATTCCACAGATAGAAGCATTCTGCCTCGCAATAATTACGTTTATTTCTGCTTTGTTAATTTAATCCGTTGATAATACGCGCGGGCACACTTCCAATATGTTATGGGAGCTTTAATTATGTTCTATCATAATGGATATTTTTTTATATGACGGGGTGATGAATGGACCAAATTCACTTTAGTGGACGTTGGCCACGGTTGTTGGAGCACAAATATAAATAATTTGTTTGTTTCTTATTTTTATTATTGTAATTAAAATATACACGGTTGTGGCGTGATAAAGCATATATTTTAATTACTTAAGATAAGTAAATGATTTATAAATTTTCCACACCTCATCATGACTATTTCTATTCAATCAATTCCATTATTTGAGACTATTCACAATAAACTACGATGTATGGTTTTGCTTTGGGTAAAATTGTAATGAAGTTTATCGATATTAATGTTTAGAGGCATAACGACTGCGTCATTAAATGATGACGTATCGCTTTAGCAACGTAAATCATAACCCGCATAACGTATACAATATCAATTGAGAATTGAAATTTCTCTATTGTTATTGTTAGTGGGAACAATAATTTCATCGCCTGATTATCTAGCGGACCGAATTATAAATGAAACTATACTCCAATGCCCTACCGCGACAGCTTAGCATGTATAGGTCAGAAGTACTGAAAGTCGACAAAGTAGGGCAGTATTTCCCTGGCTTACGCATAACTTTGTAAACAAATAAAGCGTAAAAGGCTCCACGTGCAACGCAACTGCGTCCTCGTGTTTGTTTTCGTTTTGAGTTCACGGCGACAAAGGAAAATTTTATTGGTTTTTCGTGCAAATATTGTTTCTTGTTGACGATAAGAAATATCGAAATGAGTTCATAGTACTCCACGTGTAAATGCACCACACGAGTGGCTTTACATCTGTGTATACGAGTTTACTGAATTGTGAATATCATTGTATAATACAGTAGCTTGTAATTACAACAGCTTAAACTTAACCAAACATATTTAATAAAGGAATCAAGAATTATAAATTGAAGACATATACGTTCATGATTCCTTTGCACTTCTTTATTTTTATTTAATTAGCTTAATAGTGACATTAGGGATCAGAAGCATGCTTTGGCATTTTATCAAACGAAACGGAAATGTATGCTCCTGCGCATGTACCTCATATTCTACTGCGGTTTTTTTTCCTATGTATTTCCGGATTTTAGTGGCGATCAAACTAGCAATGATATTCAATTCCAACATATTCTACTAAGTGCTAAACATTGTTTTTTCATGCCTTTTAACCTCATAATGCATGAAAGAGCATGCATAGTTTTCTATGTTATATATAGTATAAGGTTCGATAAGACTTACACGTGGTTTACGTTTACTACGGTGTTATAAACTAAGTCGTAAATATTTCTTGCCGCCTAGTAGAAAAGGACTCTCCACAACACCATGTTTTGGCGTAGAAAAACCGACAACGCACAGCTATGCGATGGTCCGTCAAAACAAAGAAATCCTCCACGACGCCTTCTACCCTTTTTATGCGATAGGAGTCAAACGAGCAGGCGGGTCACTTAAAAAGTGCTTACTGCCGCCATGGGCCTTGTGTTTGAACGCCCCTGGTTCCACAAAGTTGTGGTCTGCGACAGAAAATCCCTTAGCAGCGTTTGATTTTGGAATGCATGAATGGTAGTTTATTATTGACATAGTCAACTGCCAGGTAGGGTTGTTGGTTCATATTTCCTGTTACTTGCCTTGCTGTTAATGCAGGCCTCATTTGGTACAGAGCTCAGTTCGATTGAGCGGTCTTACCATGTTTCCATGTCTTTGCTTAAACTACTGAATAGTAAAATGGCTGAAACTATATATATAGATAAAAAATATCTATGACGTCAGAATGGCTGGCGTGAGTCTCTCTTTCCTACTTTTTTTTCCAAAAAATCTTCCAAATCCAGATGTTCCCTTTTGTTATATATATGTATACAATGAGGCACGCTTTAGAATATTTATAATGCGGGTGTATTGCACCTATTTTGTATTACGATAATAACTAACAGTACCCTGCTCTTCATACGTCTTCCGAACTGCTGTGGTTATGGCACGATGGGTATATTGTTTAAGATTATGATGATCTATTTGATTATTAAAAGAATATAATAGACATGGTCCGACAGACTCTTTCCTTCATTCAGACATTTCGGAGAGGATCCTGCTGTTGAAATAGCATTGCACGCTTATTCGACACAGGTCGCAATGAGCATCCCACATACATTTGCGACCTTCATTTCTGCGGATCATACTAGAAAAGGTAATCAGAATTAAGCAATACAACATTTGTGTGGGATTACTGAAACAAACAATGTCTCTCACATAAAACCAGTTTTGTATTGATGTGAATAGCAAGTGAAAGTAACCGCGCCTACGTTCTCCCACTTTTCATCGCGTCGTTTGTAAACAAAATGTGGTAGTTATAGCGGGTATCTAATACACTATTAAAGCCGGATGTAGCGACTCAGACGGCGAGGCGACGCGATGGTTTGTCCTCTACGTTGCTCGACCTACTGGTTTTTTAAGCAAACAGCTCCTATAGAAATTCAATACCGTCTGGGGCTTTGAAGAGCATGCGACCCAACCGAATAATTGCCCTTGAAGACCGCCCGACGAATATCCCCAAATAGGATTAAAAGTATGCTGCGCGGTACAATAACCTCGCTTGACTGTCTGTATTATTATTAGTTCGTCTAGACAGAATTATTAGAACTTAAGAGGTTCAGGTATATCGCTTTGAAACCTTATTAAAGTTGTATAATTAATTTGGGTCGGTGTCAATTTCGGAATGTTTGATGTAGCCTCGGTTTGCCTCTTGTCTTTTGATGAAAATGCCATCATATAGCCAATTTAAAACAACAAAAAGCATAGTTATAACAGATTTAAACATGTGAAAAAATATGTTTCGCTGGGTCTACATTATAAAGAACAGTTCAAATATGTGTAGAGTTTTAAATAAAATACAAGAATGTGATATACATTATATTTTCAACGACAATTATATATCGACTTTTTCACGGAATTAACAATTCTTTAGGGTAATGATAAATGTTTAATTATTATTCTTTTTGAAATCCACGTGGCTCTCTCAGCTATTCAGAGTACTAAGGACATGACGTGTAAATTTACTTTACCACGATCTGCTACTAGCTGTTGTCTGCGTTTTAACCAGCATTATTAAAAATGCCCATGCATACATATGAAAAGGAATAATTTTCCCAGATTTTATCACATTTTCTACTCAATCTTCGTGAAGTTATATAGCCTAAAGGCTTTCTCGATATCCAACACCTACAATGTTTCAATTGAAACCAGTATATTAATAATATTACAGATTATATAAATCCAATATTTTAGGAATAAACAACAATTTGCTAATTATTTGTTATATACAACAAGATTGTACATTGAATACTAAATTCGCAGCACCAAAGTATGGCCGCAAAATAAAACGACTTTAGGGCCAGGTAGATGTGATCGCACGAGATGAGGTGAATGACTGGGTCCATAACCTGAGTATAATCATGGCGCAGGTGGTGAGTACCCACACGGCACACTGTCCTGTGTCCTTGGACTTGGACATTTAAAATAATAAATACTCGTTACCTCTTCCAATAAATATTGGCACGAGAATTACTTTTGTGTTGGATAGTTAATTTATGGAGTGTACTATCAATCTTTATTCGCTTCACTGAAGGAATTAGTTAGGCCGCATAATAATTTTTCTAACCTTAGATAATATATACTTCTCATCTATCAAAAATGTATTTAAAAAATCATTTATGTAAATTGTACATAATTTTTTTCGGACCTTGGCTATTGAATAATGACTAGGATTAAATTAACACGTGTTTAAGATTAGTGAGAAAAAATAGTTAAACAGAGGTTAATACCTTCAACAATGTTTTAAAGTTAAACAGCCTAATATTTTTACGTAGGTAGAGATAATAAGAATAGTTTTATATCGCTTTTGAACTCTCTATTTCTAAGAAAAACATTAACAAAGCAACACGATTCTAAGGAAACAGTTGTACTTTAATGCCTTAAGTTCAATGGCAGGTATGAAGCGTCTTTTATTTTATTAAGCTCCGCGCCGAGACAAAAATAAAGAATCTATGGAATGTTGCTTTGCGGACTGTGCAAAGTTGCAAGGAACGGGGGAAACGACCCCATACAAATAGGTATGTAGTGTAGACGCGCGCCGTCTGACTTGCATTCTCTTCCCCTGAGTCACTTCCAGCCTCACGCCTAAATTCCCAACTAAACAGAGCGTCGCCTCTAATTTTTGCTGCATTTCCAACTACGCTTAATTGCAAGGTAAGCGAGGTTTGTTACACTTTGAACCATGAGTGCACGATCGATAAAATAGTTAAATGACAATCTTTCGTAGTCATATATCACAAGGAAACATTGGTGATTGCGTATTATATTATTGTAACAGTATTAATGGAACGTGACATAATCGTGATTATTTTAATTTATACAAAATATTGCGTAATTATGCGCATCAAAGTATCAGCTCAATCAGTTTATCGAAGATATTTCAAAGGAAACATGTAACAATAGAAAATGGAAATAGTAATGTAACGGTTTTCACGTTAAGCACGTTCTAAGGTCTGCCGCACAGCATGTTTTAAGACCACGTGGTGGCCGCCATTTTGTTAGGTTTTCGCGCCTTTTCCACGACGCGTGTTTTTCCTATATATTTTGATAAAAATGTAAATGTAAATATACTATATTCTTAACAGTAGTCTATTGTATCTAGTTTACACGTGATAATGTAATTTTTTATTTACCATTTAAAAAACTACAAGGAACGTATCAAAACTGTGTAATTAACAGGCTTATCTATTTCATTTATTTTTTTTGTATACTACAGTGTCTCATTTTGAATATTCATTGAATATAACCAATAACCATGCTTATGGCGCCAAAAAGCCGCGTGTAGCTTGTAGGGTACTCAACCACGGCGACCGTTCATTGCGCCCGCTTGGGTGTATTGCCCGCAACCCAGTACGCGCATCCTGTCTATTACGCTTGTTATCCCTTTCCCACTTTAGGGCCCCACGTTGAAGTAAAGAGGACGGTTGTATCACATGCAACGATTTTTGAGCTACAGAAGGACGAGCCCCAAGATCAATGCACTTTTCGAGGACGGCGAGGCCTTTTTTATAGGAATCATATTTGCTCTCTTTGAAATTGTATTCTTAAGATCTGAGGCGTAAGATGGATTTTGGGAAATTATAAAATTCGACATCCAGACACCAGACGTACGGGAAATAGTAACTAGAGGTCATTACTGGCTGCATCGCAGAAATATTAAAAATAGCGCGCATTGAAGCCACGAGGTAGGATTCGATCATTATATTCCTTGCCACATGGCTTATTGCAATGTCACCATGACTAAAACGTATCGGAAAGAAACATCTCACATATGTTACAGAAACTACTACTACACCAAATCTTGTAGTAAACATTGATATTATTGAAATTAGCCAGCTTCAACTACGTATACTTACGTATATATATAAAGTTTTTATTTTTAAATTTTTATTATTATTATGCTCTCAAACAGAGATAACATTGATAAATTACGTGAAGGTAACTCTAAACTAATCCGGAAGGAAGTCGTTCACGTTAAGGTATCCGATGACAGTTGACATGGTGTTTAAATGTCGGGTATTTCCTATACCATAAACTAACCTAAAATTAAATACATATATGAAGGATCATTTATTTTACTATCAGCTAGATCCCTGGAATAACATGGATATGCTATTATTATTTAAGCTTTCAAAATCTGGAGTTTATTATAAAGAAAACGCGTTTCCATGTCTTTATAAATACGAAATTAGTTACATTGAAAGCGACTTAACAGGTCCAACACAATTATTAACAAAACAACTTACACGTGTCGTTAACATTTAAACCTACATTGAACGTCCATGAACGTTGCTGATGTATAAATATGTATGTAAAATAATATTTTATTGCAATTTGCTAGTGCAATGATTGTTGTCGCTAAGTGCAATATTATATTTATACATTCACCTGTTTACGTAGTTGCGTGTAGGGTTTGCTCATTTTATAATATACATTCATTCGAAAAAAAAATATGTATTACGAGATTCGTGTCAGATTTTTTTTTTTAATTAAGTAAGAAAGTTATAATATAGCTGTGTTCAGTATGGTATTATTAACACATATATATCTACGTAGATACTTATTTTTAGTATAATAAAGGATTCAAATGTTATCTAAATAAAACAGCACAACCCTAGATAAATACACAAAATTTTCTTTTATTATTAAAATGGGCTAATTAAAAATATACCTTGAAGAAATGCTAATTGCTATGTTTAATTATCTCATTTCATTAATATTATATCCCAAGAAATCATTAAACATGAACTTTTAGTAAAGTTAATGTCTATGTATAAGGCTGAAATTAGATCGGGTACTAATTATAATTATGATAAATATAGTTTATGTAGAAACAATACATTATAAGTATATAAATCCTTTACATACAATATACTCATATAGAGCTAGTACTGAATACGTCATTGTTAAATTGAACAAACATTTCCGTTTATAAGAATTCTAAATTTAAAGTTAAATATAAATAAATTTAATGTTATCTCCGCGATAACAAAACGATGGCAAAAAATAGTGCAGCTTGCAAGGTGTGCTTATCAAACGAAAGAACCAGGTGCCGAGTTCACTGCATTATTATGTCCTTAGGAAGCTCCGGGCTTGGGTATTAAAAAAATACAAACACCTGGCATCTCAATATACAACTGATACTTATCGTGTATTGCATTATAGCCGTGTTGAAATTCTGTTTTGTACTTCTTGGCGAACGCTGTCATGTAATTTACACTGGCGCAAAAACATAAGTATTTTCTATTCAATTGATTGCCTTAGCAATAAAAAAAATTGTAAATAATTAAAATGCGGATAAATAAATGAATTAATTATTATAAAAACATCTTCGTGTCGTAGTCTGATAAGGGCATGAATTGCTCAGTTGTAGAGTGAACGCACCGCGCCAAAGCGTCGACGGAAGGGTGGAGGCGCGGGGCCGGGTGCTCCACATAACAGCGCCATAGCCTATACGTACCTACAACGAATCACGATTATTCCGTCTACCGAACTGAGGACGTAGTCAATGCTTCGCTTGCGTCAAGCGTTGCTGTACATACTTGTTTGTTAAATAGTTTGCCTTTAGTCTGCAACGCGCCGTCAAGTCGAGCGGTCGTGTTTGTGTTCACTAGTAAAATTTGTAATAACTGTTGTTTAGTATATTTAGCTGCATTCCTAATTTATTCTAGTGTTTAATAATAACATAATAGTCATAATATTTGATATTTTAAAAACTGTGATCGTGATAAAACTGCTTCGAGTGTAAAAAAGACGTGAATAAACATTGTATGCGACGGTTAGAAATGAGTGGATTGACCATAAGAGTAAAACGAGGATCGAGGGGCAGTGCTACACTTTTGGAAGCAGCGAACAGAATTCTAAAACTCCTTGGTGTCAGTTCATCTAAACGCGGGAAACAGTCCTCGCCAAAAGCGAAGGTAAGGCCGACGGCATCCTTTAAATATACCCCCATATATCCTATAATATGCCATGCAACAATATATTCTATGTAGCGAGCAAACCGTTTGTCAACAATGTGCGTATAATTTATGGGCTGTTCCAAATTTTTGTAACAATAACGGATTTATTTGAAATTTTATAATCGTGGTAATTGGCATAGTTTCGCTGCATATTTTGATGGGAACTTTCGCATCGAATATTTTAAATTTCAACACGGCAATATACAGTAAGTATACACAGTCGAGCGCGCCGCGTTTGATTAGCGTGATGCATCGATGGCGGGCGCGGCACTGACATGGCATCGCACTTGTTTTTTCACGCGGGGACGGCGTGGCCAACTTGTTTACAACTGCAATAATACATTATGATTATTCTGAATTACATTCATTAGTTTTCCCGTTTAGAAAATCTTGTATTTTTATCTCGTAACACGTCGTCGCCATTGAATGTTTCAGTTACTATTTTTAAATATAATATAGTATCTTTTATAGATACATTTTGTAAATATAGATTGACAACTTGTTTATATACTTTTATAGTACATCTCTTTTCATAATTATTTTACTGCAAAATATTGAACTTGCAAAGACAAACAGGAATAGGAACTGTAATGATTTTGCTAATTGAAATTTTGACAACACCTCATACGTAAAGCCTATATCTTGAACCAGATGTAAGACTATTATTTGAAATTGTATGACTACAACCAATTTCGCAACCCAGAAACTATTTACTACTTGAAATGGGAAAATACAGACGCTCACGAGTTCTTATACGCCTTCACTACCATTAATGACTTGAATGGATGGGATTGAGGTCAAGTACCTACCTAGAGTAGGTGCACGAAGGCTCCGGAATGCGTTGCGATGAGAATGCGCTCCGAGTACCGTTGGGGCTATGTTCACTGCCACCGTCACTCGCTACGGAATGTAATACTTCCTTCTACTTCACAATTACTTGCGCCTTTCAACTAATCTATTTAGTGACTCATACATAGACGGCATTCCTCGCATATTTGTTGATTTAAACTGTAAGATCTTAAAATATCAATGTAATAAATATCTGAGAAGATTTGAAAAGTATTACAGTTAGCTATGTTCATAAAACTTTATAAGTTTGTTTTAAAACTCATAATATGACATGAAATTAAAAAAAAGGAATTTCAAATGAATACACATATTTAGTATTTGGTGTGAAAAACGGTAAATATTCATTTATTTAAAACGTAATCAGGGTCAAGTTATTTAACTGTAAATTTTTTGTTACAGTCTAACGGCCGAGCCGCCAGTGAGGTACGGGCACCCTTAGCCACAACAGAATCGTTGGTGGAATCACCCAAGATGCAAGCTTCACAAGCTGCTGCTACTGCTGTTTTGACTTCCCAATCAACACACGGCTCCAACCAATCCCACAGACATACCAAGAGAACAGCTAAAGACTATATATTCGGCAAATTGATCGGGGAAGGTTGCTATAGCACAGTGTTTTTGGCCAAAGATATTCACACGGGAAAGGAATATGCAAGTAAGTTTTCCACTAATTTATAGATACTTATCTATCCATAGTAGCCTAATTTAAGGTTGAAAATAACAAGTGGTTTGGTGTTTTAAATAATATATTTTCCTTTATTTCCAGTTAAAGTTTGCGAAAAAAGTCACATAGTGCGCCATCAAAAAGTTCAATACATAAAAAGAGAAAAAGATGCCTTGAATAAGCTGTTCCATGTGCCTCATGGTTTCGTAAAGCTATATTGTACTTTTCAAGACGAAGAAAGGTTATACTTTGTCTTATCTTATGCGAAAAATGGAGAATTATTGCATTATATAAACAAAGTTGGCTCGTTCGAGTTAAACGTGGCTAGATTCTACGCTGCTGAATTATTATTAGCTTTAGAAAGAATGCACGCTGAAAAAATTATACATCGTGATTTAAAACCAGAAAACATACTATTAGATGAGAATATGCATCTGCAAATAGCTGATTTTGGTACTGTTAAAATTCTTACAAATTCTGATAAAGAAGATTCAAAAGAAATATCCGAGGATCAGTCAAATGAACGCTCTAGAAAGATAAGTTTTGTTGGAACTGCACAATACGTTAGCCCAGATCTATTGCAGAATCGAATCGATACACGTGCCTCGGATCTGTGGGCTTTAGGCTGTATTATATACCAGATGATTTCGGGACTCCCACCTTTTAGAGCATCAAATGAATTTTTGACATTTCAAAAGATTTTAAAACTGGACTACGAATTTCCTGAAGGGTTTCCGGCTGACGCGAAGGATTTAGTTGAAAAACTTTTAGTTCTCGATCACTCAAAACGTCTTGGAGCCACAGACATTGGAAACACATATGAAAGTATTCGAAGACACCCTTTCTTTGAAGGTATTGATTGGGATGATGTATGGAATCAAACACCACCAACCATCTGTCCTTATTTGCCTGGTGGATCATTTGAAGAAGAGTATACTGTTCCAGACCACTTAGAACCAGGTTTAGGCAAAGATCAATTAGTCCGACTGTGGGAAATCGACCTTTCAACTTCAAGAGGTAACTTAATAATTGTATATTATATATTCTTAACTTATTCTGTAATCTCCTCTTCTCCTAATGTTTTTTTCGTGAATTAATTGAACTATCAATTTGTTTTAAGGTATTCTCAACATTAGTCCAGAAGAGAGGCGACGACGCTTGGAAGTACAAGCACGAGAAAATAAATGGCACCAGTTTGTTGATGGAGAGTTGATTTTAAAGCAAGGATTGGTGGAAAAGAGAAAAGGCCTCTTTGCAAGACGGCGGATGCTTTTATTGACAACGGGGCCACGATTGTTCTACGTAGATCCTGTTAATATGGTTCTGAAGGGTGAAATTCCGTGGTCGCCAGAACTACGAGTAGAAGCCAAGAATTTCAGAATATTTTTAGTCCACACGGTAAGTAAGCTTTACTTTTCCTAATATAGTAAATAGTAGCTACTTAGGTTTTATGGCCTTTATCTTCAAAAGATAATAAAGTTTTAGTTATCTGTCCTCCCAAGATAATTTGGTTTACCAAATAATTCTACTGTTTCTGTAATCAACATTAAGTAAGTATTTGTTTTCACAGCCAAATCGCACATACTACTTAGAAGACCCCGAGTCATACGCCCTGGAATGGAGAAGAGTTATCGACGAGGTGCGTATCGGCACATATGGCCGAGACACGACTTAAGAGGGCAGTCGATGCGCTGCTTCGAGTCGCTTACGGGCCCGACCGCACGGCGATTGCATACTTAAGGATAGATCTAGCCTTCATCAGAGTCTGACCGATCTGTGCCCTGAGAGCGGATCCCGAAGTTTGCCGCTAGGCGGGTGCCACATGTTCCTAAACGCTTTCGAACGAGGTAGAGAACGCTAGAACGCAACCGATTAGGGTCAAGGCAATTGACTGATTCCTAAATCCTGACTCATAAATAATAGGTCTCTAATTAAATAGCAAGGATTATCTGTAAATATTTGTCGCAATTGTTTAGATTTAATGTTATGGGCCTCACGCCTCAAGTGAGATTGGATTTGTTATTCGTGCCACCTGAGTGTTCACAAGGACCATTCCTGTTGGTAACTAGATAATTTTATAGCTAAATTAATATTTATTTATTTATTGCCAACGGAATGTGACTGTTGTACAGTTTATTTATAAAAGTAGGAAATTGGTTGATTTCTGTAGATGTACAGGAACATGACTATTCTTGATAGCTTTAAGTTGTCTATAATGACAGTGGTATATCGAGGAAAGAAATCGACCAAAAGAATGATGGATAGCTTCTAAGAAGTAATGAAACTAGGCAAAAGATATGAGACTGATTCAATTATATCTAGTTTGTCTCTGCTTTTGTCTGGTTTATTTTCAACTCTCCAATTTTCTTGTTGAGAGTGTTAGTGCTGGCATATTATGCAGTTTCACATGTATACTGATTGAGCCATTAAAGGCACTAAAATAAAAATGACTTATTCTAACTATAATTTATTAAAATTATTTATAATTGAATGATACATTAGGATTGAGTTTTAATTGGATCTTAATTTTAATGTCGTGGCTTATCCAATGATAGAGTTAAGTATGTAATGCTTACAATTTTCTAAAAAAATTGAAAACATTTGCCTAAATTTGCCTGAGTGTGTAGGAAAGTTCTTTAATTTGGATTAGATCCATTTCATTAGGGAAATTTAGAGAATTATTTTGTCTGTTGTGGCACTTTTCAGAAGTCTCGACTACAATACAGTAATAGCCATTGCAAAGATTGCAAACCAAATTAATATAGTACCATTTATATAATGATTATTGATACCGGTAATAAGTAAAACTAGTATTGTAATGTAATGAAACAAATGTCATAACAAATTGTAATTATTATCTAATAATGTCTGCAAGTGTTGCAAAAAAAAAAAAGGTTTTGTAAATGCAACACTTGTATACATTAAGTTAAACACCACAATTTATTTAGTTCTTAAGCCTGATTCAGTTGCAACATTTAGAATTGGCCTTTAATTTAAATATTGGTAAAAACATATGACATTATAACTGACTTGCATTTAAATATGATTGCAGTTTATACTTGTTTATGTACTAATGATATTTAAATGTAACTATTATTTCCAACAGCAAAATAAATAAAGAAATTAAAGTTGATTTTGAAATAATTTTACATGGTTTTTATTTGTCTATACTCTTTCCAGTAAAATATGTTTTTGGCGTCTCAGAGGTGTAAATTAGACAAGGACAGAACTGTGAAAAAAATGCCTTCTATTTCATTATTATATTGTAGATTAGGGTCCCAACAAGACTAGACAAAAGTTGATAAATTGCTTAAAATAAGAACAAACATTGAAAGACATCTCCACAAATTGAAATGGAAAAAATAGAAACTGGTGAAAATCCAAATTTGAAACCAACAAGGTGTTTAAACCTAGAAAAGAGTGAGCCTGCCATTGCTACATCATAATGGTTGTAAAAGTATTAAATATATAAAATTTTGTAAATAGACATGGTTTTGGCGGAAGTTGGTAACTTATTCCATTTGATCAGAGGATATCACTCCCACTGGACTGGTATCCTCTGATCTGACATTAATTATATGGTGGCCACTCCGAAGTCCATAGTGGAGGATATTAAGGCATTTTGCTATCTCGATAGTTATTTTTTTGACTTTGTCATGACACTATTATGCAATATGCATGCAGTACTGGCATGGGCAACATTGTGGGTAATGTGTTAATTAATAATAATAAGTGGTATCAAAACCTTTGATGGCGGAATTAACTGACAGTTGTGATTAGCTAAGTAGTGAGCTTCTACTTAGCTACTTATGATAGATGGTAATGTCTTGCTCCAGAGTATCAGAGAGATACGTTGAACGAGACATAGTGAAATCTAGATGTTCTTAAGACATGTAGATTTTTGGTTGCTAAGAAATCGGACAACTATAATTATAATGCTAAACGGTATAGGAATTCTAAATAAACTTAAATAATTTTATGCATTTACGCGCCGTTTTCAGTCCAGAGACATAAAGATATGATTTTGTTGCTCTTTATATTCTTATGTGCAATTAATGAGTATAAAATGAAAATTATACATAGGTAAATATTCTTCTCGGAAGTAATGAGATCATTCTTTTTCTTTATAAATCTGTAGAAAAGAGAAATGGTGAAAGAGTTTTCTTGAAAGAAAAATATTCTGGATATTAACGGAAAAGGAAATGCGGCAAGTATGTTGTGAAATTAAGTAATTCTTAGATCCTTACTACTTATTAAACATTGTGATGATGCAAAAAATTTTATCAATACTTTTGCAAAACAGTTACTACCAAAACGTAAGTCAGGTTGGGCGATAGGCCTGTTACTCGCGATATATTGGTGTACTTGTGTCGCTGTTATTTTTCCTCCCACGCGTTGTAATTCGTTTTTCGTAGCAAACTATTATAAATGTAATACCCTGTATATGTTGTTAGAGTGTAGAATATAAAATGATTGCCGACGGAAGTTCAGAATTGTTTTGATGATATCAACGATAATCGGCGCGTTTATATCATATCACACACTACGCATATACGGTAAGATATCTGCAACGGAGAGCATATCTATCAATATGGCCCCCTATTATATAATAAACTACCACACACGTCGCATATAAGTTATATTTTATCGTAATTTGCCACCAAGCAGTCGAAGATACTGATGCATATGGACAGATGTCTGCGTGTATTTTTAAATATTAGTGTAAATGTAGTGTGAGACATTCAGAAAATATAAATTTTAGTTAATAAAATATCGTAAATGCTAAAATGAAATTTAGGTATATAGGTGAAAAAAAGACAAAAAGTAATTTTTGTCATAATCTATTATATGTTACCATAGCCTACTAGAATAAGTAGTACTAATTCTAGTTTTAAGCTAGATAGTATTTTAAAAATAGGTGTAGGTTTTACCTACACCTATTTTTCTTGTTGACAACACTTATGTGAATTTCAATTGTTCATTTTAATTGACAACATATTATAATATGTAGTGATATTTATACTTCAAATTTAGGGATGTGATTTTATCGATTCGAGATTGTATCGACTCCATCCAATCCGCAGATAATCTCGATCTATCAATTAAAAATAAAACTATGTTACTTTCAAGAAGGCTTTATTTCATTTTATAATTCCGCTTTAAAATATACCACTAATACAAATTACAAATTTAATAATATTATAAATCTGAAGAATCTTATTAAAATTATAGATATTTTATTTCTCAAAAAAGATTACAAAATTTAGTTTCTTTAGTTAAAAAAATTGATACACAAAAACCAAACGAAAGAAGACACCAACCAACTTACAAATATTTGCTTCTTTCAGTACCAAAAAGCAATTGACTCTGCTTTTTGCATTCAAATACGAGGGTCTGTTTGCGCTGATTCTCAGCTAGCTCTTATTTCACTTCACACAATAAATATACACCTGCTTTTTTTTACGTAACTCATAAAGTTATAATATTATGGTACCTGTGATACCAAGATATTTAAAGCAAAATTGCGTTTTGTGACTAGAATAATACCTCGTGTCAATCGACGTGCTTCGAAATATGATAATCGGATCGCTTTAGATTTAATCCACAGCGTTTAATGTGAAGTCGAATGGATATGGAAATCGTAAAGATGGTGACATCTCACGTCACAGATGACAGATGACTGTATAAGTACAAGTTACATCACAATTCACATCACTAACTACTGAGGCGTTTGATCTTTGATATTTATAATAAATATATATATTTTCCAAAGTAATTTATTAAAAGTCTACCGAATTAAATTCTTGGATAAGTTAAGTTTTGAAGTTGGCGAATGTGGTTAAAAAAATTACTGAAACAAATAATTAAAACGTAGATTCGAACAATTTCAAACTTAACCATAAAATGACCACCAAGGTTGTGAAATATGTTGGCCGCACGACAGATTTTAAAGGAAAGACCTTATGGGAAATAGTAGGAAGCTTAAAAAACTATGGAGTAGGAAGACTTATAGTCCGCCAGGTTTTTAATAGGTACACTGAACCCAGCTTTATGAGAATTGTTAAAGTAGAAACTTGCCCTGATGAGGTAAGAAGGAATCCACTATTAACATGAAAGTATGCACACCTAATATTATCATTGTAATTTAAAGAATGTACTAATATATCATATATTCTAAACAATATTTTGTTTCTTTTGGGTACAGAAAGTGTAATTTATACAATATAAAGCTAAAGAGAGCTAAGTTAAGAGCTTTTTCAACTATCTCGAAGGTTGAATTAAATAATATTTTCATAAATATTTCATAGGAAATACATGTCAAATCCTTTTAACTTAACTTTATTAATTGCAAAGAATTTTGTTTTGTTAATGTCTTAATTTAGTGACCGAACTATATTTCAGGAGAGACAAAGAGTCCGTGTATGGGTTGAAAAAACATTCAGAGGACGAAAGTTACCCGAGATAACTGAAATTTATCGAACATCATATAAGCTAGATTATCAACTGATATCTAAAGATGAAGAGCAGGAATTAATGAAGAAGCTTACTAATGAACATAATTTCCCCGATACTATATTGCCTAATTCTATTGAAATGCCACCACTAATGAAAAAGTTTATCGTTCGAGATCATGAAAGGAAGGGCTTACAGGTATATTAAGAGAAGGTTATAAAATTAATATTAGCAAACAATTTAATCTGGTACTCTAGGTTCTTCTTTTCCAAAAAATGATAGAATTATAACATTATTTAGTTGTATTGGTTAAAAATTATAAATATTCAAACACACCATGCAAACATAAATATCATTTTTCCATTAAATCTCCTTCTAAGATAAATACCACTGCTCAGGGACTGATCTACAAATGCTTATAATTGTTATCTCTGTAGTTACCTGTAAATATCAAATATAAATATGCATAATGCTAAACAGACTATATTTGGTTTTACAAAGTCAAGAAATTCACTAATAATTTAATGACAAATTAAAATAATTGTGGTTTGAGTTAAAATAATTAGTAAGAACAAAATAGCAAATAACTTGTTTTATGGATTGTCATTAATCTGCAAAATATTAGAACAATATAATAGATAGCACAAACAATAATGTGTGAGAAGTTCTCTCAGAAAAAAAATTGTATGTGCAAGATTGCAATGGTCAATTTCATTCAATCATTGCAATCCTGCACATACAATTTTTTTTACCTTGACTTTCTTATCCACTCTTATGTCTATCATGTATTTTGGTATGACAATTTATTAAACTGTCTATATAGATAACATATAAAACTTGTATAAAAATTATTATTACTATTAATAAATTAGGGGTTTACATTTTGGAAGGACCTAGTTTATTTTGTGTTTAGGATTTTTATTTTTATTATTTCAATATTCTTCTTATGTTATATGTTTATTTAGAACTGGTGTGCTACAATTATAAAAATTACATATGAATTTTTAAGAAAACCATAATCATTTTACCTTAACTATATTTTCAGACCTTGAAAGAGTTTGTTATGCCACTAAGCTACAAACATAGTCCTAACAGAGTGAAGAGGATAGCGAAAGGTGATGAAAAACCTTCAGTCGAATTTGGCATGGGCTTAGGAAAACCCATAAGTCCATCACTGTATGAAGGTGTTCCTTTGGAGTAGTGCTAATTACAGTGAACAGTGTGAATGACATCTGGGTAGATATAAATATGCAAAAAAAAGAATAGATTTTTTATCCTTATGTGAACAAGTTTCTATATAAAAGAAGATAAGGTTTCATCAACATTTTTAAAAGTTAATCTTCAAGTTGGATTTGTGACCTATTAAGATAAAAATTTCCATGTTTATATCTCCCTAGTTGTTACTTTATCAAATATAGTTATTACTAGTTTAGATATTTAAATAAAAAATTTGCTTATGAATATTTGTTTATTACATTCTAATTATTTTTATGAAATGTTTGCAATGATGCAAACTTTTTAGCCAAAAACGGATTGGTTTCCATCTCAGGTAGGTTTTGCTCAAAGTTAAGTTTCTGAAAAATTAAGTAAAGATTTATTAGCCTAAGCATATTCAATTATAATTAGTTATACTTATGAGATAATGTGAGCTGAAGCTATATAGATATCAAAACTGTTAATATTTTTTTACAACTTAGGAACTATGTGGGCAGCAAGAAACTAACAAGGATCTGTTGATAACTTACTCTCCAAAAATCTCGCATTTCTTGAACATCATCCTCTCTTTGTACAAAGTATTGACGAACTGTCTTTTGTATGAGTGTAGCTGCATAATCTTCAGGCCATAACCATGATTTAGGGTAGTACGGACGAGGCCTATCGACAGTATTGTGTTGTTATTTAAATACCGTCACTTAAACATAATTAACGACAAATTTCATTGAGAACATAATTTAATAAAAAGATTATTTTATTATTCATTGCTCAGATTGAAAGTTTTTCATTTTTAAAATAATTTTTATTTTAGTTTTAAATTATAAATATAAACTATAATTGTAAAAATATATACTAATTTGAATCCAGTCAATTAGCATTAGCATTTTTATTTTAACGTAGGTCATTCAACTTAATATTTCGACGGAATAAATTATAAAGTACATTTACTTGGTACATACTTCTGTTGAAGTAGTCTTCGAACCCATGGCATGTTGAACAGATGCAATTTCCTGGACAAACGATCAGGATATCTTGGGTTATTATTCCATAAAACCTAAAAATATTTGAAATTATAAAGAACACATTATATAAACTCTTGTTGTTCTGTTAAATTGCATTTGTATCCATATAAAAGCCTAAATATTGTTAATTATGAATATTATTTTATATACTGTGTGACTATTGTAATTTCTAATTTGTGAATCATTTTCAAAACGGACTGGAACCGCCTTTTAAGTATGCCATCTATTGACATTAATTAAAAATGCTGACACTAAAATCAAGTCTTTTATATTGAGGCTTTTTAAATTCTTGATCAACCTATATATCGCTGTCTAGTAAATTTGTAACATAGTTTTCACCACGGCTAAATGGAACCAACTACCAATACAGGTTCAGAACCAAAATGACTTAGGGACCTTCAATAAAAGAGGGTATCGTCATCTTAAAGGCCGGCAACGCACTTGTGAAGCCATTGTGAGTGTCCATAGGTGGCGGTATAACTAAGTATCTCTTACTCTTGCCCGTTTGCTCCCTTATTATTAAAAAAATATTTCTTGTATGTTTTTGATTTAAGTCTTAAAACTACCTCCAAATTATATGTAATCAGACAATCACTACCCAGTTTTCTATGCATCCGGTAAAAGTACTTAAAGTATGTGAAGATTATAGGGCGGCGACGGCGCTTATATTAATTTTATAATACGTCATACAAAAATGTAAATATTTACTAGGTATATAAATTTTATATTCTTCAAAAATTACCTGAGCAATATGGTCTATACCATTGAAGAAACATTTTTGTATTCTTAGGGCGTCCCATATTTTAGCCTTATTAAGAGTTTCCTCCAATGCTGGTATTAAATGGACAAATACCTGTTCTCTTATGTAGTCTGTCTCGGTACCTACGAAAGTTTACCTTAGCCACCTTCCAAACAGTGACAGGCAATCGGTTTTTATGTTTGCGAATTCATTTTAATTTCGTGTATTAAAAAATATTTAAACCTGCCATCTATTTATGTAGTTCTCAACTTCTTACGCGAGATTATTTTTTACATCGATGAGATCTCTTGGACTATGCATAAAGATAAGTTTATCTTTTTCATTAAATCATTATTCAAATTAAACTAATCTAAGATTTTTAGGACTTGCCACACATTAGGGTTTGTTCTAACTAGCAATAAGCGTGTTTAGATGTTTTTCAAAAATATGTTGTTATATAATGCAATTCTACTTTTCCTTATAAGGTTTTTAATCCTAGTTTGGTGTAAATGACACACATAGACAGGTCCTTATAGGGCAGAAAAGGTAAAGTCACATCTATAATGTGTTAATGAAAATTAGTATCCTACTAGAGTGTTAGGAAATCTATATAGTAAAAAAGGAGACTTGACAGGAGAAACTGCAAGCTTTCTTGATTATATGCGGACAACTTACTGAGAAAGGGTTGTTTTATAATTGGTTCCTTCTTGCTTTCTCGGCTTTTTTCTATTTCTTGCAACTCTTCCTCTCTCTCTTTTAGAATAAGATTCCAATTGGCTTTGTTTACCCTCTTTATAAGTATCGGAAATTCAATTTCAGAGCACGGTAAAGAATCGGGTAAAGTGAAAGTGGTAGCAGCATTTTCGCTAGTTTCACTAACTGGTCCTTTGTCTTTAGTTTTCTTGCGATCTGTTGTTTTACCCGCCATTATTCAGTATTTTACTGTAACAATTACTATGAGAAATGCTCTGGATTATTAAATATGACTTTTTATATATAATTGATTTTATATATATGTCAAGTGATTATTATTTAATTGTTTTTAAATTGTCATTGTTTGAATAATATATATTTTGTTTTATGTAACGTCGAGTAGGTTTTAACTGTTTTGTAAAAATAAGTGACCCAAGAGCTTGGCACTTAATATATTAATATATATTAAATTTTAGTTTTATATAATTGTAATTATTTATATTATAATTTATGTATACAAATTATGATAAGCAGTAGAACCCCATATATACTGAATAGACTTCTTGTTAATTTTAGCGCCATCTGTGTCTGTGTCTGTCATTTTACGTACTTTGTGTTGAAGTTTTCTACGAATATCTATTTATTTTATCTTGATTCGCCAAGGAAAAGTAGAGGGCGGTGTTAACACGTGTAATTTTATGTATAGATAGGGTTTTAAAAAAAGAGCCAAAAAATCGGCCTTTAATAAGACAATTATTAAAAAAGAAAGAAATAGAATAATTGAAAAATATTTTTATTTAAAAAATTATAATATTAACTGCACAAGCATTTACTTACATCTCTGGACATTACCGTCCAAAGGAACAATAAATTAAGTTTAAATTACAATAAATATACTATTTATTATTAATCATGTTGACTTTAAAAATATTTAATCTCGACGGTCTCAATAGTGAGAAAATTTCCCTGTGATTTGTGAGATCCAATCTAAATAATGAGCAACTTTAACATAAACCCCAGGCACGCCAGGTTGTCCGCAGCCTATTCCCCAAGACACGACACCAACCAATTGCCAAGTGCCTCCACGTTCACAGACTAAAGGACCGCCACCGTCACCTTTACAGGCATCCTTTCCTTCCTCCCCTCCCGCGCAAACAAATCCTGGATTCAACTCGTAGTTATATCCTAGTCTTGTTTGTCTCAATTGCTGTTGGCAAATACCATGAGATAGTATGGGTACATCGACTTCCTTTAGAATGTTCTGGTACTTTCCATTCGAACCAAAGGCATCTTTACCCCATCCCGTTGTCCAGCATCTTTGACCGGAGAAGTCGGTATATTTATCAGGTAAACAAGCTGGGCTGATGTGCGGATATTTTGTCCATTCAACAGGATGGTCTAATTTTAAGATAGCTAAGTCATTATCCAAAGTTCCAGCGTAATATTGAGGATGCACGTGGACAGATATAACATCTCGTTCTATGTAGGGGTAGAATTCTACATCGTGGTTAACATCCCATTCTCCAAGGCGCACGCGAAGGTCGAATCCTTTGTATCTGAAAACAACAAATGGGATGCTTGTAATACCTTATATTACAAGTCTAAAATTATTTGGCCTATTCTGTGAAAATTGAATTTAAATCGAAATTGTAATAAATTTAAGTTATCAGCGTTTCAAATTTACAAAAAAAATCTTACGTTTTTATGCAATGTGCAGCTGTCATTATGTGAAGTCCATCGATCAGGGTACCACCACAAACATATACAGATTCCTTAGGGTCCTTTTTGAGAATAGCTGCTTGCCAGGGATATTCGCCAAATTCACTGTCTCCGTCTACGTATGCCGGTGTCTTGATTCTTCCATTGACTCCTTGCGAGTGTCGAATGCCACATTGGCCACGGTTTGAAGCTTGAGGACGAAGCGGTCTTCTACAACAGACTTGATTGGAACCACATTGTTGAATTTGATTGTGGCCGAAGTATCCTTGTCGCTGTAATAAAAAATAATAGGTTAATTACAATTTTACGTTATTCTAATTGCAGGCATAATAAATGTAATATAATGTAAATACAAATATGCTATATAAAATCATTTGGAGGTTTTACCTCTTCTATAATTTCAGTCATATTTTCACTTCTTATGGCTCTCTTCTTTCTACTCTCGGGAAAGCGAATCGATTGTTCTCCCCGGTTTGCCCCCTTAAGGTGGGATGAAGGTATTTTAAAGGAGCGGGAGTATGCGAAACGGTTGGCATAGTTATTATTACCGGCAATTATGGAACCATTATCATTAGCAGACCGTTCATAGCCGTAATTGGCATGATTATAGTCACTTTCATCGTGATTGATATTGTCATCATCATAATAATCCTCATTATCGGAAAGAATTCCCGGTGCATTGTATGGGTGAACGCGATAGTGATTGGGATAATGGCCGACATGAGGTATATGAGGTTGAGCATAAAGAGAATCATAGTGCGGACCGTGATGATACGAGGGATAAGGATGAGATTGAGGATGATAATTAAAATTATTATAGGGATTATTATAGTGATGATAATGTTCATGTTTATTTAAAAGGTAAAGTTTTTTCTCGTGGAATAGGTGTCCAAGCTTATTAACTACATGCTCATTTGGTGTAACATGCAAATTGACAAATGGCTTCACAATTTTTTCGCCATAATCATTTTTTGTCACTTGTACAGCTAATAAAGGATTTACTGAAAGTAAACCTAAATTTATACCACCGCCATTTAATGCCGGTCCATAAGGATTTTGTAAAGGGTTTGCATTGAAAGGATTGACAGGATAATTTTGGGAAGGCTGGGGCAACCCAAAAGAGACACCAAACGTGGGCTGCACTTGTTTGTTGTTATTACCACCATTGCCGCCATAGCCAGCGAGTCCAAGGAGGCGCTGTAGTAACAATTCAGTACTCCAATAAAGGTTTTCTTTTTTAATTATATTGTTAATTGTAGTAAATGAGTTAATTTTCTTCTTAATTAATTTTACAATAAGTTTTGGTTTAATAATGGTGCCCCAGTCTTCATTTTCATTGTTTTAGGGATATAAGGTTAAGGAAATTTGAATGGGACAAAAGCGTGGCTGAAATTGACTTTAAAATAAAGTAATTAGGCTTACCGGTTCAATTTCCTTTGCTGGTTCCTCTGCTTTTTCTGATGTAGTGTCGCGTTTCTGGATATTCTTAACTTCAGTAGTGTTTTGCTTAGAGATATTCAATTCGGTTGAATTGTTAGAGGTATCGCTTTGCTCTTCGGTCAAAGCCAAGATCTCACTGCCTTTGTTACGTGGATCAATTGGAAGGTACAGGTCGTCTCTGCGTCCAATTACCTCTTGACTTGGACATTGATCGTAGTTGACACATACACATTCAAAACCTTGAGCTTTACCGGCATGATAATTCTCTTGATATAGATTGTTTTGTCCTAGCCCTTGATTGTAACCATTATTACCGGAACCTACGTGTAACTCTTTTTTGTAAAACTCGGAATTTTGGGAGGAATAAGATCCTAAAGAGTTTCCGTACTTTTGTTCATCGAAAACATTATTAGGGTATTGATTGGGCAGATTTTGTGACTGAATATTTCCATTTTCTCTGTTATAGGCGTTGTGACCGAATTGGGAACCATAAATAGTTTCGCTTTCATATACTGGTTTTGGTTGATTATATCCACTTGTCATTGGTTTAAAACCGCCAGAATTAAAGCTACTAAAATCTGACCCAGACGCTGTTATGATACCTGAATTTTCCTGATTATGAATTTGGGTAGCCAAGTGACCCACTGACCCTACGGGAATTGCTACTGGCTTTATAATAACTTTTGGATCTTTTTCTGCATCACCGTGTACGTAGTGATGGTGTACATGTTGTTGTACAACAGTTTCAGTCTTAGAATTGGTTTGTTGAGAGGATGGTTTATTGTAGAGAGGTTTAGGGCCCTCGTAGGAGTACGGTCCTTCATTTCCAAAGATTGGTTGTTTTGTTACGTAATTAAAATCGTTTCCGTACGCACCACTATTTTGAGAAAATTGGAATGTATTGCTGGCTGTTCCATATTTGTCGGCAAAGCCAGGTCGATTATTGCCATATGGCCTTTTAGATGGGTGTTTTTGTGTTCGTGGAGGGTATGGCATAGGTTTTGGTGGTCCGTAAGCTCTTGGTGGACCACGAATGGGGATTGAGGCAACGGGTTTTCCAATTGGTTTAATATCGACTGGTTGAGCATAAATGAGTTCATCTGGGGATACGTAAGTTCGTTTTTCTTGTGTATCTTCATCCTCACACTGTAAACATAAAGAATCATAGATAATTTTTATCATTTAGTAAATATTTTTATATTTGTTATTTGTTAATTGTGTATTTGACTTACTTGTATTAGACCTAGTGTACACAGTCTTCCCTTAATTAAGTTTCTTGCTTCGGTGTCATCTCCTGCATCTAAAGCTTCTTTAATAGTTGGGTCACTATAGACGTCATCGAATCCACTGAGACTTCTTCCCTGTTTGCTGCTAACCAATTCATCAACAATGCCATCGAGAATAGATCCATCGGTGTTTTTATCTTCCGCCTCGCTGATCTCTTCACCCTGTAAGAGTTCAGTTGATTTTGGCTTCGAATCAACATCTTTGTTTGTATCGTCTTGATTCCATGACCATTCTGCGGTTGTGCTTGCTATTGTTATTAAAAGAACGCCACATATAGTAAACCACCGCATGATCTGTAACAAAAAGTAAGAGCTTAATTCAAATTTTATCTATACATACGAAGTAAACACGATGTCGAAACTAGTAGGTATCACTTTTACTTTCGCGGACAAAGATTATATAAGCTTCCATAACGTCAATGCTCCGTTACGACTGTGTGCAGCGGTGCGAAAGCACACTCTCATGTTCTCTTGTAACACAAATGAATGTAAAATGTAGATAATATATACTTATTCACGAAATTATTTCGCTTAAAAATGATAATAATTTCCTTTCCAATAATTTAAAGTCTATTTTCAATAATTCTATAAATCGTAGAATTGTACTGATAAATAATGAACAATTATGGTGTACTCGAACTTCTGTGTCTATATTTAGGTCATTATTTGTTTATGTTATGAAAGAAAGCGTTAATGGTGTCAATGTCAACAAAACCGGTACTACTTCATCAGTAAGAGTAGCACGTCCGAACCCACCAATGCGTCATGAACTCTCGTAACATCTGATGTAATATCAAACTAGAGTCTGTTTATATAATTCATTTCATTATACAATCTGCACTCTTATTATAGTAAATATTGTTAAATAATGTGATTATACGGTAAAAGTATGTATTGTTAGGGTGGGAAAAACTTTCGAAGGAAAAGAATAATGTTTAAACTGTTAGATCTTGATATCTTATATCCTGTTATTCTTCGTGGTCCGTTTAAAAGTGAAAGCGCTAATTGTCCAACGCATTGTACATTTAAACAAGTGATTTTAAATAGCCGTGGTAAATATTTTAAAAAGTAGTTAATCTAGTAAAATAACTTATTTAAGCTTTTTATAAAATTATAAATTGGGTTAATTTAAAAACACTTCGATCCAACTAAATAAAAGTATGCACATGCACTGAAACTTACATATTATTTTGTAACACTTTTTAACACTTAAAATTATTACTTTATTTTCACAACTTCACTGTTGCTTAGTTTGCGTTCGAATGATGGTTTCATCTACCACCACAACGCTTTATACTTCTACCAACACAAAGATGCACGCGCACGGATTTTGTAAGATGATCGACTCAGACTTGTACCACTAAATAAATCTGACGTTTAAATATGATTGTATGTTTGCAAAAAGCGGCTTTTAAGCGATAGTTCGAAATACAGAATCTCGAGCTCCTAGATCTTGGTACAGAGTATGACGTAGATGCCGTTGATCAACCCTTGATTTCATTCATGAATTCTGACTAGATGTGAGGCAATAGGTATATCCACAAAGGTCAGGCGGATCTCGGAAATCATAAGTAGGGCATATTTTTGTATACATTAGTATTTGGGTTGGTTATAACAAAATCGAGTGACATAAAAAAGAATGAATTAATCTCATTTAGTACTAAAATGGTAAAAGCGGTGTAAAGAATTAAAATGAGCTCATCTAAATCCTTAGTTTACTTACTACATCTCTCGTATAAATTAATATCTTGCTTATTTACGTTCGCTTTTCTATCGAAGACTAAACTTCAGTACACTAAATGACTTAATTTATTTACCTTATAATGAAAGTAGACCAAAGTGACTTTCATCTTATAGACACCTAAATTAAATCCTTATTTTTATAAAAGAATTGATCTAAAAGTATAAGTTTACCAAAAATTTACGTTTATAATAATAACTACCAATTAACTTCTCTAAGAAAATTCTAGATGTTTTTTTGAATAACTTAATTTATTCATCATATTTTTTCAATAAAAAAGTACATATAATATCTGGTTGTATTATTGTTATAGCCTATACTATAATAAAGTTACCTAACAGCGCGTGTATTATGTCTTACCTTAATAGGTTAAAATTGTATTAACCTACTTTCTCCTGACACATCTAAACAGAATAAGGATAATTTGAAAGATAAAGCATGACCAAATCAGAATACTATTGAAATAGTTTATTTATTAATTTCGTTATAATTAAATTGTGTGCTACAAACTTGTATACAAATTATTAGCTAAAATGTTACTAGTTATGAGAAAATTGTTACTTACGAAATTTTCTTAAAAAGCATGAATATATTGGTTTTATATTTACTTAATATTCTTATATACTTTTAAGCTATTTCGATCCTGGTATAGGAAAAATAGGTAAGAAATTTGTAGTGTGAGCTATGTGTTATGTTTACACTATAGTAAAGAGTTCAACGCGTGAATCATTCGTGCTTAGTAGCGATGTTTAAATGTTGAGTTTTTGTCTTATTTTTTAAACAGTAAAACACTGAGATCTTCGATAAGTATAAGCATAAGCTAGACGATGAAAGATGAATTATTCGCCATCAGACAAAGTGTAGAATTATTCAGTTGGAGCGTTGTATCATATTTAGGTCATGGCAATTCGTGGATAAAACCAGGATTTAATAGTAGAAGACTTGCACAAGAGGGGCTTTCCAGTGCAACAGAAACCGGACCTGCGCGGGCGCAATACACGCTGACGATGTTCCTTGCGCAACAGTTCGCTGAACCGTTTTGCCTCCTACTCAGCCTGTTGAATACTTATGGTGTTAAAAAATTGGACAATACATACATGAATAATGTTGTGTCAAGGTCGAATGTGGTTTGCAAAAGTATAGGCAGGAATAATGTACGTAACCTACATAAAACCACATGATTTCAAAAATATGTTCGAAAAGAATTACATTGTATTCGCTCAAGTCGATTTGTGCTTAGAAAAATTTAAAAACATAATAGGAAACCATTTGGGAAGCGTAGGACCATTACAAACGAAAATTAAGTGGTAAAATTGCGCACTTTCTGGTCTCATGTGCTGAATATCATATGATAACAACAGCATGGACACTAATTACAGTTATTATATTACATTAGTATTTTTCTCTTCCATTAACATACATACATCAATACCCTTTTTATTTCATTGTTTTGTTTAAAAATAAATTCAAAGTGACACTAAAAAAACAAACTAATTAGTATAACTAATTGCGGTAAAAATTTTTAATCTTCATTTATTTAGTCAGGCGACACAATCAGTTCGTGTGTTCAAATAAAACACGGTTATTATTTTAAGAAATAGTCAACGTCGTAAAGGAAATAATTAGAATTCACTCTTGTAAACTATAGTTATATAACAAATAATCACATATTATTAGTGAGTACCATTTCTTTTATGCTTTCTGCTTCAGTTGATGACACTTATATGATGTATGCGAAAGAACAGTTTTTGATATATGTGTACTGTTAGGTGTATTATACAACTCATTGATTTGTTTATATTTCAGCAGGTTTTTCCCGATAAAAGAAACACGTTTAATGAGCTAAATTATCCTTTGAAAAATTAAGGAAATTAATAATAAGACCAAATAGCTTTTATAATTCACACTTTTAATTTCACAAAATCAAAAGACGTTCGATTCCGATTTTCACAGCCTACTCACTGCGAAAAAATAATTATAGTTGTGTAAGTGAATTCTGACTTGGGAGCGAAATAAATTCGGGTATGATTATGTTAGAATTTCGTTTCTGGTATGTCGCGTTCATTGCAAATCCATTTTTTAGTTAAATATGTATATATCAATGAAAATCTTGAAACCCCAAATTAGTGGTTGTAAATTCTCTTCGAGTCTGCTGAGAAAACCGTTTCGAATCTTCATACCAGAAATGTTACGTAATATTACGGTACAGATAATTTTTTATTGAACTAAAAGTGCATAGGCCTGGAGGATGCAATGACCGAAATGTTATGGTCAATGTACTATGGTTCATGATCACTCTTTGTAATGCGGATTCAAACAATCAGTGATAAGTAATTGTTGGAATTTAAGTTAATATGTTCATTCATATCTTAAACGCGTTGAGATGTTTTATAAAATATTTCTAATAGAAACTATATCGATTAGGAAGAAATTGATCACACGAAGAATTTGTAGTTTAAAAATGTGATTTATAAAACATACAAAATTTTATAATATTTAAAAATTGACAAAAAACACGATTAATGTTAAACACGGTTAGTGAAAAGTATTAAATACGCATTTTATCTAATAATTAGGTAATTTTGCGATTGCAAGTGATATTGGGGGTTTTCCGAACTGCGCCTTAAGTGTTGCAGAACTGACTAGGGAGGTCAAGCATTGAGAACACAGTATACGTAGAGGCATTCGTATTACTTTTCTTTTCTTGATATTGCTTGGTGATGAGTATTTATTATAGATTTTTAAGCGTTGTAAGGTCTTGGATTTTTTCTTACGGTTTTCCGCAAGTTAAGAAAAATATCGCAAATGATAGGAAGTTTTTTAATTTTTATAATATAAAGTCACAAAAATATCTTTCATTAGGTAACTTTTATGTACGATTATCTAAAGCGATACTACATTGTTTACATAACTCATCAAATAAAGCAGTAAGAATTAACATTCTTCGTTTATAAAGTTTATGAATGACTGCTCTCAGATTTTCCTGTGCTGATTAAATTATTGATGTCCTACATTTGGTAGATCATTCGACCGTGCCATTGTTACATAGTTTGGGTTTCCCTAAGGTTCCAGACAAGGACTCAATTTTGCTTTCTGCATTAAAGGGTCATTTTCGGCAGATAAAATTGCGTCATACAATATATTGTTATAATGCATTATTAATGAGTAGCATTAGGACATTTTTCGTAAACCTCCGCCATATCAGAATTGGGCCCAATTCTCGGTAATGCACATTTTCTAACAAAATATCAATGAACAGACTCCCGCTAATATTTTATATACGTTCTATTAGGGAATAATACATGTCAAAAAGACACGAATTTTAATCATTGTGTGGCTTAAAGATAATTTGGGCTTGTAAAAAATTTATAAACTGTAAATAAAAAATAGGGATTAACGCCATCTAGTAGCGTGTGATTATAATAGTGTAAAATTATATGTATCTTCCTACGAACCAAGTTCTTGTTTATGAAATCGTGAAGTGAAGAAGTGAATGTTCTTTATAATTTTTTTGTCGGTGTTTGTTAAGATTACTAGATGGCAGTTATTTAAAGCTATGTTATACTATATCGTTTTGCCTATAAAAAATCAGGATCAAATTTAGTACGGTATTTGTCACCAATTCAAAAATAATGTGCCTAAAGTTAAACACCTCAATATACATAAATCATCAAATAACATCGTTACGATTGTAATTATAATTGTTACACAAATTCGTAATTTTAATTCAATTTGTATCCGATTTTTTTACGCAGAATTACAAACATGGAATGCTAGTATCTTTTTTCATAATTTTATTAAATGTAGAATATGGGAATAAAAATCACTATTCAGTTCTATAAAAATAATATTTGGTTTTAACAATTAATAATATTACTTAGCACAATTATGTTTACTTCATTAAGTTTAGGTATATTTATCTGTAATGTAGTATAGTAGTGTCTGTATGGTTAACTATTTTATAAATTTATTCCAAATACCATTTTTAATTGCGGATGTTTTAATACGCCCTTAATAAATTAAATTTTATGTAATAATTAAATGTCACGTGTCCTGACATAAAGATTAGTAGTTTTTATATTAGTTACTATGTAAATTATTTCTTTGAGGTGTTCCGTATATTGTAATTTGTGCATTTCTTAGTTTTCATAATAAGAAACCTTGCATAATGATATGATAATGATATGAATGGTGTGTGGTGTATTGTATGGTAAGGAAATTAAATTTCTAGTATTTATACGTCTTAAAAAGTATAAAGTCAAAAGACACGAAAAAGGGCTACTTATTACAAAAATAAAAAACTTACACATAATTCTTCTATTATAGTTATATGCTTTGAATGCAATTGTACTAACGGTTTTGTATTAATAAATGTATTATTTTTTGTTGGCAAAGCATTATTTTCCTCTGTCCATTATTTACCAAAAATTATTCCACTGTCACTGAGTTTTTTAATAATAACGTTTTATAACACAGATCGCTAGAATACCTCTGATCAAGGACGCCCACATGTCCTATCTGCCTAAATTTCAAATGGAGGATGTAAAATAAATTAGTTGATGTATAAATAGTGCGATTCACCCGAATAATGTCAGTCTAGTAGACAATATTGTGGTGATTTGAATACCTAACACAGACCTCGCTCAAAATGAGATTTTTGGTGGTGTTCAGCGTTTTATTCGCTCTGTGTGCTGGTGCACCCAAAGACAAAAGATCAACGATCTTGGTCACAGATGGAGTCCAGCCAGTAGTGGTGTCGCCGAGCTTTTACAGCGTACCTGCCGTTTCCCATTCATCCCGCATCGATGGAAAAGTTGTTCCAGTAGTTTCCTATTCGTCACCGATTATTGAAACCGTTCCCGTAGTGACTCCAGCTGTCAAATCCGTGGTCGTGCCCGTAGAGAAGACGTACGTAGGAGGCAGTGCTGTATCTCACCAGTCAAGAGTTGACGTGAAGTCGTACCCAAGTGTTGTGTCGGAACACGTTGTAGCACCAGCCGTTGTAGAGACCGTACCAAGTGTTGTCGATGCCCGCTCCGTCTACCTGACACCAGCTGTCTACCAGGGTGCCTCTGCTGTCTCTCAACAATCGCGTGTGGATGTCAAGACCTCCCCAGCTGTAGTTTCACACCAATTCGTGTCTCCAATCGTCGACGTTCAAGCCGTACAACCAGTCTACGCTTTCTAATTATGCATGACACTTAAAATAAAGGTATGAGCAAGAATAATGTGTGTGTGTTTGAAATTGAAAATCATTTCGTATTACTTCTGTCATCAGTATATAGTCAGTTTCAATACGCTCTTTGAAAATTGAGGTAACAGACTTTAGTGCTATAACCGATGCTTTACCCGATATCCCTAATCAGCGGTTGCCAAATTGTGGGTAAAATAGATTTCTTTTTTATATTTTAACTTGCGATTACATTTCATCTGAGCATTGCAGCACTCAAGCGCATGTAACCGTTCCTTTTTAACAACATATTTTACGATTACAAATGGTTTCACACAACTCAGCATTTATGATTCATAATATAATGAGTGTCAAAATAATGAAAATATTTCAGGATCAGAAAAAACAGTTACCTTTTATATTAATCTCGGAAAGTTTAATATAAAAGGTAGCCTAAATAAATAGTGATTCGAATCAATAAACGTCGTCGACATGTTATAGAAATGCCGTATTAATTTGAAGTTAACCAATAAAAACAAAATACAGATGTAAAAGAACACAGAACAAGGACGTTAACTTTCTCACTATACTTTGACATTGCCCTCTCACTTCTTAATGATTAATGTAGATACTAGTATTATCACGGAAGTGCATTTTAAAAGTTTTGTTTGACCAAAAGAAGCTAAATTAAACTGTACGCTGTGTTTGATAAAACTACACATGGCCTCTTATTAGTTTATGGAAATGTCACTGATTTTATATCTGGTTTCATATGCACGAAATTAGTTTAAGCTCATTGGGAAATATTGAAATAACAATTCAACAAATGTTTAATAATATATGCAACTTCGTTTTGTTTTATAGATCCTAGACGAAATTCATATTATTTTATGAATAAATTATTTAATAATTTTTAATAATTTTTATATTACGTGGTAATCAATGCTTTTGTCTAATGAATAAGCTATATGGAAATATTAAAATTGCGACACGGAGATAACTATTTAAAAACATCCGTAGTAGTCAGATCATTCATTATTTACATTTACGGATATATACTGGTTATTAGTTTATGTTAATATGTATTTTAATGTTTCAGATATATTTTCTATTTTCATAAAACAAAAGTTCTTTTTATCAATAATCTTACTAATATTATAAAGCAGAAGTTTGTAAGTATGGAACAAAAACTAGTGAGACTTTACAATAACGTAGTATATACAACATTACACTTAGGCTATAATTTATGAAAATGTTTTGTGAATTGTCCAAAATATCAAGCAAATAGGAAAATATGTTTAACTTAAATAGTCCTACAAAAAGCCCACCACAATATACAGGTACATTTAACGTATAGCCAAAATAGTGAACCATAACTAAAATAAAATTTATAATTTATTCATTATATTAATTCTTAAATGAAAATACTTACTCGTCTCTATTTATATTAAATATAGTACTAATAACATAAAATATGTGTATCTATATGTAATAGTCTCGAAGCCGCAGGGACCATCTAGTCAATGGTAGATTTTGCCCTTGAACATTCATATTATGGCAAACGCTTGGAAGAGATCACTCGAGTAACAATGAGTAAATGGGGAGCCAGAAATTGTTATCTGTTATTATTATTTTGACGTTCATAAATGTATATTAAACACACTTTTTTGTAAAAGTATATACAGCTATAGTATTACAAAATTAATAAAATAATAGTTTATTTCATTCTTTCAATTACATGTAATAGTTTTGTATTCTACATATTTATACGACGTAATACTTTGTTCAAATGTATGACCGCCATTGCATATAACAAGGTCAGTTATTTCATTGATAGTTAACTTTGGCCACTGAAAACTTTTTAATTACGCACGGTTTGTATAAATACCCTTGTTACTGTGCCAAATTTATCAGTCGGCCGTGCACGGTTTGAAGTGATCTACTTAGTTCGTCAGTAAAAAAACACAGACCACGTTCATTATGCAATCGCTGGTGGTGTTATTCGCTCTCGCCTCCGTGGCATGCGGTTCTTACATCCCTCTTGCCCAGCCGGCGCACCATTCCGCCGTCGTGCTGGACCCACATGGCCGGCCCTTGGATACCGCCGAAGTGATCCATGCTCGTGCCGCCCACCTGCAAGCTAAGGCTCTGGAGCCACACGCAGCCGTCGCCGTCGCACCTGTGGCCGTCGCTCACTCCGTGCTCGCCGCTCCCGTCGCTCACTCAGTGGTCGCCCCAGCCTTGGTAGCCGCCCCTGCCGCCGTGTCTCACCAGTCCCGCGTTGATGTCCGCACCAGCCCTGCAGTCTACGCTCATGCCGCTCCCGTTGTAGCCGCTCACGGTGCTTACGCCGCACCTCTCCTCGGCCACTCCGCTCTCGGCTACGCAGGCCACGGACACTACTTGGCCAAGCGCTCTCTGGGACACATCGCCTACAGCGCCCCCATCGCCGTCCACGCCGCTCCCTCTGCCGTATCCCACCAGTCCCGTGTGGATGTTGTGTCCAGCCCCGCATACGTCTCACACGCCGTCGCCACCCCAGTGGTCGGCCATGCCATCGCTCACGCTGCCCCAGTCGCCATCGCCCCCGCCGCTGTCTCCCACCAGTCCCGCGTTGACGTGCGCACCAGCCCCGCTGTTGTGTCCACCGTTCTCGCCGCCCGTCTTACGCCGCTCCCCTGGCGCATTCCGCCGTGTACGCTGCCCCATTAGCGCATGGTGCTGGACATTACGCTCATGCTTATTAATTTAGCGATAACTGACGAACTGCCGATACTCATTACAAATATTTATAAAAAGTAATAAAATCAATGTTAATACAATTTAATTTTTTTAATATCGTCTGGTACATTACATCCCGAACATTACGTTGATAACATTACATAGCGGACTGCCAAATAGAGGGTTATAATATGTATTTATGAAAAAAGTATTATAACATATAGCTTACCTTTGGCTTAATCGACACTGTGAGAAATTTGTCATAATATTATTATTGCTTTATAAATTTATACTTAAAAGATTATTGGGAGTTTAATATTTTATGCTAATAGCATAGGTAACTTTTAATTGTTTCAAATCAAGCGCATTGATTTGGTCCAGAAGTTGCTTCGATCATACAATTTATTTCTACTCTACGTAATGCGAGACAATTAATACCAATAAATATATTCGTCTTTCGATAGTTTACACTTGAAATAAATCAATAGATTTGATTTATATTTCTGGTTTCTGAATCCAGAGCGTATAGTCCATAACGTAGTTACGGGTCACTTCTTTTTTCTTTAAAACATACATGGTAATTTTTAGGTTTTAAAAACAATAACTTTTATCACTTTTGTATCTCTTGTTTAATTTACTATAATTCAATGGATATTTAGTTTTCCTACTTAAAAGTTTAAAGAAACATTCGCTTTTTTTTTAATATAATTTTTTTATTTTATTTGATTTTTAATCTATTTATTGTGTACCGTTATATTTATATCTATTTTTAATTATGGAATTAAAAACATTAGCTTTAATATTTATTTTAAATCGATTAATGGAATAAAAACCGATTTCTCTAATAGTATATTTCAATCCTTATTCTTATTGTACGGGTACATCGGGCCTAATAACTTACTACATCGATGAAAATCTATCTGGTCTGTTTTTTGAGAACGTCCTAGGTAAATTAATCAGGCGATTAATTAACAATTTAGGAACGTCTTATAATTATGTTGAAAGTTACTTTATAACTTTATACATTGAGTTCATTTCTTTGGCGATAATTTTATTTATTAAGAGGACAAACCAAAGAAACCAGTCTCAGGAAGGATCTACTATGACAGTGAATGGATGATGGATGACATCGTTTTTATAATAATTAGTGTTTATTTATAGATATACGGATGATCTTATAAATATTATTAAAAACCAGACTGTATAAAATTATAAAGCATGGTTGTCATAAAACTGATGTATTTTTATACAGTTGTAACAAAACAATTTTTAAAAATTTAGTTAAAAAAAAAAAATACGTGAACTAAACATTGTAATCTTTTATAACAAATAGGCAATAATATTATCTTACGAAACATCGACGAAAGAGAGATTTCTTATAAGATAGCGAATGATTAGAAAAGTTTACTGCCTAAGATCACGTGCGTACGAACTGTTTTTTTTTCCTATGTCATTAGAAGCTAAAATATCAAAAATGTTTACGAATAGGAAAAATATTAGGTCCTTACATATGAAATCTTTTGTATGGAGAAACAGAAAGGCTTATTTAAAATTTATTAATCAGAGTATGTACCATTTATCATATACGCCATCTTATATGGAGTTCATTGATCTTACTAAAAAGACCATTCCGGGAATATGAATTTAAAACGGTTTGGCTGCCTCTCGGAATAAATTTTTTTCCTTGCAAGAATTTTCCAAATTTTCAAAAAAAAATGGTTAGCTGTTTGGGCAAGGTCCCGAGAGCGATGGTGAAGCTTCTCATTTGGTCCATTGTGGGCCTGTGTGGTCTAGCGTTGTCTTGAAGCAGCAGTGGCGTACAGGGAGTCTCGGTTGAAGTCTCGGTTGCTTAACAGCGAGCTTTTCCATCATGGTTTGCAGTTGCTGATAATAGACATCAGCCGTAATCGTCTAGCCAGATTTAAGAAAGCTATAGTGCACGTATAGTGTGTGTATGTGCTTTAAGTGGATTAAAACACCGCAGCCTGCAGCTAACTTTGATGTGGTTTGCGATGGATTTGCTTCCACAATAGCATGCAATTCATCATTATCGACCTTGGTCTCAGCCGTCCACGGAGCTTGTTCTGTAGGTCGAAATTTCGAGAACGAAAGCGTTCAAACCAAAAACGCACCGTGTTCTTTTGCGACACCGCCCCCATACGCATCTTTAATCCTTTGAGCCGTTTCTGCAGCACTGGTGCCACGGTGGATCTCGTACTCGTAAATAATGCGATATTTTAAGTTTTCCATTTTGTGAAATGAGTGACGCAGAAAAAAAATGCAAAAGAGAAAAAAACTAATTAATTACGGTTTTCAAAACACAAATACATGAGTAAATAGTTGTTTAAATTTGAATTTGGAATTCCTAACCAAAGAGGATATATTTAAGATCAAAGTGGCCAGTACGACAAAACGCCAATTTCATATGTAAGGAAATATTTTTTGCAGACATATCTTGATCCTTTCAAAAAGAACATGAACACAGTTGATGAAACATTATTGTTATTAACTTTTACGATGTATCTGAATTGCAACAGAATCAATTTGTTAATATTACTTACCAATATACTCGTATAAAGCTATATCTATTTTGTATTTGTATACAATGAGCCTTAAGATTTAATGTTAATAAAATTAAGTTGATAGGAGAAAGAAGTATCAAAACTACAGAAATAGTTTATATTCGTATTTTTTTATTCGTTTATAAATATATTATGAGTATTGTACAAATAATCTTAGGAGTTCGTCAGTTGTCGCTAATTTACCAAGCATGAGCGTAATGTCCGGCACCATGCGCTAATGGGGCAGCGTATACGGCGGAATGCGCCAGGGGAGCGGCGTAGACAGCGGAATGCGCTACGGGAGCGGCGAGAACGGTGGACACAACAGCGGGGCTGGTGCGCACGTCAACGCGGGACTGGTGGGAGACAGCGGCGGGGGCGATGGCGACTGGGGCAGCGTGAGCGATGGCATGGCCGATCACTGGGGTGGCGACGGCGTGTGAGACGTATGCGGGGCTGGACACAACATCCACACGGGACTGGTGGGATACGGCAGAGGGAGCGGCGTGGACGGCGATGGGGGCGCTGTAGGCGATGTGTCCCAGAGAGCGCTTGGCCAAGTAGTGTCCGTGGCCTGCGTAGCCGAGAGCGGAGTGGCCGAGGAGAGGTGCGGCGTAAGCACCGTGAGCGGCTACAACGGGAGCGGCATGAGCGTAGACTGCAGGGCTGGTGCGGACATCAACGCGGGACTGGTGAGACACGGCGGCAGGGGCGGCTACCAAGGCTGGGGCGACCACTGAGTGAGCGACGGGAGCGGCGAGCACGGAGTGAGCGACGGCCACAGGTGCGACGGCGACGGCTGCGTGTGGCTCCAGAGCCTTAGCTTGCAGGTGGGCGGCACGAGCATGGATCACTTCGGCGGTATCCAAGGGCCGGCCATGAGGGTCCAGCACGATGGCGGGATGGTGCGCCGGCTGGGCAAGAGGGATGTAAGAACCGCATGCCACGGAGGCGAGAGCGAATAACACCACCAGCGATTGCATAATGAACGTGGTCTGTGTTTTTTTACTGACGAACTAAGTAGATCACTTCAAACCGTGCACGGCCGACTGATAAATTCGACTCGCCCTCAGCCTTATTTATACGGGCCGGATATAATTAAAAAGTAAGGCAATTTCAGTGGGCAAATGGACGGTAATGTTAGAACAATGTCAGATGTCAATAAAATGTATGACCTCGTTGCGAATGGCGCGTATAACGAAAGAATTTCGTGGTCGAGGTATGTAGTGCGCAACAATTGTAGTCCTCACCTATGTGAAGATAGAATCAAATGATGCTTATAAGATATTATGATATTAAAAATCTGAGTGTAATATAATTAACTTAACTTAATTATTTAGAATTAGGCAATTGCATAAATATATCTTTATAGTTAACTTCGTGTTACCGCCATGCCTAGATTTCATAATTCGCAATAGATTTTGAAACTTAGTTCTAGTCCTAGAATTCGTTTAGGTTATATGCAGAGAATGTAAATAGAAAGGTAGCCTTGTTAACTTCGACAGTAGCAGGCTAGGTTCACAAAGAAAAGCTTAGTTCATTTTAACTTGAAGCTCATTATCGTACATTTTACAATTAATTATATATGTACAAAAATATAATTATTTATTTTATAGTTCCGTGTATACTAGGAAATGTTCTTATGTTATCCGAGTCAATGTCTTAATAACTATAACATGCATTTCCCATAAGATTTAAAAGCTTATACGAGTTTATTAATTGTTGAAGTATTTCCAGAGTTCGTCTTAGTTTCAAACGCTAATCGTACTTCTATTTCTAATAGCTACTACCGCGTACTGCGGAACTAAGGTAACAAACCTACGTTTCATTGAAATATTCGACTGTGGGCGGATCGGGCTGTAGGTAAATATTTGACTGAACGTGAAGTGGCTCAAAGAACCCGTTTATGACTTACATATATTTAGATAACATTGAATTGTTTGTTGACATATCGAACCAATCTTATTTTGATTTCTTTATGAAAGTAAAATTTTGTGTTTTAACGATTTAAAGCTTGTTTCCGGCAATGTAGTTTTTACGTCGGTTTATCTTATCATATGTTTAGTTTCATTATAAAACCGGAAGATACTCTTGTAATAAAACCCAACCTTTTATTTTCATTTTATGTACTCACTTTCTTCTCGATGACCGAAAATTTTAAAAACTCTCGAACATATAAAATTTACTAAAGAATCAGGAAGGAAGTATATATTGTGTACTGATTTCTTATTTTTATATCGAACCACGCAAACTCATGTTCGGTAGAGTAAGTGGAGGTCAATATTGTAACAATATTGTGTATTTTAATATATCGTTTCTATAAAGTTCATGTTTGCGTACAATTTATAATGAAAACAAAATCATGCTCACTTTGTCAAGGAAATTTACAGACAGGTCGTGGTTTTGTTTTTAACTGCTTATTTTTTCCCTCGATAATTAGCCCCAACTTTCCACCTCGGAAACACTTGACTTAAAACATTTTAAGCTTTTTACTCTCTATAGACTGTGTATAAGTATTTTGAAATGTATAGTGTTATTTTCGCATGCATTCTAATTAATTTTTCTCTTAAAAGATCATAGACAAAATGAGGGCCAAAAATGAGTGCGGTTGTTGGTTTTTGGTTTCATGCAATAAAAAATCTTCATAATACTGGTTCTTAAGCTATAGTATATATGACCTTAAACTTGAAAGTAAAACGATATCCTGTTTGTTTCATAGGAATTTACTTTTAAACAATTACATCAAAGCTTTTAGAACACGGTCAATTTGTTGTAAGTGGACTATTTAATTCTTTTGTATGCGTGAGGCTTCTCGAGGTAAAAGTACAAACCTTGCTCCGATTACTAAACGGAAAATAAATAAAAGAGTAACTTCCTAATATAGATCGACATAATTAATTACTGTCGTTACAGGAAATTTTCGTAGAAAATTATACATAATGGAACCTTTACGTCACCTTCATTAAACATGATTTAATATTTTCCGTTTGATATATCTAGTTGTAAGAATAAATAAAGTTCTCGGACAGCGTTACAATATTACAATAATATATACATCCTTTTTCGAAATATTAACTAAGTAATCTTAAACTTTTGTATAGGGTGGGAAACTGTACAGTGTATTTAGTATATTAGTTATAAGGCAACTTAAACAGTGTATTATTAGGCAATAATAAGGCAACAGTATTTACATAGAATATGTGGTATAAAAATATAGAACCAGGAATTTCTTCGTCGTTTACTCGTGTGAACGAATTGTTGCAATTTGTTCTCAAAGGTTAGAATGGTAAATGGCCTTGATATTAATTATAAAGCGCATGACATTGAGATAAGTGAGTGTGTACTTACTATAATATATAAGTTACAACTAACTGATGTTTGTACATGATCAGGAGAGATAATAAGAGATACGTTATTATGTTGTGAGTTTATTTGTTGGTAGGCATGACGTATACACTAAAACATATAAGAGCAGAATTTTGATTCCAGAGTAAGAAATTTGTAGAACAAATCTTTAGCTGATAAAAAAATACTCCATTGATGTCAAATATATTATATAGTTTCTAGATAAAATGTAAGAAAATAGTATATTAGTTATTAATGAACCTAAGGTAATTTAAAAGGTTGATTTTGCTTTGCGCAAGAAGTATTTATTGAGAATAAGAACTTGATATCTTTAGAGTTTTCTTATCCCTGTTTTTTATCTTAGGGTATATTGTCGGTTCAGAAATGGGGAAATGTAACGAAAAATTTAACAAAAATTTAATTTAAAAATTGTAATTTTAATGTCCTCGAAAAAATAAATAAATAAATAAATTCTAATTAATTATATATATTTTTTTATAGTTTATTTGAATAAGGTTACATAGACCAAGTCATGTGCACCTATGTTATAAATACAATGCAATATAAATAATAGATTTCCTTAACACCAACTTTTAATCTACTAGACTGACCCACGCTGAATACTCGGTACTCAAAACACACGTTACTATATAAGTCGGTCAAGGTTATATAAATTTTGGCTCACACAATCATAACTGAAATCAAAATAAAATTTAATTGTTATAATTGCAATATGTTCATAGAGTAACCTTTAATTTGTTACGCTCACGATATATGATAAACCGAGCAAGTGCGAGAGGGATACGACCATGCCTGATTCCGTACCATTATTTTAGGAAGGATTGGTCTAGTCAAAAATCTTAACTGTCTAACTATCATAGGTAATGAAATACAGCCCGTAGACAGATACACAGCGAGGTATCAGAAATAGGGATCCCGGTTTTACCCTTAGTTACTGGAACACTAGAATATACTCTTCGTTTTTTTACATGTTTTGCAGAGATTATGGTCAGGGAGACTCGCTCGGTCACGCTTAGTCTAACTATTATTTATTAATATTTATCCATAACTGTTATCCATACAGTTGTTGAATATTTTATTTTTGTAAACGATACTTATAAATCGATACAATACAAACACAAAGGCACAAAGAAGTTTTTAACAATTCAGATTTAGGTTCTATGTTATTAAATATTGGTACTTGACAGCGCACACCAGTGTTATTTGCGATATCATTTACCATTGGTACTATGCTGAATATGTTTTAGTAATGTCATGTTCTTGTTAGTCAGTTAAAACCTAGCCGATACAAATATGGAAAATAACACTCTCCTGTGTATCTAAGAGGCATTTAAGTCGATACGATTTCAAATTTGAAAGTGTAGTTGACTGGACAATTGTACAATTATTAAACCAGTTATCGTCCTTAGAGGACAACGCGGACAATTCACTCTATGCTAATTGTCGTTTTACTTGAACTTAATGCCACTTATTATATCCGCTTCTATACCTACGCCTTCCTAGCTATGAATTTAATGTAAGTACAGGACGGGACAAGCCATAATATCATCTGTACCCTCTTTTCCTTTTTATGATTCATACTTAAGACTAAAGAATGAAATTTATACCATTATTAAAAATAATGTGCTTAGAATGCCAAAATAATTTCAACATCTTAAGTATTACCTAGAAAGGTTTGATGTCTTTAAGATACATTTAAAGTATTTACAATAGAATTATCTCTGTGACCTAGATCTCTGTGGCGCAATTGTTAGTGCTCCAAATTATGTTATACGACTTGAGCTTTGTCCACAAACCCATACTAATATGTATGTGCTATATATTCGAAAGTCTGGTTGCCATTTAAAAAAAAATCATAGGGGATAAAAGTTTGTATGGGCACAATTTTATTTGATAAGTCAGGGTTGGATAAAGGTTTTATTAAAATTATAAACATAATCAAATTGGGATTGGAGGTCTCACGATATGACGTATTTGACTTAATGTTCTAAATTCCCTGGACGCCACACAGGGTGTCCACAGCGGTCCTCCATTGCGTTCGATCTTGAGTTTCCCATTTTATCTCATTTCAAGTCTTACCAGCTCCTCTTCGCTTCCTCTTTCCTTCTTAATATAAAGATTCTTAAAACAGCGCGAGTGAAACTACGGCTTGTGTGGTTTAAAATGGTAATGAGCTGATATTAACAATGTGAAACATTATATAAAATTTCATGACAGTAGACAAAAACTAAATAACTTACTATGTTAACTATCCGAAATAAATAAATTATAACTAAATTAAAAATATCTCTCTATTTAATATGTCAATAATATAAACGTGAAAGTTTAAGGATGAGTTAGTGGGTATGGATTCGTGTTTGTTAGTCTTTCACGTAAAAACTACTGGGTGGATTTTAATGAAACTTATCATACAGCAGAACAACGTATAGGCTACAATTGCCTTTATTAAAAGTTTATTTAAAGTTATATTTAAAATCCTACTCGATAATAGTAAAAATAATACATTTCAGTTGTTACTTAAGACTTAAAAAAATGTACATAAATTGTACCCCATATCAATAAAAAATCATAACAATCATCAATCACACACAATTCGTTTACATAGACTTGTTTTTATTAATACAACATTACTGTACTTATGACGTGTGTTTATTTGAACGTGTCCTTAATTTTTGTTTGCAACTTTTTACTTTCCACACTCAACTGTTTTATACAAAACCGTAAACAAGTCAACTCTATACTATTTTCAACACAAATATTTATTCTAGTTAAAACTGCTATTAAATATGTTATTCCATTTCTTTTCTTCTTTGTTTTATGCTTACACAAACAAGGGAAAGATTTGCCGTACATACTAACCTCAGTCCTTGCGTTAGAAATAATTAAATAAAATTCAGGGTTTGCCTATGTTCTTATAAATAAATTCTCTAATCTATATGTTATAATGCCTAACACAACATTATTACAATATTTAGTAACGTAGCTGCATTATTGTTTTAGTAGGAGCTGACGTATTAACGTAAGCCCTACTAATTTCATAAAAATTAACATAATTAATTCGTTTTTTTCTTAAATAGGATACTTTTATCTTATAATAGCAAAGTTACGGGTACCCGTTAGCATTTTAAGTCCTTACGAAAACAATAGGACATTTTGTCAAAATTACGTATGCTGGATGCATACCAACCTTCCGGACCTAATCTCCCGTCACTCAGTACGGGTTCAACCTGGAGATATATGAGGTCAATGAACCAAGGGAAGCCGTTGAAAACATTGAGAGATTTGGGAATTTAATCAGCGTATGTTTATATAGGGTAAGCTACCTATAGGTATTATATACCTATATAATTTGAAAATCGAATTATACGATCATTAATAGTATAGTATTCCATAATGATCGTATAATTCGATTTTCAAATTTTATTCGTATATTTTTCCGCTGCAAGAGCTTAATATTAATACAGTTTACGATACATTCATTATATATATCGTTTAAATGATATGTAAATGTAAATTGAGTGGAAATGGCTTTACATTGCCATCTAATCATATGAATACAACCTCGTCAATGTGTTGCCGATCTTTATTTATCTATATTGTTAGACAAACAAATAGGAAAATTTAAGAAAAAAGGTAAAAATTAAGTAAATAATTAAAACATTGGATATCTACTAAAATAGGTACATAAAAATGTTAAAAGAATTATGTTACATATCTAAGGTAACCAATGATTAGGTACATATAATATCAAAGCTAAGGAAATGATGGAAATTTATTAATGAATCAATGTAGCGACGACACAAGAAGTAAAGCCTTCGTGACGTGACGTTATCAGAATACTCTTAAACGACAGATCAATAACTTATTTTCCTCATAATATCTCCTATAACGAAATACGGTGGCGCACACGGACGTGAACAAAATCGTATGCGGAACTATTAAGCTAACACTAACCTTGATCATATTAAATCGAAAGCTTTGCGGTTGAGAGGATTTGTAGAGGGACCGTGTGTCTGAGGGAATACCCCAAAGTAGGAAGTCAAATTGTAATCTATTTGGTATTTTTAGGAAAAGTATTATTTCTGGGGTCATACGTAATTTTATATACTATATCACATTTAATCTCTAGGTGACTAAAGAGTTTTTATAACTTTCTATTCAGCAAATAATTCGTTTACATTTCAGCTTTTTTAGCTTGAGGACAATTCATAAAAATTACAAACGAGATTGATACACATGACATGTCTTTACTTCATAATTAACCGATTGTGTAGGATTATGATAAATAATGTAATAGAGTGTTGATATTATTTAAATTCTTCGAGAAATGCTTTAGTTGTTTACCAGAACCAGTTTTTCTAGATCAAGGCAACCTACAACTGCTTGACCGAACTACTCATTACTTACTTCCCGTGGTACATATTATAGCATAAAGGAATTTAGATATAATTACTTTTATTGTTAATTATATATAAGGTAAAGAAATATACAAATTAATCTTTAACACAAGTAAATGAAAAAACGAAGAGCGTACCATTCCCTGTAGCATCCTGTGCAACCACCTGCAATTCCAGTGTCCTCGTATTCTCGTTTGCATACAAAATTAAAAACGATACCTAATATTAACTCAATTCCATGAAAACAATTTATAAAACACGATAACTTTTCGTTCCTAAGATAAGAAATACGTCTATCATATCATAAGCTTTAGAACTCAAACAACTTTTAATAATTTAATCATTCGTTAATCAATCTGACGAAATTATATATTTTGATGTTAAATTCTCAGATAGTAATTGCTTTCACCGGTTACTTGTCAATTAATCTGAACAACGCAAATGCAGCATATGCTGAGCGTGATTCCCTTCCACGCGTCTAGTTTGTATTTAGCACTAAGTATTGTACAGTTTGGGATGTGGAATAAATGTTTGTTTGTTTGTTTATTTTGTAAAAATATTACTTTAGAAAATAAACTTTTATATGGTATATTATGACACAGCTATATGTGCGTATGTGGAACAAGAAACGGAAGAGCAAACATGACGTTCGCTTTCGAATGTCGCGATTTGAATTGAATTTTGCGATGGTTTTAAAAAACTGCCAATGACGAACTGAATATTATGTACATAAGATTTCAGTCAGAAAAGTTTAGTGTTTTTGATAATATTTTCGTTATGGCAACTCTTATAGCAATGATATTTTTTTCATAAAAACACTTATAATGACCATTGAAGGAAGTTCAGTGGTATTAGTTTTTGTAGCAGTTTTTGTATCCATATAAGCGCCGACGGCCTTGAAATACTTCGTCGTTATTCAATGGCGGAAATAGTCTGATATACTTTTAAATTGTTAACCTACTTTGAATGGCACGTGCGCCTCAAAGAATCTTAGATTTTGTGGCAGAAATGGCTGCAGTAAACACATTTTTGTTCATTATGTAATGGGTAACACGTTACTTTAGAAAATAAACCTGGCTATGTCAGCAGTTTCAAGTCTTAAACATTCTGGTAAGTCACGATAGTTTTCCTTCACATTATGAGGATTATAATTCACTGTTTGAACACACGCTTGATTAATGGGAGTCTCACCTTAAAATACGTCACACCTTGGCATGCAATTTATGCGAAGTAATTTCCGAACTATCAAATCAAACTCCCAACTGACGACTAAAGGCACCTTTTAACAAACAAAACTTATAAGTGTTACTAAAATGTTTTTGTGGTCCAAAAAAATTGAATATCCTTTTCCGCTTATGCGTCTTCATATGTTTATGTTGTTCGTCGAGGTGGTTCGTCGTCCTTGTTTTTTACCAGGTTTTTACTATAAAAATAACATTAATCGGTTAATTAAAATTAATGCATTTGGAAGGGGAATATTGTATTTATGAAGTCAGCGGGTCCGCTTGCAACTATTCAGTATATGTGAAGCAAGAAAGAATTCGTATAAGAATTCTATAAAATGATTATCAGGTGCCAGGTGTTATCTGATGATTGTAATTAGGTATAATAAGTATAAAAATTTGGCATAGATTACTATCACTTCTGAGTTGACAGATAATAAACTACACAGACTACGCAATAAATAAATACACACATTAAAGCAACATACAACAATAACATTTCGTAATAGTTCTTATTTTGAAATTCTTAATTAGTGTTTTGAGGTCATATTACCACTAAACTCATGCGAAAAATCTGATTCATAAGGTAAGTGTTAATTGTTATTATCATATTTATATTAAATACTATACACAAAAAAGTAATAAATGTATTAAAACTTATATAAATATAGGCTTTCTTTAGTAAATTTAGTTAAAGTGAATCTTTCAAACGGAATCTACAAAAATCTAAAACTAATCATGTTGTTCAAAGCGGTAAGTTATAGTCGACAATTTTTAATTTCCTCGTGTCATATCTTCCATATAAATAGACTGAATTTCTCAATATTATTTTTACTACTAAAGTGTCGCATACTTAAACCAAATATCCTTTCTATTTTCACGGTCTCGTGACCACCAAAATAGGAGTTAAGTCCTTAAAGATGTAAATTCTTAATACATACATCAAAAATTTATTCGCTTTACAGCTGTTAACGGCGGTTTCTATTGTGTTAATATCTTTAAGCAGCCTATCTTAGAAACTGGATCTTAAAATATTTTCTATCTGAATTTCGTTTAGTCGTGAAGAAGTAACATATAGACAGATTTTCTCGTTCAAATATTGATTGTATTATAACTTCATTTACTCTTCAACTACAGTCCTAAACCTTATATATGAAATAAAAATACTATTTTCACACAGATGGCTCTCCAATTTCGCGCTTGTATCTTATATTTGAAACCAAGTAAATAAAAAAACAAGGAAAATCATATTTCCATCGATTACGATGATGGAAGTATAAAGTAGGTCGTTTTTATCGCAGACTACCAGTGTCCTATTACAAAGTTCGTTAGCCTGTGTATATATAGGACTTCACGTGTTTACAATATTTTTGGTTCTTTAAGGAAACACGTTTTCCGGTGATCGTTCGTAATTGGAACGTCAATTTTCGATTATTTCGATCCGTTCATCCGTTTTAATGCCAATTCCAATTCCAATTTATCCGTTCATTTTTTTACGCCTTTTCAAAACATTTGAGTTATTTTGGTAAACAAAAATGGTTACTAATTGATAACTTGAGTCTATAACGGATATCAATAAGAGTAATACGAAAATTAATTATAATTTATTTATATTATATGAATGATACAAGAACAGCGATTACTGTAATGCGGTCAAAGCACTTGCGAGCCCTGTTTTACATAAAAAAACGGAAATTTTTATTATTATTATATTTTTAAATGTATAATGCACATACTGCAATATATAAAAATGTACTTTTTAATACCTAGCTTGTGTTCTCTTGAAGTGACCACGTGTTTTAAGATAATAAAGTCTTTCAACCTAAATCTAATAGTAGTCTACAGTACTGAACTGAAAATATAAATAAATAACATAATTAAAGTTATTCAATCTAAAACTAACAATTTTATTGAATTTGAATTTTTTTTTAATTTTGAATTTTTTGAATTTTAGCAAGTTGAAGGGAGTTTGTAAAAAATATATTCATATCAAAGATAAATCAACTGTTCCATAAATAGACGACAGATGGCGTTAGCTAACTCATGTTAAATTAATAAACAATTAAATTAAAATGGACACTAAGCAGAATGTTAGAAGCAATGTGATATTTACAACATTTTTAACCTAATTGATGTTTAATTTTCATTATTATATTTTATTTTAAATGTTTAATATTTCTTCCAAATTTTAATGATAAGTATAAATTTTACAGAAAGCATTCCACTTTCATTGAAGCAAAATGTTTCATAACCTATATTATTAAACATAATCGGTTAATAAATAGCATATGAAAAATAAATGTGTCTATCGTAGAATTTACATTTTCTTTTTCGATATTTGTGTACGCCCGAAGTCATTGAACTCTACCCATTCGTCAGAAATTGAGGTAACTTAGTAAATATTTTGGCAAATTTATTGAATAGTAAAGAGCTTTGATTGAAGGAATAGTTGCACTCCTTAAGAAGAAAATAAATAATAACGCATGCATAATCTAGTTTCTACGTAGAATTCCTTTTTGTTATTGGTGCCATCTATCGGATCATATCTAATACACAACTGCTTACTTAAATTGATCCATACGTTTTGAACATGTGTCTGTATCTGTGCAGTAACATAAAGATTTTTGTATTTTAGATGTTCTTGTTCGCCCTATTCGCCCTAACTATGGCAGCACCAGCTCCCAGCGACGTAGTGACATACGCTGAAGTGTACCCAGTAGTGGAAGCCTATTCCGGCTATTCGGACGCAGTGATTCAAGAAAGTCCCATAATCACTGTGCCTTTGGTAGAATCTGTACCAATAGTGCAGGTGTATGGATATGACCAAGTTATTTTGTAATATTTATTTTCTGTAAATTCAACCACATTTAAACATGTGTTATTTAATAAATGACTAAAAGACATTATTTGTTTTATTCCGTTTCATAAACCCTCCTTTTTGATTAAGCAAGCTAAGCCCTTAACCCATAAATCTCCTACAATATTAAGTCGATTCACTAAATCAAACAATTTGTATTTTCATTAACTTGAATCTGTACGGAAGGAAATGAGTCTTTTATTTATTGATATGAAACAGCTATCCATATTTTCTGTAAGAATCCATTCGAATACGAAAAATTTATATAAACAATGAAATATACGGAAATATACTTCCGCTTAAAGTAGCATATTAAATTTATGGACAAATTGTTTTGTAATAGATTCTAACAGCTTGTTTTGGGCATAAGAGATAGATAAGATATATAATATATCTAAAAATAGTCGTTAAAATAATAAAAAGCTAGCAATAACAAGGCTATAGATACATTTATGGTAAAGCATATGTTGCGGTCAACTAGATCATATCACTGTCATTGGTTATTAATAAAACATAAAAGTACAAATAAGTAAAGTAGTTTTTGTAATATAGTTATTTTAAAAGAATGTATGCCCTATAGTAACTCGATTAGTCATATTTTCCGCTAATTTTCAAAATATTGAATTATAACTTTGATTAGTATATATATATATATACTTAAAAATATAAATTATATAGTATGATAAATTATAGATGTTATTTTCTCATGTCCCTTGTAGACGTAGCATCCTCTATAACTAAATAAACAAAATTATTACTTTGTGTATTGCATTATATATGAGATTGAAATACAGTATATGATCATAATGTCCGACTGTATATTTTAATAAGGCATGTTTAATATTTGAACCACCAGTAACGGAGTTTTTTTACCATTCATCATCTTTGATGCTACGAATACAACTTAGCAAACAATTGAGGGAATTGGAAATAGTTTAGTTGATAAATTATTTTGAATTTAATTGTCATAATAATTATTGTAATCCTTAAAGTGAATGGACCTTTATCAAGGAGTCCAAGGTAAACTCGAACAATCTTATCAATAACAAAAGTTGTCTAGTTTCAGATTAATTTCTAAGGTAATAGAGTCTAAATTAAGCCTACTGATAGGTTTCATACCTAACACCGCTTGTGGCGCTACCCTTGTAGTAATTTCTTTCCGAGTATGATGCCAAGCCAACGCCTTATTGCATAGTACCTGACGTCACAAAGAATCTGGATATCGCCTACAATTCAAGTATATAAGCTGTGGATTACTGGGAATAGGCACAGTTTCACTTACAACCGATAACAACACAGACCACAATGTTCAAGCTGGTGGTGTTGTCCGTTACCCTTGCCCTGACGTCGGCCACTGGGCTGGCTCCTCTCGGTCTCGGATGGGGGGCTCCTTGGGGAGCACCATGGGGAGCACACTTGGCTGCAGCTCCTTTAGCCGCTGCGGTGGCTGCCCCAGCTGTGGTCGCACCGGCAGCGATTGCCGCACCCCTTGGACTCGGCCACCGTGCTTACAACTACAGAGGACCCCTCTCTCTGGCACCTGGTCAACCCGCTAACATCTTAGCTACCGACGGAAGGCCTTTAGATACACTCAGTGTTAACTTAGACCGTGCTGCTCACTACACCGCAAGGGCGGTCGATGGCGGACACCTTCTCAAGAAGAGATCCATTCTTGCACCAGCAGTCGCCTGGACCCACTCTGCTCGTGTTGACTGGCCTGCCGCTCGTATTGTAGCCCCTGCAGTCGCTCCTCTCGCCGTTGCGGCTCCTATTGCTCCCGTTGCCCCATGGGGATTGGGACACGCCGCACGTTGGGGCCACGGTTGGTGAACACAATTGGAACAACAATATTAGGATATCAAAATTAATAATAACATAATATATAATAAATTGACAAATTAAAGAGAGTTACCTAAATTTTACACAGTACTTTTATTTAATCTCCGGTGAATTATGTTTTGAAACTACTAAATAATACCCATACGAAGATTAAGTTGGTAAGTAATTACAATATTATGAATGCTTTAATTCTTAAAAAAAGAGTGTTCGCCAATTCTATATCAATAATATAAAGCTGAAGCTGTTAACATCTCAATTGTGCGTTTATAATGTTCTCGAATCTTTTAATTAGCAGCCATAAAAGTTTAATTTCGTCATTGTCCATATCTTTTGTTGGTTTCAATTTTAAACCACTCAATTTATAGAATTGCGAGGTCAACCGACCACGACAAAGTACTTAATAATAAAATTTTCAAGCCTTTGAATATAATATTGTTAGTTTGTCAGTCATTTATAAAAAGCAGAGAGATGGGCACTCACTTTGCCAGAAGGACCGTAAGTGCCTTGACCCTAAATTGTAGTAGTTCAGAAATACCTAAATGGGCAACGCCGTTTCGTTTCTGCCTCGATGTCCAAACACTCGCCATGATAATATCTGTTCTTGGTGTAAATGTTATCAAGAGGACGGAATTTCATTTGTTGCCAAGTTTGAGCTAATAAGTGCATATCCTTGAAGCATAAAATTTACTACAAAGATATTGTGGCACTTCAATGGCATTAAGAGGAGGAAGGTGTAGCGTCTTATTAGAGATGCCAATGCAAAAACCCTAATTTAAACATTTTGGAGTGTGATTTTGAAATGTTTTAAGAATGTTCAACTTTCAACCATGACGAATGGGATGGATTTGTAAAATTATTTTTAATAAGGATATTTAAAGTTAAAAAACTAAAACTATTGACATTTTTTTATTGTATTGTATTGTTGTATACATACTAGTCAAATTCCGGGAGCTGTCTTCCATTTAAATTTAAGGCTTATATGTGTCACCATGATGCACCAACAAACGAATCAGGCTTTTTATATAAGGGTTCAAATCATCCGAAAGGTAAGATAAAATGCGGGTTAAAGTGTGAAAGAAAGGTGTAAATAATTGGAGGTAAAACGGAATTGTACGTTCTTTTATATTAACTACCTAATAACTGCTTAAACCAACTATAAAAAAAGATCTATTGTTGCACTTACTTTTGCTACTATAGAATTACTTGAATTTAAAAAGTTGCGCGAAGGCGCGGCCATTGGCGAGTAGTGAAGGCCCAACAATATCCTTAAAAATTAAATAGACCTCGTAAAAATTACTGCCTTATCTAATTTATCTATATAATTTATGCCTTAAGAGGGGGATTATTACTTTTAAAAACAACATAAATTCTTGTCTTTGGACAGGTATTCGAGAGTTAAAGCTATAAGAGAACTGAATATGAAAAAAGTGAAAAACTCCAATTGATGCAAAGTACACGAAATATTGAGGATGTGATGTAAATAATGAGAATTCGCCTTTGTATCGGTGATTCATGTTTAATTTCATGTTATAAACACTCGTCTTATATACATAAACATTTAACAAAAACTTTAATTCATATTTACGACATACCGTCCTCCTTATGTATTAAGTGCTCTAAAAGTAAGATTCGTAATAATTTATCAATAATGATGCCACAGGATTTCTGGATGAATAAAATTGTAGATATAAATTGTTGAACTATATTATAAACTCTTATAATAAAGTCTATATTAATAATAGTCGCGTACATCAAACGATTCAAATAATGTAAATTCTATGACAAAGAGAGTGCCCACAGCTCTACTCTCGGGTTGTAACACTGGAGATTTAGGAAAAGATCGTGTTTGTGCTTACTGAAGTTTTATATTAAGAAAACTTTAGTAAGCATAAATACACAGCTGCGGCTCGATTAGTGTATTATGAAAAATGATACCTACTATGGGATTATATGTTCGTCAGTAGCTTTCCACGGAATTAATTATAAAATTGGGAGCACATAAAACACAAATATCTAGATTTTACTTTATATTTCTGTATGTATTTACATCAGTTTATATTATTTCAGCCGTGTTGATAGTTTTTTACAAGTAATGACCGTATGGAGTAGCATATGAGATGGAGCTTATCCGGGCAACAGCAGGAGCGGTGTAGGCGTAGCTGTGAGCGATCAGTGGAGTGTGGGCGATGGCCACGGGAGCCACAGCAGCGACACGGGCAACAGGGGCGATGAAGGTAGCAGAACGCTTCTTCAAGATGTGGGCTCCTTCAAAAGCCTTGGCGGTGTAGTGAGCAGCACGGTCCAAGTTCACGTCCAAGGTGTCCAAAGGCCTGCCGTCAGCGGCCAAGATGTTGGCGGGCTGGCCGGGGGCGAGGGAAAGTGGACCACGGTAGTTGGAGGGAGCTATAAGGCGAGCAGCGTATGCAAGGGGAGCATAGGGTGCAATTAAAGGAGCAGCATAGACCGACCGTTTCTTCAGCAGATGGGTACCACTTTCGAGGGCTTTAGCTGTAATGTGAGCTGACCGGTCCAAGTTCACTTCAAGGGTATCCAAAGGCCTGCCATCAGCGGCCAAGATGTTGGCGGGCTGGCCAGGAGCGAGGGATAATGGCCCCCGGTAGTTGTAGGGCTGGTAGTAGGGCGCGGCGTAGGCCAAAGGTGCGTATGGGGATACGTAACCTGCAAGTAAACTGGAGGCAGAGGCCGCAGCCAAAACGCAAGACAACACCACCAGCTTCATCATTTTGATAGGTTGGTCTGTGTTGCTTTCGGTGCTCACACTGATGCCAACTGAAAGTTGATGTGCCCTTTTATACTTTAATTTGACGTTTTAATTCGACGGGCGTCGCCGGAAAATATTGATGACCGTGAGTGGACTACTTTTGATAAAAATTATTATAAAGTTCACTTACTCGGTAGGCACATTTTTCTTTAAAACTGGAACAGTCTAGATCATTAAAGTCTACATTTATTAAGATTGTTTATTATATTACATCTATATACTGTTAAATATTTACGAGATACCAATAGAAATCTCTAAACGCCCCTTGTACCCAAATCAAGAAAACAATTATTTACGAAAACTAAATTACCTAATTGGTCATATTTTTGGTTTTACAATTAATTATTTGTAAACGATTGTCAGATTAAACAATAAAATAATAAATAGAATATTCAGTTTGATCGAATCTAAACATTCTATCAATATTTAATACCAATCATATGGAAATATTTCAGTAATGATTAAATATTTTGACGCTAGAGTAAAACTTTCACTAACTTTGACTTCGATTATGAGGGAAATTGTTGCCAAATTGCCTATACAACTTTTTTAGAGGACCATTATGTTTATTGCGAACTATCATGCGAAAAAATAACTATTAATTAAATTAGGTTTAATATTTTGACTATCTATCCTGCAAATCACATTCTTCGTTGAGAAATACTATTATAACCATCATTTTACTGATGATCCAGTCGGCGCAATGGTCAACATACCGAACAGAGGGCCCCGTTTTCATTCCCCGATACGGTCAACATGTGTGTGATGAGCATAGCTGTTGGCTTTGTTCTGGTTGTTATATAAACCTATATATAAGCTTTTTATTTAGCATAGATGTAAATATGTTTATTACTTGTATTAGCATCGAAAAGCTTTAAGCTATATCTTAGAGCTTACAACCATGTGTAAAAATGTGTCCCCTTATTATTATTATTCAAGGCTCTTATAATCGATTCAGAGATTCATCTGTTAAATCACTCTTTGAAATAATAGTAGAAAAAGAAGTATTACATCTTTTGCTTATAATATATTAAAGCTATAGTTTATACCAGTAGAATGAAGTGGATATATTTTTATGGATAATTTCTTTATGTAAGATTATTTTATATATAAATTTTTATATATAATGTAGAAGAAAGTGTTTTACTTTAATTTCTTCACTAAAACTTACACGATGGAAAAACTTTACAGCACAGTCTTTGTGGGTGAAACCATCCATTACGCGAATTCCTATGTTCAATCCAATATGTTCAATACAACAATAGTTTTTTCTGGTTGATAGAAATTACCCTAAAACTAAACCGACGTAGAAATCGGTCCCTACAAATCGGTGTTACGGAATTTCAACCTAGCATATTATTAGCTATTGGTATTTATTTATAACTGCCTTATAGAAGACTAGGTATTCCTAAAGTTATAAATAAGCTTTTGATAATATACATACCATGAGACTGTAGATTTCTTTTTAAAGTAAGTAAGTGAATTAACAAATAAAAAGTTTGATTACAAGTTAAAAGACTGATTAAATAATATGACGGCGAAATGTTCGTGATATTTCATGAATCCATAAGATACAAATGTTACATTTTCGTTTTTAATTTTAGCTTCCCTTCACCGTTTCTTAAATACCTTTAAATAATTCTTTAAAATTATTATGACGTTTAAATTCTTAATTGTACTACTACTTAATTGTAGTTTAAAGTTAAGACGTAAGTATATATTATTTCATGTGTCGTATTATACGAAAGTATTTCTTGGTTTTAATTAACTATTTATGAGGATTTTAGAAATTTCTTTATCCACGTATAGCGTTCTTTAATATTGGGTTACATAAAACACATAAATCTAGATTTTACTTTATATTTCTCTTTGTATTTACATCAGTTTATTTTGTTTATGCCGTGTTGATATTTTTTACAGGTAGTGCGCGTATGGAGCAGCATATGTGATTGGGCTTATCCGGGCAATAGTAGGGGCGGTGTAGGCGTAGCTGTGAGCGATCAGTGGAGTGCGGGCGACGGCCACGGGAGCCACAGCAGCAACGGGAGCAACGGGAGCAACTGCAGCAACAGGGGCAACTGGGGCGATGATGGCGGCAGATCGCTTCTTCAAGATGTGAGCTCCATCCAAAGCCTTGGCGGTGTAGTGAGCAGCACGGTCCAAGTTCACGTCCAAGGTGTCCAAAGGCCTGCCGTCAGCGGCCAAGATGTTGGCGGGCTGGCCGGGGGCGAGGGAAAGTGGACCACGGTAGTTGGAGGGAGCTAGAAGGGGAGCGGCGTATGCGAGGGGAGCGTAGGGTGCAATCAAAGGAGCAGCGTAGACCGACCGTTTCTTCAGTAGATGGATACCACTGTCGAGGGCTTTAGCTGTAAGGTGAGCTGACCGGTCCAAATTCACATCCAGGGTGTCCAAAGGCCTGCCATCTGCGCCCAAGATGTTGGCGGGCTGGCCAGGAGCGAGGGATAGTGGCCCCCGGTAGTTGTAGGGCTGGTAGTAGGGCGCGGCGTAGGCCAAAGGTGCGTATGGGGATACGTAACCTGCAAGTAAACTGGAGGCAGAGGCCGCAGCCAAAACGCAAGACAACACCACCAGCTTCATCATTTTGATAGGTTGGTCTGTGTTGCTTTCGGTGCTCACACTGATGCTGTCGGAGCGCTGCAAGCGTCTTATATACTTGCATCATAATTTAATTAGATGGGCGTCGCCGGAAAACATCGTTGACCATGAGAAGGACTACTTTTATTTTTACATGAAAGTTTGTTTAATATGTATCAGGACGTTTTTTGTTTCTCTCTAGCGGCCCAATACGGCTTTTCAATAGAAGACAGCACTTTTGCAAATATTTAAAATAGTTTTACGTGATATGTATATTGAAAAATATAAAATCTTACTATGATCATAAATTGGTCTGTTGGTCATAAATTTTATTAAATAAAAGAACTGTAGATAATTCATTTTAGTAATGTGACCAATTTTAATATAACATTTGTATGTAGAAGTTATATTTCAAAACTTAACTAAGTAAACAAATTCGTATTTAATGACGTCTTCAATAGATCCAATATAGACGAAAACTTCTGCAACATCATCACAATTCATAAGAACTTAATAATCTTTGTCTCCTCATCATAACGAAAACGTGCATACATATGTTGAAGTGGGAATGCAATTTGAAAAAACTTCGTTTCATTTTAATAAGGCGTAAATTTTAGATGCACTCTAGTTATAATGGCATTATTTTATATCTTTATATAGAAGCCGAAAACCTTGTGCAAAACAAGGATGGATTTATTTATATTGCAACAAGAGTAACACGTTTAATAAATGAATAATTCAAGAGCCCCTTAGTAAATCTACGTCACTTGTCTTCAGCGACCTAAATATTGGCTAACCGCACGTGTCTTGAGTTTTTACAATTACGTGCTTTACAGTTTATTTAAATTTGTGTATTCATATAATGCTCTCATTTTCTTACGAGTTATTCAATCATTTTTTAACTATTTGATGCCTTTATACTAAACTTAAAACTTAGGTTTTTTTATTAATTTCCAACGTAACGCAATTATAAATTATAACACAGTAATGATAGGAACTATGTCGGTGAGGAAGCGAAATCAGAATAAATTAAAATATATAGGAAATTTAAAACAATGAAGTACATTTGATTTACATCTTTTATACTGTTGAGAATTTATTATAACATAACATACTCATTATATTTCCTTAAATATAATTATCTTATTTCATTTAATTAATTTTCTAATGAGGTTGTCAGTAATTCGTTAAAAACTATAATTTTAGAATTTTTATAAGTTGGCTAATTGTGTTGTTCATACATCAATATGTTTTGTTTTCAATTTATGTATTTATGTTTAGTATGACAGTGAAAACATTGTTTTAATTTCACCACGAAACATCCTATATAAAATAAAATTATAATTAACTTAAAGAATTATGTCACTTTTTATGAAATTGTTTGTTCTTTATTAGTCTATTGACAAGAATGTAAGTGAATATATGGAGATCGAACTCAAGGATATCCTGTAGATTGCTGGAGTTACTAGTTTTCGCAGAGTATCCGCGCGACTATTGCTGTTATGGTTAAACATTTTAATTATAATTATTTTATTCAAAAAACCAGTCTAATGGCATTGTTATGTTTTTAAATATAGGAGGGTGAACTTACAAGTAGCAGCCGCAGCCTATAGGCACCCATGAAAGGATGCGTTGCTGGCCTACATTCATCAGTCTCTTTTCATCAGTATACTAATATTGATTTGACACATGTAGACAAAACAGTACTTTAGTTCTGAGCGCTATCTACGTTAATCGATTCGGTCGTATGATTTGCATTTAATATAACTAATATTAACTAACAAAATTTGATCTAAATGTTTGTAACACAGTTATGTCCATAAAAGTATATAATTACGGTTATTGAAGCATGTAATAAAACAAGTACATTATAGAAATTATTCAACATTCTGAAGTTAAGTTGAAGTTAAATACGACGATATATGAAATATTAATATCCCAAATGGCAAATAATCAACGGATTATACCTGTGTGTGTACGTATTTTGTGTATATTACTAATTTAACACTTCTTACTATATACCTTATTCTCTGTAAATAAACATTGCAAACTATGCCTGGAAGTAGTATATTTTCTTCTCATACTAAGGATTATTATAGATTTCGTATTATGAGTATGAGATATAGACAGCACAGCACTATGTTAATTAGGCAAATTTTCGCTTCCTTATGATGCCATCCTTCTTCTAAAAATGTACAATGATCTGGAATCGTTTGATGTCAGCTTTTGCAGTAATTACTGTAATAATAACAGTAACATTAAATTGCTATTTGGGGTTTATAGTATCTTTACAATCTCTATGGAGCCCACACTCTCTAGGAATTCGCAGACAAATTCGTAAGCGTTAGTTAAGAAGTAAAAATGAAGGTAATCATTATCTAAGCAATATTTCTTATATGAATAGTATTAGTACATTATATTGGTGTATCTTAATATTACTATTTAAATTCAGTTATTGTCAGTTAAAGTTGTTTTTCTAATTTTATTTCATTCTAAAAAAAGGAGATATTACAGCATCCAGACGACATATAAAATTCAACCATGGAATTGAATAAGGAGTATTTTTCGCAAACTGTCGCAAGCACGTGTCAATCACGTATTTAATTTATCTTACAAATATAATTCGGTACCTTATCGTGGAATTAGAAACGCCTTGGATTCTTTTTTATTTTGGATTGAGAAAAATAAATAAAATCCTAAAGCTTTGTTTAAAATACCTACAATAGGTACGAATATTGTAATAAAGTTTTAAATTGAGAAACAAAATATATACATTGTATCCAAGCTTAGAAAACTTAAACTTAGAGTATAATTTAGGCTATAGATATACTAAGACCTAATTTCATTTGTTACTTTTTTGGCATTTTATCAAGTCCACAATGATGAACTGTCCCGTTTGCGCTTCTAGCTGGCCTTGTTCAGTAAATATCAACTTCCCGGACGGCCTTCTTGCACCGGTTTACAGTACACGACCGCCCTTAGTTTAAAGATAGCTTTCTATAAATACGTTGAGAGGTACTGTTTCGACATCAGTTCCTCAACAGAACAACACAGACCAAGATGTTCAAATTGGTGGTGTTGTCTGCTCTCCTCGCTGCGGCGGTGGCTACACCTGGAGCGCTCATCGCTCCATTGGCCCCATTGACTTACACTACCACAGTGGTGTCACCAGCCACCACAACCATTACAAACCAGGCCAGCAGTGTCATCCACCCATCACCTCTTGCGTACTTCGCGACCCCAGCTTACGCACACCTAATCAAGAAGCGGTCTGCACCTTTGGCGATCAGTACCTACATCGCGCCATCAGCCTACGTAGCTCCGTGGACGACTACATACTCTGCTCCTATCACTACTGCCTACACCACACCGTTCTACAGAACTGCTCCAGTACTCGCGCATCTCATTAAGAAGCGGTCTGCGCCTCTTCTTGTGCCATCTACTTACATAGCACCAACGTACGCCCGTGTTGGTCTGGTATCCACATACACCGCAGCCTCACCTATTATTTCAACCCCTGTTATTTCCCATGCCCCTATTGCATACACATCTCACTTTATCAAGAAGCGGTCTGTTGCCATTCCCTTAGTCGCCCCCACATCTTACTCACACACGTCTAGAGTAGACTTCCGTTCAACCCCAGCTGTTTCCACTTACACAACCTACTCCGCTCCTCTTACTTACACCCGCCCGATTCTTACCCACTTTTTCTAGTCGAATATTAAAAAAGTGCTGACATATGCATCTGAACTCCGACTGATCCCCAATAGAATATCAAAATTCTCCTCGCACAATAGTAATAGACATGTAAATACTACTTTTAGATTACATGATGTTAATAAAACCAGAGTGAACGAAGTACATTTTATTATTTAACCTCTTAAATTTTAGTAAAGCCAACTTGAAATAAAAAATAGCAATAAAATTTAGACTAAATTACAACAAACATTTTGAATTTTGGAGTTTTGAAATATAATAAATAATGCTATGTTTAAAATATTTATTTTCACTTAGAGTTACAACTGTAAATTATAAAACTTATAATAATAATAAAGCTTTTTTTTAATAATAAAAAAAGTAACAGATTATATACATTATTATAGTAGTAAAATTCAAATTGCTGACAGAAAAAACTATTTAACTTTTTAAATATGATGTATCTATTAAATCACTTCATTCTAACAATCGGTTAAAAAAATAAACGCTAACGGATAAGTGTTAATTTGTATGCATTGCCAACACGGCGATTATATCCGATGAGTTAAAAATTAGTGGCGTTATTAAAAGAGCTTTCGATTAATGTGAAACTGTGCTTGCTCCTCGTATATCAATGATATTATACATTCAACACTTGAGAATTCTTATTGGAATATATGAAATATTTTATAGACGTGACGTTCGTTCATGTAGAACATCTACACGTGAGGTCGAGTATTTATAGGCAAGTAACGGTAGATGCGCAGCATTGATAATTCAAGTTCTCGGTCGGAGATGACAAGTTGTTACATCACTAGGGGCAATAGCCTGATTAAGATGCATGCTTGTTTATGAATGATTTATCTACGTAGCACGTGTTTACTATTCGATGAATTAAGTAAGTCGTCGACTAAAAGTGGATTTAATTCACAAACTTCATCAGATTAAAGGTACAACTTTAATACCTGATCAGATTGTAGTCAATACTAAAATAACCATCTCAACGAATAAATGAGTCACCAAATGTGTCTAATAATACTTCCAATTTACAGCCTACAAAGAGTTAAATTCCGCCTTTTTGTTAAATGTTCAAATAGTGTGACGAATCTATTATTAGCCACTGAGCCCTGTCACCGCCAAATAGTAGTATAAGAGGAAGAGACTTGACAAGGCGAGTTAGTAGCACCTGAGTATCACGAGCGCTATCAAACGATCAATAATGTTGAGGCTTCTGTGTCTTTGTGCGTTTTTCGTATTGTCTCACGGCTATGCAGTACCGGCCGTGCAAACGGTTGCTGTACCAGTTGCAGCATACGTGAGTAATGCATATGCTGGACATGGATATAGTCTGGGCCACGGATTTAGACATGGAATTGGACACGGTTTACCGCATTATGGACACCATATTTGGAAACGATCGCCTTATTTCGTTCCTGCTCATGGCCTTGCACCGCATATCACTCCCGTTGCAGTGTCGCACCAAGCCAGAGTGGACGTCCATTCCACCCCTCTGGCTGCAGTCCCTGTTGTGAAACAAATCGTAGCCCCTTTGGTACCCCTGCATAAAACGATTGGACCCTACGGCGGTTTTTATGGATCAGTGCATTCAAATGTAGGACATTACTAAACAACGAACTGCACTGTAAAAATGTTTTGTTTTTTGGAAATTGTTATATAGTGTAAAAAAAATATATCAATAAAAAATAACCACAAGTTTAACCCTTATGTTTGAGCATAATTTGTTTTATTCAAAATCGACATGGTTGCCTTGGAGTTATGTTTTTAAAGACATAATTGTCTAAGCCACAAACTATTTAAATACGCGCACTGAATAATTTTGAAATGCCAATTTTCTTCTTTAATATACTCGTAAACTGAAACTGATTTCAAAATAACTATTTTAACGAAGTAAAAAAGTATTAATAATAGCCGACGACTTTTATTATAATACATTTCAATAATATGTACGTTTGATATTGCATTTTGAACCAACACTTTTGTACGTAATAGTTTAGAGACATTATTGAGAGAAAATATTTACAAGAATTTATTTGTGCATTAAAATACATCAACATGATCCAGAAACACAGATTTGAGTCAAGCCTTAATTAAAACATTTTGTTAGATATTTTAAAACAGGGCTTTAGCTTGGTAATGGGCAACTCGAGCAGCGACGACTTCAGGAGTGTCTAATGGTACGCCCTGAACGGGATCCAAAACGACAGCAGGAGAGCCAGGTGCCTGGGCTAAAGTTGAGTAGGCTGGAACTGGCGCGTAGACTGCTGAAACGGTAGGAGATCCATGAATAACGCTGCTGCTGTGTTGCGACACGGAAGTTACAGCTGGAGATACCACAGAGCTGTAGGCTACTGGGGCCACGGCACTGTAAGCTACTGGAGCTACAGCGCTGTAAGCCACTGGAGCCACATTGCTGTAAGCCACTGGAGCCACATTGCTGTATGCCACTGGGGCTACCAAAGAAGGCTTAGCTGCCGCCGCAGCGAGCACGCAGAATAAAATAACTGACTTGTACATGGTGTGTGTTGCCTGATCAACGTAATTAGATCAAGTGATGATATGTTTGTGCCAATCTTAGTTTATATACCGTCTTTTGCCTAATCAAATGTAAAAATGCCACTGAATCACCTTCATTAAATATCACGTCTAATGTTTTTTGCTACCAAAATCGAGACACTTAATAACTACATATTTTATGCGGAAGTATTATCAATAGGTTAGTCAATATTTTATATGTAGTAATTGTCAAGTAGGAGTCAGTGATATTTATTCTGAATCCAATAAACAGAGTATTGTTGATCTTTTGGTCGGCGTAGCGCGTGTTGAAAAATGACACCTGTCTATAAAAGAAAATGATCTGATCAAATTTTTCATAGTATTGTTCCGTAGTGTAGTTCGCTTTACGGGTAATTGGCCACATAGACATGTGGATGGCGTAATGTGCTAGACTCTCCAAATAGATTCTATTTAAAAAAAAAATGTTATCTGCAGGTCCCATAAAACAGATCAAAGAAAGACATCTAAGACCAAAAGAATATACAATTGTCGGGTTCTTCTTAACGATATCGGAGTGAGGTAAATCAAATTTTAAATTAGGTCATTCCTGTTTTCATTATGTAATTACAAAAACCAACATTAACATACATTGGATTATTTTATGGTACATTGTCATATTATGATTGGCAATTGTAATGACGTTTTGGCGGGAAATTTAATGACGAGACGGTATAGTTATAAATTTAAAAGTTTGATTGCATTATTATGAAGTTATTTAAATTTAATTGTCATAATGTCTTGGGATTTTGCGCTTAAATTAAAGAGAACACGTCCATATTCTTTACGCCGTTATGCGCATATAAATTTAATTCTGTTTGTACTATATTACAATTCGTCCAGGACTCATATGTATAACTAGCGACCCGTCCCGGCTTCGCAAGGTGCGGTGCAATGCTGATACTGCACACTAGAGAAAAATAACTTGTATGATAGAATGCTAAATTCAATTTTGCCCAAACCAAATTCTGCATTTTTTAAATCTGAAATATCTTGGAATTGTCATAAAATACGGTGAAAGGGCCATAAAGTTCTAAGTAATGAACGCTTTGAAGCTATTTAATTGGTTATGGATTGGTATGTTTGGTTAATGAATCGCTCGAAAATTAGCCTTACTGGGCCGATTTAAAATAACTTCTTTCACCAATAAAAAGTTATTTTGGGCTATCCATTAGACATAGGCATTCATCACATTTCTTTTGAATATGTAAATTGGGTTGTTTGGTAAAATTTGATAAAAAAAACCTCCGTAGGTCTGCATATGTAAGCCAACTATTGTAGTTATGTACAACTTTAAACATTTTAAACATTAATGAAAATGCTAACCAGTAATTCAACATACCATACTATTTAATAGATGTTTATATTGAATTCCTTATCCAAATCAATTATTTTATGGTCAAGAAACCCATTTAACTGCCTGTTAAGGTAGTTTTTAAATTATTTAAGCATACAAAGGGACGAGAAAGCGACTTTTTTTTTTCTTTGTTGTTATAAATAGGAGCCCCTATTGGATATTACTCCATAATGGGCTAAAAAATTATTACGAATGAAACTAATTAAATAATTTAGCAAATCATTAATTACAAAACCGTTTATTTTTTCAACATACGCCGTAAAAAACAAAGGCCGAAAAAAGTCCTTGAAGTCAAATCAACGTACGCCGGGAAGCTAGTGTATAAATATAGTAGAAATATGATCATACAATACATTTTTTGGTATATCCACACAGTAATTGTTGTATAATCCAGGTTTTGGGTTCGATTATGTGTAAGGCAGGCCAACGAATTCCAACCAGCCTTAAAATTATCAAATATACAGAGAAATGTATCTTCAAGTTTCTATTCAAATATGAAAATAAAAACCAAATGAACATACAAATAATATGGCATTTTTATGCTAACCGTATACTCTCACTCTTTTTCTGCAGATAGATATATTGGCTATTTTTCAAACCGCGGCGTGCGTGTTGTGGACATCTCATATGCATAAAATATTTATCAATCTCCTTAATAGATTTTAAGCGGGTCGCACGTGTTATCAAGCTCGTGTATACTGCGAGTCGCAGCTTCATTGGATTTCTTAACAAAAGACTGTATCTGTCCAGAGCGAATCTTAATGCATTCTGATACCTAATACGTGCCTGTTTACGTCAATACAAATGATAAAACGGCTTTTGCTAGCAGATATTAACATATGCCTTGTGTGATTATTGTGACGTATATACATTAATTGCGTTTTCCAGTATATGAGATTTCATACGGGCACAGAAAATATTATACTTCTTAAAAAATATAAAATGTCCGTCTCAGATTATTATTATTGGATAAAATTGATATTGAAATAACAAGATCTCTTTGTTCCCGCTATTAAAAGTTTCATCACCGATCTTACAAGCATACAGGGGAGTAGTGAAAAGAATTTGTTCTTGATGACTGTTTATTTGTTCTAATTTTAGTTACGTTTCATCTGAACCGAAAAGTAAAAACATAAAATTAAGAATTCATTCAATGTTAATACTTCTCACTTTCGTGATGGTGTTTACAAAACTCTTGTGATGTATGGCGCTGGTACTCCGTAACTGTGGACGCGGGCTACAGGTGCAGAGTAGACTACGGGTGATGCAGCATATGTGGAGACTACTGGGGCAGCATAGGAGGAGACTACTGGGGTAGCAATAAACTGAGCTGAACGTTTGTGGATGGAGTGAGCTTCAGCTTCAGCCTGAGCCTTAGCTTCCAAATGGGCAGCACGAGCAGCGGCAACTTCAGGTGTTTCTGCGGGGGCAACTGGAAGAGCAGCGGCAGCAACTGGTGCAGCTACGGCTGGAGCAACAGCAACTGGTGAAATTGCAGCGGACCTAAGGACTGTTGGTGCCACAGCAGCTACAGCTGAAGGTGCGTACAGGGATCCGAAGGGAGCGCTGTATGCAATTGGGGCAGCAGCAACGGTGTTCAAATAAGGAGCAGTGGCTACGGTGTCAATAACAGCTGGTGATGATTTAATATCTACTCTTGACTGGCTGGAAACGGCAGCTGGAGCGACGGCAACCGGGGCAGCGAACGCAGCAGGAGAAGCGTACGCTACTGGAGCAGCAGGAGCAGAGTAAGCTACCTGGGCAACGGGAGCAGAGTAGGCTACTGGAGCAGAGTAGGCTAATGGAGCAGCTACAACAGCAGCTGGTTCAGCAATGGCAGCGCGAGCTACAGGTGTGATGGTCTCGGATACAATAGCCGGGGTTGACTTAATGTCCACACGGGACTGGTGGGAAACAGCTGATGGGCCTACAGCCACTGCTGGGGCGGCGTAGCTGATCACTCCCGGTCCGTAGACGAGGCCAGAGGGAGAGGCGGCGGAGAGCGCCATCACGGAAAGTAACACCACCAGCGAATTCATCGTGGTCTGTGTTGGTTCAGGATTGAATTACAAAGATAAACTGATGCTTTCTTCCACTTGTCGGACGTATTTATATAGTGCTCTTGATCAAGTTCTAGATGTATAAAAAGTCAAGTTCAACACGTCGGTTACTCATCATAATATGAAAGTAAATCTTTGCATGCAAGTATCGGCGGGTAAACTAGTTTCTGGAATTAATATAGCCTGTTATATTTTTAAACCGGCTTGCCTATAATTTAACTTTAATAAAGAGGGAATTTTTATAGTACTTATACCCCATAAGCAGCTATAGTTTTTAATTATTGTTATCAGTTATTTTTATTATACAATTTTACATGTTATATTACGTATCTTATTTATTTGGGCGTTTGGTTTGGCAGCCTGCCTTTAATAGAACTCGATATTATACGATTAAGAAGAAACAATGAAAATACAATTTTAATAATAAATATTCCATTTTAATGTTATGAAAATAATTAAATAATAAATAAATATAAAAAAAATAAATAAATAGTCTATAGGTTATATCTCTATAACATATAGACAATATAATTATGTCTTGTTAATATATATTACGCGAGAGGTGCCTACCTCTGACAATATGCTTCCCGTTGGGTGCAGCACGGTGGCACATGTAATTTAATAAAACTTTGATAAAATATAGATAAATTAGCCTAATTTGTTAGCATTGTCGATATTAAATAAAATAAGTGAATATTTTTTTATAAAGATCAAATCACTAAAGTTGAGTCAACTGAGAGTTAAGATTTTTTTTAATGTAATCAATTTTAACTTATCTTTTCTCATATCTTTATACTTTAAGAGTTTACACTTTTATGTATGTGATAAAAAATCTGTAAGCCTAGCCTAATGTAATTATTATGTAGATCAACTGAAATACTAAAGAATATTGTTAATATTTCAGTCACATTTCAAAAATGCACAGAATTCTTGACAAGCGTTATAATCATAAATACGCTTCAATGAAATTGAACAAATTTTTACCCTGTACTTTATTCAATTGAAAGTCTACTAAAATCCGAATTAATGACGAAAATTTATTCACTCTTACATTTACATTTATTGTATCGATAAACTCATGTTTAATATTATAATTCACGTCCTTAAAAATAAGACCAGTCGATTTTAATCTGGACTATTCTTGTAGCGGTGCTCCATAAAACAAAATGTGAAGGTTTTTGAGCGTCGACCTTGAAGGCTTTCATTCTGTGTTATAGTGAGTTGCCACTGGGATATACAGCCTATTCAATTATACATATAAATCGAGTAGTTTTTACAGATCAGGTTTTTTGTGATTATTAATATTAATCAATTAAGTGCTCGCTTTATAATTTATCTTTACTTTTAGCTAGCTAAAAAATTAAATATCTGTCACTAGTGTCAGAAATCTTTAGTACATGTATAATTCTAAATATATTAAATGAGCAATTTCATTTGAATATATAGCCATACTCCAAGTATATACACAAAGTTTTAATTATGAATTATTAATGAAACTTACAAAGCGCTTCTACAACGATACTAATTTAAAATTCTATTGATAAGATATGCTTAAGTGCGAATAATATTCAGTGGTATAATTAACATCTGATACAAATATGTGTATATTTGTAATAAGTACGTGTCCTATATGCGGTATGCGGAATGTATTCCACCATAAAAGGATTGTACCTCAATTTATACGCAATCATTATTCACTCCTGACAATACAAGAAAATGCACCTGTATCAATAAGTATTCATTATGCATTTATTTCTCGACATTAAGAGCACCCATGTATCAACCTTAAAAAGAAGTATTTCAACTGTCGTCACTTCCGACACAACAAGTACTTTGTAACCTTTATCCCATAAAGATAAATGGCTTAATTATCACCACCAGTAATGTATATATGTAACGTAATATATTCGCCTCTGTCGGTTCTCATCGAAAGAACATAAGATTTTTAGGTTAGAACATAGTTTTTAAAATATGTATAGAAAAATACAAGGAATATACAGTTGAAATATTAAGTGATTGTAAATACCCTCATATCATACTTGTATTATACGAATAAAGATTTTTCATAATCATTTCAAATTGAATGTTAGATTTTGTATCGTACTTTAAATTCTATGCTTTAAAAAACATGGTGATGAAATGTACTTTGAAAAGCTTTTATGTCATTTACGTATGTATTTATGGATATGAAAATTGTCGTTTTCGAAAAGTTTGCAGTCGCTCAGTAGTGAGCACTATAAGTGCTAATATTTATATAACTACTCTAATATTTATGTGATTACTAGGGACCCCCTAAGCTGGAACTTCATAGTATGGTTTTAAAGTTCAAATCTACTTTTACGTATTATTACCAATCGTTTTGGAGAATAGAAAAGTGTTTAGATGTTTTCAGGTAAAAAAACCATCCTCGTACTTCAAGGAATATTCTAAAAAAGAATTTGCGATATCGCTTCCGATGTTCTCGAGATTTACAGCTTTTTATATTATAGATTATCTGATTGGCAGTAGTTTTAAATAATTTCTACGTGACTTAACATGCATTAAATAAATTACATTGGCCGCAGTAGATATTTATTTAGTTATCATGATTTTTGAGAACATACGTATTTGAAGTTGAACAGGGACCGTATTACTGGGATACGTACGTGTCAGCGTCTGAAGAAATTTATTGCTTCAAACACATTTAGTAGTGTGTTAGATGTAGCTATTTAAGTTACTCATTGGTGTAACATATTAATGTTTGATTTATATGTATGATAATTGCTCCAGGATAAAACATTTGATGAGTTATGTAAGATAATGAAAGATCATTTCGGACATCGCAGAACAGCATATGTTTCCGCAGCTGAAGCAATTGCAGAGAGAATGTATCATTTGCAAGTCGTAACATGTACATTTATTTAAAATTCGATTGTCTTGCTTTAAAATTATAAAGAACAGGAATTGCTTTATAAACCATTTAATCGAATCATTTAAGGTGTTAACAATAATTCTTATCTAACTTTGACTGTTGCGTGGCTTGACGAAGACCTGGCGTGGTCTTAGTGAGGGCGAGGTTTTCGAGCTTACCAACCGTGGGCCAAAGGTGCGGCAAGAACTGGAGCGTGAGCTACGACGGGAGCGTGGGCGACTGCGACAGCTGGGGCAGCGATCTATAATTATTAAATGTTTACTAATATGTATCTTTTATTATTTATTGCTTCAAGAAATAATAAAATATAAATATTAAAACTTTTAGTTTAAGTCTTAATGTATAAGTAACTAGAATAGTTTTGTTTAGCATACCCTAACAGAGTTGGCGTAAGAGGTGGCAACAGGGGCAGCAGCCCTGAGAATGGGGGCACTGACGACTGGGGCACTAACCACGGGGGCTACACCGATGCCGTGACCCCATGGAGAGGCGAGGGGTGCACCCCATAAACCTGGGGCTGCGGCGGCTACAGCCAAGAAAGCGGTGAATACGATCTGAAAAGGTTAATTTGGAGGTAAGAAGTAGTATAGTAAAAATTAATATATATTAACACTTTGTCTGAAAGCGCGTAAAGCTGTGAAGTTTTTGTTATATAAAGAGATATTGGCGGTGATTCTAATGTATACAGTCTAAACTAAAAATCTTCGTGACAGGTCTAAAGCTGTATAGAGATTATTAGTTTAGAGTGTACATCAGAATCGCCACCATTACATTGAAATAAATATTCTGTAACGAATATAAATGCGAATTTATGAAATTGTTCGTTCGGTTCTTTTATTTTTGTTTTGAGGGCTCGACATGTCATTTTTTTAGTGTGGTGATACTTAAGGGTTAGCGAGTGACCAATTCAGAAAAGGTTTTATTACAGTCCCCTTGTTTGTATTTCCTATTTCGATCTGTCTAATAAAAAGTTCAATGAAAATGGTGTGGCTAGATTCCATAGGCTATTCTATAGCGTATATACTTTGTAATCCGAGCGCGATACCTATTGTTAACACTTTATTTCACTTCGTTTAACAATAATAACCAATTTAATCACTTGCGACAGGTTATTGGCAATTGCTCATGGAGGATGACAACCATGTAACTTAGGCGCTAAAGCAATGTATAATTATGCTCACCTAAGTTGCACTGATCGTGTTAGTCAATTTAGTTGATAAAATTTGTATGCGCTTCGATAGTTTAATTACATTAATTTAGCGAGATTAGAGTTAACCAAATGGATAAAATTTTGATGAAAGTAAAAAAAAAAACAGTAAAATATTTAGATCTATATTTAGTTTCTCAAAAATAGGTATAAATATAGGTAATTGAACGTTATAAGCAAATATTTTTATTGATTGCTATAAAGAAAAGAAAAGGTGAGGAGGCAATAAAAATCTCTACCGGCTAGCTACAGAGTTTGACCTTGAGAGGTCGTTGCCGTCTCAGAATGTCAAGTTCAATAAAAAATCTTAATGCGTACAAAAATATACAGCGATATCACTTTCACATTCGAAGTGAAGAGTGATTGATGGATACGAAATTATAAGCAAGATTATTAAGCGAAGGTATTTTTAAACGAACCAAAGACAATGAGGTTTTAAACAAAAAGTTATAATATATTTGAACGGTTTTAAAACATCAGGCCGAAGAAACTTAAGTTAATCTGCGGTTAAAGTTTAAAAATAGAAAAAAATATTTTTTAAATTGAGAATTTCTTACCAACTTGTACATCTTGATAGGGGTTTTCTTGGAGTTTTAAGGGAAATGCTGGACCGAATGTGCTCTGGTCTGCAAACGTAGTGCTTTTATAGTGCTTAGCCACATGCTTGGTCTAAATGAGTAGCCCTACCCGATACTGGGCCTAGGTCATCGATAACTTAGACTAAGGCTAGATAACAGTAGCGATAGCAAGAATATTACAATTAAATTCTAAAAAGTGTTTCCTGAAAGAAATCCAGCTAAAAAGTATTTATATATATTTTCGTTTTGAGTTGAATACTTTTTAGTTTTATTATTTATATTTAAAAACTCTTTAACGACTCTTCATTGATTTTACTTCTTTGGCATAAGAGTAGATTTTATTAATAAGAATTTCCATTTATACGACATTAAAATTAGTGTATTTGCGAACTGTGGACTGTCTGTATTAAGTTTAAAAAAATCAGCTGCAGTAAACATTCTTCAAAAGTTGCTTTACCTTTCAAAACGATAAATCGCATTTTGGAACGTGGGTTGCCAAGTCCATATTTCCTTGCCGCGTGTTTATTATATATTTGTATTAGTAATGTTTGCTGCTTATTACATCAGAAACTAGCCTTCATTTTTCTTAACGTTGAAAGCTCAAGAATGTTGCCAGGTGCGATTGGTAAATGTTTTATGGCCAATTGTACATAATATTAGCGATATCAGTTTATAAATAATTTCTCACTAGTTGTCATACGAAGACCTCGTTTTAGTATTTTAAACTAGCACATATATTCGTCTATAAATTCCAATTAAGATTTGGCCGTAACTTGAGTTTAATATTACGTTTTAACGAGAAATCAAAATTTTACAAAATATTGTATGTATTTACTTACCATATACAAGACAATATGAGTAAACAAAATAACTTAAAGATGAGACCATAGAAACATCCAGTTAGGGTAAATACATCATTAGCCTCAAAGAGCTTCACGCTAATAATGTCCGGCAATGGTTTTTTAATTTATATCATTTAATTTATTTAAATTATAATTAAAGTTTTGTGGGTGTGTGCATGGTAAAGAAACTAACAAGGCGATACCCAATCCATTCAGTTCGATAGTAATAATAATATCGAAAAAGTTAAGTCTTAAGTACGAAAAACTACAATTATACAAATTTTATACTCGCGAAAGTTTGTACGAGAACTTTACAACAACTCCAAGGCTTTAATTCTCGAAGGCCTCTTAATAGCGAAGGTATCGCAGCTGAAACCTCGAGAAACTATATTTTTTTACGCCAGAATCATATAAGAAAATAGGAGACTAGCCTATACAATCGCGTTTAGATAACTAAAACTATAAATTATATCTATAATTATTAATTTTCTAACCATACTTACCCTTGCTTTAACAAGTATAACTTATTTTAATTCCACAATCCACATACAATATAACTTTAAACCAATTTAAGGCTAATAAGAGGAATCCATAATTTTGATAATTTAATAATAATATATATATAATATAATACGAGCAATTTATTACAATTCTTATATGCCTTGATATATCATAAACTAAAAGCGATTATGTTATAAGATATTAAAGTATTGCTTACCGAAATTCTGTAAGTTGTCTTTATTGTGAATATCCCAAGGCCGATCTACTTCATATTAGTTAATTATATTATCATATAATTTGTGTTAGGATATCTCCTAACACAAATTTGATTGTTGAATTATTAAGAATTATGTTAATAATACATTCTTAAGACATATACTTATTTTATAAAAGGATCAATATTTATCAATCTTAGTATACTTTAAATACCGATTACAGCTGTTATATCGTGAACTAAAATTTAACAGCTCATGTGATTGGAGTGACTTATAACTACTGAATTGAAATACTTCAACAAAGCCATATAAATTAATTATTTTAAAACTATTTTATTATTCTTGTAAATCCTCATTTACGTTAGATAAGTCTTATATGTAAATATAGTACAAACTTGAGCTTTCATAAAGCTTCCACATCGATTCAACTATTGATATCGATATGATTGATCTTATGCCTGATCACGTTATTAATGAGTGTCATTAAAGTTCTCAGTACATCGTACAGTCAGAAAACTGTATGTGTTATCTACAAATAAATTTGAACAACATAGAGAAGAAACAATTGTGAACTACAAGTGTGCCAGAGTTTTATATCGTCAAACGAGAATTTTATTTTAAATCAATTCTAACGAAATTATTAGATACGATGGGAAGAAACATATAACATCAACAATACTATTGATAGAACCACATGATAAACACATATTTCGTAGGACATTGACATACAAATACATTGAAACGAAATTTCTCAAAGGGAACAAGTGAAGCGAATAAAGATTTATATTTACTCCGTAATCCCTTTATTTCCACAATAACGTTTCTTGTCAATTCGGTAATGATTTATGATTGTCTGATAATACCGCAGGTCAATGACTCGAGTCCCAATTTTCTTTTTAGTATTAATATTTCTTCAATAGAATATAATGTATATTGTGCGTAAGACGTTTAAAAACATCTTCATTGAAGACTTGAATAGAGTCCATTAGGTGATATTTTAAACTTATCAGTCATTTCAACCAGTAAAAAAAATATGAATAAGGGTGAGAGAGTTCAAATTGACTAACTCAAAACACTTCTGAAAGCTTTTACTGGTAAAACATCTAGTAGATAATGATGTCGCTTCTAATGTAGGTAAAATCAAACCTTACTAAATTTAGTTAGGTCTTGTGAAATATGCATGTCCTATTCTCTCACTCTTTAGTTGGTAGTCCAATACCTACTGACCGGCATGGTCAGCACGCAGACATTTGAATTGGATTATATGTCTGCACTGATTATTGTTCAGCACCTCGCTTATTGCAGTGTAGTTTCGATGTCGACGAGTCTTTGATGTTTTCCGATTAGTGAACGGCCACGTGATCTTTTGCCTTCCGTGGAGACTTTACCCTGGCTGGGGATATTTTAGCTTCGTTAAAGTAAAATCGGTGAAACCAAAAAATTACGACATCTGCGTGGCTCTCTCTTTTCTCTCGTTTGTAAAGAGGAATTGTTCGAGAAGGCGAAAATATATAATAGACGTTCCTCGCGGTAAGGTGCATTAATTAACAGACAAATGTGCGCGATGTAAAGGACAATTATTTTTTATATTTTAAACCTAAGATATATTTCCTAGTAGACAAAATCATAATAATAAAATAATAATAATAGTAATATAATAGAGCCTCTATACTTATAAGGAGATGACGCCTTTGTTCCTGAGATGAATAAAAAAACATTTTTGTCGTTTTTGCTCGAACAATAGTACAGAACTCTTCGTATGTGAGTCTGACCCGCACTTACTTGGCTTTTATATTTATACAACAACAAAATTATCTGCAATACAAGAGCTATACCATAGGCAATTTCAATTTATCAGAATAGCAATTTCTACGTTTCAATAGTCGAAAGTCGACGAGCAATCTTCATTCCCCCTACCTTTATTTTGTAAACCAACAAAAATGTAAGAAAACATTAATTTTCATATTTTTTAAATTTATTACATATTATGTACACATTTTAATACGTATATTTGAGCAAGTCACTAGGCAATGATATCACCAAATTTAAAGGTAGTAGGGAGAGGCAACGTATCTAGCTGATAAGTATGGGGAGGCGGGAGCAACTAATGGGGCTGGGGCGGCTACGTAGGGTGATGCAGCGACATACGATGCTGGAGCTGGAGCGGCGACGTATGGCGCATTCGCAAATACTGGTGCGGCAACAGCATGATTGACAGAATGGGCGGAGTAGGAGCTCGCGTATGGCGCTACGGCGTAAGCTGCAGCGGGTGCTACTAGAGCAGCTGGTGCAGCAGCTAATGGTAGCACTCCAGCGGAGGCCACGGCGATAAGGGCGAGGACAACCTGAAAGTACAGAGTTATTAACATATACACATTTTATAATATATTAAAGTTTAAACGTTCTTTAGTGCAGTATTTAAGCAATATATTTGCCGTAGTTATTACAGACAATTTGTTTTCTTAAAATTGCACTTAGTTTTAATAGATCATATACACATTTTTCACTTTCACTGCATTTATATAAATTAATTCTCAGATAAATGGATTTCAGATATTTGATTTATAAAGCCCTTTTCTTGATGAGACTTACAAAGAATTTGGCGATCATTTTGATTTGAGTAGTGACTGCTCACAAGTGATAGACGTAAAAGAAGCCGATGGACTGTGTCGTCTTCGGGGTGGCATTACAATATATACTATACGTCCATTTCGTTGGGCAATAATACGGTGAAGGAAAACATTTGGTATTACACCAAGCAATCCGAGGCACTTAGCTGGCACAGTAAGTTTTGACCCAGACGAGTAATGCATTCTAATTTGGAGTCAGGACGCGTTTCACTGTTGCTTATGTAATGTCTTAAATGGCTTTCTTGGAATATCCATCATGATACCCAGTTTTCCACAATGGAAAATCCATGCTATTGTAATCTCAAGTCTAGCTCCTAATGTACAATTAGCGATATCCTGGATTGACTTATTTGATGACGGTTAATCGTGTTATTTCAACGGCATCTGAAATAAAGATTGAAAAACTTAAACACTGTTCGGTTTTTCTGAAGTCGTTTAATAAGAGGCATATGATATGGCATTGTATGTTTGGAATTGTATTGACTAACAGTCACGTATTACAATTTAAAACTCTGTTTAGAAGAAACCTTATTGCCTTAGAGAATATAATCTCTTACGTTTTTCGTTTTTAAAGTAACGGCAACATCACATATGGGAATGATTATTGAAAATTTCGCCAGACTGCTTATTGCCTCGGATAACATTAAGCTGCGGCCATATAATATTTTAATTTAATACCTATTTAACCAAATTTGTAGTACTTAATCGAAACTGTATAAAATTTTCACAATTGTTTCCCAATTTGCTCCATTTCTCCAAGCGTGCTTCCGAGAATCCCAATTAGCTTCCGTGATACGTCAAATGTTTTTTATTCGTACGTAATTTGAATCGCAAACTACTAAGTACTATATAAAAGGCTATACCCATTCTTGTAAGTCAGTCACATTCTTTACGTACTCAGGACGGTACTTCTATAAACAAAATGCTTTCTTTCAAATCTGTAAGTAACTGTCTAGTCTGTAACTGCGATTAATAATTAAAGGCTTATTAGTGTATTATAATTACTAACTTTTCTTGTCAAAAATTGAAAATATTGGTAAATTGTTATCAGATCGTGCTCATAGCTGCGGCAGTAGCATCAACCATCGAAGCCAGTGGAGTGGTAGGCGTTGCTCCTGTAGCAGCACCATTGGTTGCTCCAGCCCACGTTGGCTATGCTCACGCCGTACCTGACAATGTACCACCATACGCTGCCCAAGTTAACATTGAAAGCAGAGCTGTAAATGTGCCATACGCAGCCTACACAGCACCTTCCTTTTACTCTTCCCCCTACGTTTCTCCATACTCTCTTCCAGCTCACCTGACGTCCTATGCCCCATACCCATATGCTGCAGCTCCACTCGTGCGATCAGCCTACGGATTGGCCCCAGCGTTTGTGCGGTAGATTTGGAGATATCATAAAGACTTGTCATTAGATATAATAAAAAAATATATTTTTAATTTAAACAGGACTGACTGGTTTTCAATTTATACCAACTACACCCCTAAATACTGAAAGTAATGATGATGTTGATACATATTGTAAAGTTTAGAAATGTTTATTAAATAACGTTTTTACTTACTTCTATCTCACGAGATAAATAACAAAGGCCTCTTTACATTGTTATTTTGTGATATGTTCGTATGCGAAAACAAAATTAAAAACATTAAGTACATTTATTTAAATGAAAATACAATTTTTTCATTGGATTACACAAATGTATACTTACGAAAATGTTATGATTTTATTTAAATAAAGTATAAAATTTCTTTAGAATGAGACACATTGTTAAGTTCATCTAATGTACTCATCTGAATATATACTCATCTGTGATATAGCTTCAAAGATAATTCTCATTTCACAGTAACTCGGTTTTATAAATAGCTTTTTTTAATAGTTTGTGCAAATATCTCCTATCTCATATCTTATAAATAAAAGGTATATTTTTAGTCGTAACTAAAGTTAAATAGAAGGAACCACAGATCAGAAATCACAATCACTTGCTATAATCAAAGATATAAATGCATCATTCAAGGTAATCAAATTGATATTATTTATTCTTATTTGATTGTTTAATGCCATTGATATTAAAACAAACATATTTTTAATCATTAATTTATTCAGAATCGTATAAAAACAGCCTCATTATAAAACAGTTTTAACAACCGCTATTATCTATACATTAACACCTAATATCTATGAGCTAGACTAAAGTTACTTCCACGCAAATTGTTTAACAAGTGGTGCTTGTAGTACTGGAGCGCCAAATCCATATGGATAGGCTTTTGCTATGGCAACACCTGGTGCTGGTGCTACAACTGGCGCTGGTGCTAAAGCAGGTGCCACTGGTCTAAGAATAGGTGAGAATGGCGCTACTGGTAGGGCTCTTTGATATAATGGAGCAGGCACTGGGGCAAACCTTGGATATGCGGGGCCAAATACATTTGCAGGCGCTACTGCGGGAGCTGGATAAACTGGAGGAGGTAACGGAGCAGCAAATGGAACGGGTGCGGGAACGGGGACAGGTGCGGGTAATACTGGTGCTGGTGCCACTTGAACTGGCAATGGCGGTGGTAATATTGGTGCAGCCGCTAATGATGATGCGACTGCTGGAAATCCTGGCGATATTGCGTGTATTGATCGCACTGGTGTTGGAAAACTATAGAACGGAGCGTATCGCACAATTGGAAATGATTTAACAGCTGCTACGTGTGCGTGGGGTAACAAATGTCCAAATCCACTAGCTTGACAGCTAGCTATTAAGGCAGCCATAGAAATTATCTGAAAGAATATAGTTCATTATAAGTATTTTAATTATAGGCTGCATTAGATTAATATTTCATCAAACTTTGTATGAACACTTACGATCTTTGAGAAAGACATGTTGTCTACGACTTGATCAGTGAAGTGGTTGCGTGGAAGTATATTAATGCATGTGATAGGGGACGTTATATAGTTACAACTGTTGCAAGCATTGTTTCTATATCAGTAGCAAATGGTTTCACTTTTCATCGGCAGGACATATGCATACCCAATGAGCGATGATACGGACATTATGAACACCGAATATGTCACGCACTTGACCATTGATGGGTTGTTTACATAACCTAAGTAGATTTGTAGGTTGTAAGAGTTTCATAATATTAAGCCGTACATTAAAATGTACAATAGAGAGAATTCAACGAAATCGTATTTCTTTACTTGTAAAACTGGCGAACGAAAAATTATGGGGACAAGTTTTATCGTCGAATACAATAAAAAATATTACATCAAAGAACTAGCAACAGTAATTTTCATTTGGTGCTATTATTGCCATTACAAAGACTTTATTTTCATATTAATTGTCCTGTAAGATTCGATTTATTTCGCTTGGCTTCTTAGCTAATTGCTTATTCAAGGTTATAATTTTTCTGTTCTTTAAGGAAATTAATGATGTAAGTACACGTTATTGTATAAAGAAAGGGCCTTCAATAGCGAATATTTAGCGATCCAAAAAACCAAAGATCTCATCGGACAATATCCTTCTCTTCAGTCAATACACATACTTGTATAGGATAATACTTTAAAATAATAAATTGTTCTTATAATTTAAATTTTAATTATTACAGATTAAGTTTCAATTTGCGTAATAAAAAACACGTACATATCTTACTATGTTTAGATAGAATCATGTTTAAGGATAAATAAAGATTAATCCTTAAATATCCTAAAGTGTATTAATAGAACAAGAATGGAAATTTACTGGTAATGTATAGTAAAATAAGGAAAAAAATTAATGAAGTTATCTCGGGTTGATCAGCTAAGGTGGGGCGCAATATCGTGATGCTTAAAACATGAGAAATTATTATGTTAAAATATTGTAGCATAATTTATATTGAAATTTAATCAAAATCTAAAGATTAAAATAGATATAAAAATGTATGCGTTAAGTTGCAAGCTGGTGACGTTGCTGTGACAACATTTGCCTTCAAAAAGTCAAAACAGTGCAATTTATACAAATATGCACTATTGAATACACTAAAAATCAGACTATGTTTAAAGTATCTTGGCATTTTGAATTTACGCATACTTAACGCGTTTTACAAATTAAGATATTTTATATTTGCGTATCCTTATTATGAATATGATTTTTCAAATAAAAATAAAAACTTAAACGTACAAAAATGTACGGATTGAAAAATAAACAACTTCTAATACTTTTTGTTCTTAAAACTTTGGAATTGCTTTGTTTTAAATAAAATGCTTAAAAAGGGTAGAGGAACGTTTAATAAGTCATTATACCAGTCTTCATTTAAGGGCTACAATTGGAGCAGGTGCCGCATACGTTAAGGGTGCTGAATAAGGAGAGATTATTCTCGCAGCTGGTGCGAAACCTGGTGAGTAGGCTGCTGCGTAAGCTGGAGCGTATGCTGGTGCGGCTATAAGTGGAGCTGAGTAGAGGCCATTGTAGTTCCTGGAAATGTACTGGGAACTCGATGCAGTCACAAATGGAGCTGGGGCGGCGGCAACGAGTGGAGCTGGTGCAGCGGAGAAGAAAGCTGGCACGCTTGGCTTAGCAGCGGTGAATGCAATAGCAGCGAGGAAGAAAATCTGAAAGTAAATTTTAAAATTAATAATTTTTATATACTGTATTTTCAACCATTTTTCATCTCTGTCTGTTCTTAAATATGGCTTAAATTAACCTCAATTAACTATACAGAATAATTGAGTATGTATGTACCTTTCCGATCATTTTGGTTGTTGTATGGTAGTACAAGTGTACTGTTTGGTGATATTAGCCCGCTTTTATACAAATAAAGTAAGATTCACCTTGTAAGTTTCATCACTGATTGCACTAGTTACTTAGACGCTGATCACGCATTGAGGGCGTACGTTCGATGTATAGGTATTACGAATATATATCGCTCGACATAGTTTAATGTAATAATTTCGGGCGTGTAGGCCCGCAATTATCCTTCAGTGTATGTCATGGCATTGCAAATTACTTCGTAAATTCAAAATCATTTGGCATTCAAACGAAGATTTTCATATTTGCAATAAAAATATGTTAGTGGAATTGTAAACTACGGGTTTTGAATGAATTTTGTTAAAATTATATTTGATTATTTATCTTTGGACAAGCCTTCCGAAATATTATAAATTATACAGTAACCAACCTATTCTTAAGGGTTTACTGTGCAATTTAATTAAGTCATAAATGTGATCTGAGGTCACACAAATAAATGTGTGGTGAATTCTTTCCAAAAATTACAATAAACTATTTATAAAAAATAATATTCATCCGTATTTCTTCAGGCTATGCATGTACATGCCTCACAATCAAAAATCAAATTATGATGGCATGTAATATAGGTATTATAAATGTCTCTTGAGTGGGACAATTATATGACATCAAAATATATCTTAATTTACCAATCTATGATTTTACGTAATAAAGTGTTAACTAAAACTATTTATAGTCTCTATAAAGGTGTAAAGGAGAATTGGGTCATTGAAGAAGACTAAAATGGCGTCACTAATGAACACCTAAGAAATTAGATAGGAATATCTTAGAGCCATGTAATTAAAGCTAAACTAGGTGAACTTGAAGATTTAATATCTCAATTTCAATTACTTCATACTTCAAAGCCAGACACTCTATATAACTTTCGCCCTTGAGAAAATAAATAGGACACACAAATATACGACCTTCTGATGCCCCAATTTAAAATTTTTTTTTTTTTAAATCTTTTTATTTATTAATAATAAATTTTCATATCAATAAATTTTTTGGCAGTAATTATTTATTTTAAATTTATTTTTATAAAGAAGCAAATTCCAGATTATCTGACCATTCTTATATAGTTTTTTTCAACCTAATCTCAATTCTAATTTGTTTCTAGATTACACCTTAAAGTTATTAAAAATACTTCAAAAGTTAGTTGTGTATATACATTAGTTGGCTATTATCATAAAATGGAATTAAGCCGGAAGTATTGTTAGACCAGACAAAAGCACGGGAGCTGAGTCGCATACATATAAGCTTATAAGCTTTTCAAGATAGAACTTCAATACTTTACAGATACTCTTAACTATTTTTTTATGATCATGTGTAACTTACAACGTAAAGTAACGTAACATAAAAGCCAATATTGTTCTATAAAATCCAGTTCAATCGTTTTGTTTTTACATGTTACTAGTTTAAAATAAATATGCTCAATACTATTTTTACGAAGGTCAACGTATGGTAATAAACACACAATAGGTACCTCAATAAGAAGTGCATAGCATTTAAATGTCCATAGTATATGTATTCATAAATCATAACAGTTATGAATGCAAAGAGAAAACATAAAACGACGTCATGTTGTTATATAACTGTACGTGTTTTTTAAAGCACAAGTACGATTATAATCTAGTTGATTAAACGACTCAAATAGAAACAATCGTACAATGTCGGTTAGCTTTATTTTTAAGCTTAAAATTTTATTGAACTTAGTAATTGCCAAATTTCAAATCTCCTTTTTCCCAAAATTAAAATAAGATCAGAATCAAAATAACATATTGTTATTGCAAAATCCATTGTACCTTTATTCATAGGTTTTGTACACTCCGAACACAAAAATAAATTGCCACTTAAAAAATATAAATATTGTATATTTATAATGACTATCACACTGAGCTCTATACAACGGTGAAAATTAACAAGTGATCTAAATTTACTACTAACAACTATCTTAATTAAAGTCTTGGTGGTTTGGTAAAGGATCGTTTGATGGGTCTAAAAGTAGTCGGTTCTATTTCACGGTTGTACGGATGTAAGCTTTTTGATATTCTTTGCGGAGACTTCCTATACTTTGCTTTATACAGAACTGTGCGTGCTGGTACTCTCAAGATTCTGTAGGCTTCTAACTTAGGCCTTATAACTATTATCTTCGTCTTTGGTATAAACGTATGTACGTGTGGTGCTTTCAACTCCAAGCTATGATGGTGATGATGATGGTGGTGAAGACTTTTTGGTGGTGGCGCAATATATGTTAGAGGCACCGGAACAACTTCCACTGATGTCTTAAATTTTTGTGGTTTTTGATCTGGTAGAGGGAACTGCTGCGGTCTTGGTAGTTGTTGAAATGATCCTTGTGGTATTAGCGGAGGTTGGGGTGCAAGATATTCTCTAAACACATAGGCATTCTCATTTGAAGGTAGTGCTTGGACAAAGCTGTTGTCGCTATTAGATGGCACAGGTGTAGTCGATTCTTGTTCTTTTGGAGTTGTTGTTTTGAACGTTTTAGGAGGAAATTGCGTTGTAGACTCTTTGCTAGGATTATCATTAGGGAAGTTGGCTACCTGATGAGGAATAAAGTTGAATCCAGGTGGAAATCCAAATGGGTAGGGAGGCAAAAGGATGGTTGCAACTGGTGCTGCAGCATTAGCAGTAGCAACAGCTATAGCTACATTTGGATCAGATGGCTGGTTTTGGGGTGGGCTGGTCGGTGGTGCTGGTATCACTGTGCTCCTTGTTGCTTCCACTATGATTGGTGGGGATGCGGACGCGGGTATAACTTGAGGCGGTGCTGGAAGTACTGGCGCTACTGGAACTTGCTCCAAGACTGGAGCAGCTACCAGACGATTGAATATCCTTTCAAAATACTGTGAACTTGCCGCCGTCACAATTGGAGCGGCTCCAGCGGGGGCCACTGGTTGGACTTCATGAATTCCCGATGCAGATGTTACACCGCATACAACCGCAAGGACGGTTATCTGGAAAACAATTTATTTTTTGTTATAGGTTATATGCTTAAATAATATATGAATTTCAAATAACTTCAATTTATTCGATTACCTTTATTAAAATCATGATTATTGCGATCCCTCGCAAGCCCGCCTTTAGGTATGAAATGCGGTCGTTAGGAAATAGAACCCCGTCTTTTATATAGGTGTAACAAATTTTGCATTGTGGTGTGGCAATGTGGACGTCGTATCGGAATACCTAATGGTTCCATGGGTAAGGACGTGAACCATGATGGCTAAAAATCGTATGAAATTACGACGTAAGAATAATAATAACTAGACGTCCGCTGGGAAAGTACCTCCTTCTAACCACAATGTATATTAATTAACTGAACATATGTAATTAAATATTAGGAATATAATGTATGAAATCCCGAACTCTAAATTTTGGAATCACATCTGAATTATGTGCAAAGAGAATCTATAAATTTACCGGCAGACTTTAAATGTTAAATGTTTGCAAAAATTAAACAATGTTGAGTTTTTACCGTGCTCCAAAATGAAGAATCGAATATAATACGTCACAGTATCATGGAATCCTTTTTTTAGAACAAATAGTTCATATAAAATTGAACTGTTCTGTGATAAACACGTGTATTTGAAGGGTCATGTTGTCGTGCGTTTCCCTTACAGATTTCACTTAGCAAAAAGGTAATACAATGTAAATGACAGGTTTTGATGAAAAATGTATTCACGACAGGATTTTCGGGAAACTTTTGTATTTTGATCTTTGTGGGAGTGTACATACTTTCAAGAGATAATAGAATAAACAAAAGAAGTCAACAAGCAATCATAATGCAGAAGTAGACGTAACATACTCTATAAATATATTTTTTTCTTTACTGAAAAGGAAGCAATAAAACGGCCACTTATAATATCTTTAACACTAATAGTAGCGTTAGCGTTGAGTTTTTACCTGTGGTAGAAGAATTAAGAGAATTAAGTAAAAAATTGATCATTACGAGACTGGCAATATTTTTTAAAAATTGATTTGTGATATATTGTTATAGGAATGGATTTCAGGAATAGCTGCAAATATGTATATAATAAAGATGAGTCACATGATATCGGAATAAGCTCTTCAAAATTTAGGTGGCATGGATATAATAAGTGTAAATAAAGTATGTTTCATTCTTCAGGAGTCCTGTATCTGTTACGACATTTTTATATTGGATTCGTATAATTTTGCTGCTCAGTATTTATCGATATTATACTGTGAATTAAATGTGATTTTTAGAACTAAAAAAGTTAAACTGACAACAATCTACTTGTTTATGATAAAACATGCACCTATAAATACAATAAGTAATAGTGAAATTACTCCGTTAATTGTTTGCTCCATTATAATCGTAGGCGTTACACATACATACATTAACAAGTAATTTATATTAAAATCAAATAAGTAAGGTATTTTGTACCTGTTCAATATATCTTCTAAAATGCTAGAACACAATAGAAGGCTCAGTTATCTTTAATTTTAATAGTGATGTAACAAATATACCTATGTTCTGGTAACCTATTGATCAATTAATATAATTACATTATTACGCAATATTTAATTCCTTGTTTCTTTCTTGTTATATGAATTTATGTACATACAATATAATTCAGCAAGTTTCATGAACGATATATTCCAAAAATATTTTTCCTGAATTTCAGTACATTTATAAATTATTAAAAATATATGACTTAAGATATATAGAACTAAATGAAATTGATATTAAAAAATAAAAAGTAAATTTAGCATTGGTAATCAACATATTTATTCATTGTTCCATCTTTGGTCACTGGCAATTTAAACGGCATATACTGCGGGGGCTGCGACGTAGGGAGCAGATACGTAGGGAGATGCTACATAGGGGGATGCTACGTAAGGTGCACTTGCTACCACTGGGGCAGCTGGTGCTACATAGGCAGCTGGAGCAGCAACGTATGCGGCAAGACCGTTGTTAATGCGGTGGTAGTATTGTGAGCTTGTAGCCGTCACCACGGGTGCCGGGGCTGCTACGAGGGGGGCACTGAGTAGAGCTGGTTTGGCGGCTGCGATGGCTACCAGAGCAGAGATGAGGACAATCTGGTAAAAAAATGATAACTTTAGGCACATATAAGGGAAATTAATAGTAAAATAATCAAGGAATAATTTATGAACTATAAAACGATATAATTGCACTTTTGAAACTAGAGTTTCCTCTTTTTGAGTTTAAACTTTGAAGAAAAGATATAGATGTGTATTTTGTCAAAATGGGACAAGCTGACGTTTTTTATAAATAATGGTTTTTTAATATCTTACATTAAAATTTTGTATATTAATAAAGTAAATGAGTACTCACGATTTTCATCATTTTGCTTTGTTTAGATTGCGATGGTACTGCGAATACAGGAATGATGCCAATTGTTGGGCTTATCTGAGTTTTTATAGTACTCGTTGGAGATGTTTTGCAACACAGTCCAAACGTCGCTGTCTGACATTGAGGAAGCGTGCTCGGAATCAAATGCAGGTTTCACCATCTAAAGGATAAATCTTACTTTCCAATATCACTTGAAAATTCTCAGATTAACAGGTTAAACTGTAGTGCCAAAAAAACTTTCTACTCAGTAAATTCAAGAATATACGTGTAAAAAAGTAGGATAATGTCTTTAAGAGACGTTAATTTCGTTTTAAAAATTTACATAAAAATAGAACTTTTTATTAAATTTAATTAAAAATATTAAACATTATAAATAATATATACATAAACATTCAAAATCTAAATCATTCAAAATAGCATATTGAAAGGCAGCCCAGGACGATAACCGAACTAACTGTAAACTGTAGACACTGTATTTGTAATAATTGTGTCTTGTGCGCTGGACTTTAATCGTACTATTTATTTGACATCAGTCACTTAATTGTTTTATTTATTTATATATTTAAACACTATATTTGTACATGAGAGGTGCAGAGGCCATACTATCATGGAAATCTTAATTTATGAAACTTAATATGCTGCTCGACAATTAATCCATCATGTATTTGTATATATTATCCCTGGATTAAAATATTTTGACATCTTCCTTGCTTACAGCTAGCATTTTCTTCTCATGGACCTGGACGACCCATACAGTCGTAAAGGGGACTTCACTAAAAAAATCTAAAAACTCTTTGGCGATTGACCTACTGTCTATTTCGAAAATAATCTTTGTTAGACCGACTTTAATTTCGTCGGTTAATGTTTCTTGAAAAAAATCTTCAAGTCTTTTAGTGTAAGAGACCAGTCAATCCATTTTAAATAGTTACCATGTTTTTTCGTTGTGCATTTGTGTTAATTGCGTAATATTACTAGTGTTAGGTTTTGACATGTTTGTTTTAGACGTGTGACTGTCGCATATACATTACGTAATACAAACCCCAAAATAGTATTTAGTATTATCGTCTTTTATTGTCATGAATATCATTCGCAATAGATTTATTTGAATAATTCTTATGGTAGGAGTAATTAAAATATTAGTTAACAAAGTGAAGAAAATCTATTCTATATTTTTAAAATTATTGCAAATACAAAAAGTAAGTTAAGGTAATTTCCATGCATTGCATGCATGCAGGGTTCATGAAATTCCAAATTAAGATATTGCATTGATATGCCATGACAAATACAGATTATTACACACAAGGAATCAGCTTAAATAAAAAAGTAGAAACCGGCAGTCCTATTGATATGGAGCGATCAGACAACACTAAAAAGACGAACAAAGATAATTTTAATTCATTTCTATGATATTTATCAAAATGTAAGCTTTAACAAATGTTCAATATCATTCGGTTTACATTGACAAGAGATTTTCTAAGAAGGTGGAACCCGTGTAACATCATAGTAGTCCTTGAATATAATCCTGTTTTCTGAGAAGAAACTATGTCAATATTAACAAAGACTCTTTATAATACCTTTCAAGAAAGCAATGATGCAATATAAGTTCTTGAACAGTTTTCCACGTGTTTACTAATAATTCTTTGACACGTGCTGAGCCTGACTTTATTTCTGAAGCTTTTAAGTTACGTAATAATATTAGTTGGAATTCACTCGTAAGTTCAAAAATAATATATTTAAACTAATTTAGATAAAAAGTAACCTACATGAATATTGAAGCCATAGTTTGTTTTTCTACTAATGAAATTGAAAAATAGTAAAACATGACTAGAGACAAAGACCAAAAATATAAATTTAGGTCGGTATTCACAAACGAATAGAAGAATCACCATCCCGTTGATTTGGCATGAAACAGTTCAATTTTTTTCTAGGTACTTTAAGTTTTATTATAAAGTTTGTTATCACTGAAATATAGTAATATGCACCTTTATTTCATTGTGGTATATATTTTAAATTCACAAAAATATAGAATACAATGCAAGGAAAAGTTATTGTTTATTCTCTCGCTGAATCACATAACATCCGGTACTTAGACACTGCGAACGTTATCCAAGATTATGTAGGTTTCGTACTTCGTAGCATCTTGTGGGCGGCCTATGTAAACAAAGGAAGTTTGCAGAGCGATGTTACGTAACGGGATAATTGCTCTTAACTTAAGGATTATTAATCTATATCTATACTCAGGATAATTAATGACCTCTTAATGACCTTAGCTTATAACAATCTCAACAAACAATATATTTGTGGTAACTTCTTTTAACGAGTCGCTGAAGCATTAATTCCTTAAAGCTTAGAATTATATATTGTTCTGTTGAATTTATTACAACTACAATTTATACGTTTTATAAGTTTTAGAGTTTAATCAGATTAACTGACCGACTTGCCCTGATAAATAACATTTTGCCTTGAAGAGTCTTAAGTACATCTAAAAAAATGCAAAAGCTTCTTTATACTACATCTAATCAAGTGCATAAATAATGTTTCTGTTCAGTTAAATATTTTTTTGTTACATTTCTCTTATTGAGGAAATATGAATAATTGAGAAAGTTTGCTTAATTGGATAATGGCATTAATGAAAGTTATTTTAAATTTTCAAAAAATATATATTTGCTGACAATATAATATATTTGTTTGTATAGTATCACAGATCGGGCTTTGGTCAATCAACGACGTAGGTAGTACGAGTAGGGAGAAGCGTATGTGTAGGCGGAGTAAGCGGGGACTGTGGCGGTGTAAGCGGCGAGAGGAGCGGAGTAAGCGGAGTAGGCGCTGTAAGCCACGGGCGCTGTGTAGGCTGCTGCAACGGGCGCTGTGTACGCCGCGGCCACTGGAGCGGTGTACGCTAGTGGCACAACTGAGGGTTTGGCGGCGGCGAGGGCCATGAAGCAGGCGAATACGAACTGTAAGTACAATTTCAAAATATCACCACGTATTATTACATAACACTTGTATTCGTAAGCAAGGATATTCGATTTCGTTACATTAGATAAATAAATCATAACATATTTATACATGACAATAAAAAATCTAACACAAATTATACATTTATCACTATTCACTATTATTCATCCTTTATAGCGTACCCTAATCTGTGGCATTCAATTTAATCTAGCATTTAACTAGTTTTAGTATCGTCAACTTAATAATTAATATCTTCCTTAACAACACATCGAGTAAATAAACAACTTTATATACACAAAAAAGTAAGGCATTATATAAATTTATTAATACTAGAATTAATAATTATTTTACTATCACAAAATGTCTCGAGTTATGTTATTGAGAATCGGTATTATACATTGGCATTGTTACATTTTTATCCCTATAATTATTACTCGATATTATGGAAAACGTACAATAAAAGCCTATTCAAACGGTTCAAGAACCCAAGAACTTTGATATTATTTAAGCTATCACTTGTTCGCAAATTCACTTACCAGTTTGAACATTTTGTTTTCTTAGTGGAATGTAAGGACGAGAGTTGTCGTAAGAATGATAGCTGTTCGATGCGTATCGAATCATTTTATACCAAAGTACAGTGATGGAACAGCCTTGTAATGCGTGCAGGGAATACCAAACGAAAATCTACAATCCGAAAATTCTATTTAATGTTTCCTAGACTTGATATTGATTAAATTCTATTATTGAAGTATACTTTTTTAATATTGTAAAGTGTAAATATAATATTTAATTGTAATAAATGAAAAGTGACAAATACTTTAGGTTAAAGTGAGAGTTTAACTTATTATATAAAACTTCTGTGAGTGTGTATGTCACTGAACTTCTCTCAAACCACCCGCCCCTGTTTAAATTTTCTGTTGTGTGTTTTGTGTTACAGGGGATCTGAGAATGGAATTCGCATCTTTTAACTCGTGTCACGGGGTTCGAACTTGAACTGCTCCGAAACGGCTTGCCCGCTTCCCCTGAAACTTTTTTGGCGTTGTTGAATAAATCTGTGAATCAGCTAGTAATATTATTAAAACTTGCATTACATTTTATAGAAAACAAAACGCACAGTTTAAAGTTGAATAAAATCGCATTTTGAAATTGTAATATTTATTCAGTTATTTTTTTTAAATGCCGTGCTTGCTATGCATATGCGTGGTGGATTTTGATTACCTATGACATTCATGGCTATTAAGATCATTACATTATTAAGTTACGGCTGTTAGCACTTAATTAAGTGACTTAATATGAAAATACGAGTATTGTATGTATAAATTCCTCGATGACAAATAGTTTCCGCATAACCTATTGTTATTTTGCACAGACATCATGCTGTTCAAAGTGGTAAGAGTTGTACCCAACACGATTTGAAGTAACTGCAAAAGTCAATTCGATTTCCGAATGCACACTATTTTTCGTACGTTATCAAACATTAACAGTGCTACAGCTTTATACTTCAAATCTTTGTAGATGCTGGTTCCCCTATTCTTTTTATGACTAAGTGGTCGTACTTCTTTGTACATTCTAGATTTTTTGGTCGAAGACCCCGCCCTTTTCTGGAAAATCTTTCACATAGAACGTAATATTCATTGCTGCTAATTGGATCTCTCAACACTCGATCTCAGGGTTACACATTACAACTCCACTCCATGAGAAACTGTACCTGACTCCTGTTTATATTTGTACAACCAAAAATTAAAATATTAGTATAAGCATGAAAAATAATTCGTAGTCCATTACAGGGGACATAACGAAGTATTTTTATTTTATGAATATATACGTAGGTACTAAACTTGCAAGCTATTTCTTTTCACGTGAATATTTTGTTACATTCATAAGTATATCAATAAAGATAATTAAGATAACAAAGATTTATCTTATTCATCATCTATTAATTAAGATCATCATCATCATCTCTATTAAAGTATGTTGTATTTATTCTAGATGTTGATCTTCCTCGTGATGTGTTTCGTTAGCGTAACAGCTGGTATGCCGAGCCACCATGTTCATGTTCAACCGCCAGTATCTTATGTGAGATATTTACCTCGAGCTGTGCACCCACGAAGAGGATAATTCATTTATTTGATGTTCTTAACTCTAACTATATTTACATAAAAACTATGTTACATAATAACTATTACAACGTTTTTATGACATTAATGTACATTTTTTTTCTTTGACTATTATTTTTTTCTTCAATGGCATATTTGATGTTCCTGTGAAGGAACTGGGAAACCAAATAAAAAGTTGTTTTTTAACCTAGACATTGTCGGCATGCGGTGTGTGTAACTGGTATTGTAAGACCCCTCTTGCACGATCCAATTTTTTTATTAAAATAAATTTGTTTTAATAAACTACATAACAATTGCAAATTAGCAGGAAGCACTTTACAGTAAATAAACCTAAATCGTAATAAATTTGTTTTTTATGTTATCCTTGGATTAGCACTTTTGTTTTTTTATCATGACATGAATAAACTGTTCCCTCATTTTTAAGGCATTTGTTCGTAAAACCTTAGTTATTTATTTCCTGTGTTCATACGAAAATTGTGAAGATACATTTATTCTATTAATATTCTGTATAATAATAGTCTTTAAAACTTTAGGTTTATTGTACTTAAAATAATGCTATTATTCGAGTGTATTAGGTGTGCGGAATAATAAATTAAATTGTCTAAAAGATTAAATTACTATGATATAGCACTTATTAGACAATGAATGATCATATGAAATTTATAATGAAGTTTTAAATTCTTTGTTGGATAGACATCTATTTCTATTTTATTCGATCCGAATTGTTGTATATCTCTATTCATTTATTCAGTTCAATATCTTCATTCTGAACGATTCTGTGAATATTTTTAAATTTAGTTAATTAACTAAGAAAAAATGTAAAGATATTTTCCTGAAATCCTTTTTATACGACTACTATAAATAACACTCCCCTTCAATTCCAGGAAATTTTGTTCTTATCACAAATAATACAATTGAAAACGTTAGAATCAATTTATTAGCGGACATAGTAACTGTAAGGGTAGTATGTGTAATCATATGATGTGACGTAGCTCGGATTTGAGTAGTATGTTGAGGAGTAGTCTAAGGCAACAGGAGAACTATACACAAGAGGCTCTGAATACTCATACTCCAATACCAAAGGCTTTGCAGCTGTCAAAGCCAGGAAGGCGACGAAGAAAATCTGTAAGCCATTTTAAAAATTTTAATGTTATGAAATTTGACTGTGAACTCAAATTCTTATATAGAACTACGATCTGCAATACAGCGAATTAAAAAATGGGACATCAAAACTGGGTGGGACAAAAAAAATGGATAATTTTTATAGCACTGTATACCCTATTTCCTAAAAATATATTTTGCTCTCTAAGATTTTATAACTGTTACCGGCTTAAAATACAAGGTTAAAAGTCTACGTTAAAAATTAATTGAGATGGTGATGATAATATATACTTATTATTAATTTTATACATTAAACAAAAAATATAATAAAAAACCTAACGTAAAGTTAATGTGTCCACACATTGAGTGAAACTGAAAATTAATTATAAAAACTATGAATTTATAAGCCCGGTTGGTTAATTGGTAACCAAATACAAATTTGTAGAAAAACGGAATGTTCAACTCATGAAAAAAAACTATAAATATACAACGTATCGTATCCTTGATTGTGATTGGCCTCGTGACACTCTTACATATGGACCTTCCTACTAATCATAGTAAGGTCTATTCCAGGGATACCGAGGACTTCACTTTTCAATATAAGTTAAATAAATCTTTAATAGAGACATTTAAAAATAGAAATTGAGAAAGTATTACAAATATATTACCACAAATTTCAACATATCGATATAATGTTAATCACACTGTTCTTGATGTATGTGATCGATAAAACATGGTGTATTTATATGAAAGCAACTTACCCGGATAACTGGATAAATATCCTGTATGCAACATTAGAATTATTGTCACGTACAGCATTGGTCAGTTAAATTATAAGGTCATGGTTGACGCGACCATTGTCTTTTTGTACTTCGGCGTTTGTTTTAAATGGCTTATTATCTCGATTCACGACTGGCGTATATCAACAAAATATGTGACACTTATAAACATAATTCTCATGCTTTTAAGGTGAATATAAATGTTTAAGTGTATGCTAGTGTCGTGGCTCGGTACTGAGAACCCCTTTGTGCGTTCAATTCCTGGCCACGAACCCAGTGATTTTCTATATTCGCAATATAGATAATATCTGACCTGACCAGTCCACCTTTCCTAAAAGAAAAATCACCTAGAACACAGTAATACATTCGGTAAATGATATGGGATGAAGGTGAAGTAATATAATAAACTTTAAAATTTTTCGGGCGTTACGGGACTGGAAACGAGTTCATTGTTTCAACTACATCTTATCTTAATATATATAAATCTCCTGTCACGATGTTTGGCCGCGATGGACTCCTAAACTACTTAACCGATTTTAAATTAAATTGGCACACCGTGAGCAGTCTGGTCCAACTTAAGAGATAGGATAGTTTAGATCTTTAATTATAGTTGCAATTTTTTTTATTGCAAATTATTTGTCTATAATTAATTGACAGTCACAATTATCTGTTAACTTCAAAAGATTCTAACAGATATCGATACTTTTCGACTGGATTGAGTAAGTAATCAATAGATGGCAACGCTATGGTAAACAAAGTCCTGCGCAGACGAAGTCGCGGGCACCAGCTAGTATGTAATAAACTCACATAAATATGTACCACAACATTAATGAAAAATATGTATACGTATACGGAACGCTGGAATTTGAATGCAAAAGGAAATCAGTCACCTTTAAACGCGCTATTATCATAAACTCATAAAACAAAAACATTGCTAGATATATGTAACAGAATAATATTAAAATTAGCCCTTCCTACTTGTAATTATTTATTCATAACGCTCTATATGGTAAAATTTAAATGAACGTATATTATTCTTTGTGTGATAATCTCACATAATATAAAAACATATCTAAAAAGCTGTCTATTGGAGAGTACGCGAAATGTTTATAGAGTTCTTTGTAACTATGATATATCCCTACAATGAAGTGAAGATGAAATTTAATTTTATTCAGGTTTAACGTACTCGTATGCATATAGATTAATATCACTGGAACAAATGAACATGAACAACAAAAGACCTCTGCAAGTCAACTTAAAAACTGTCGTTGACATTTTAAAGGAACTATTTTATATGTTTTATGATTTTTGCAGCGACGGAGCTTACGTACTAGAATTTCTCAAATAAGAATTTGATAAGTAGGAGGGATATTTTATGTATATCCTTCAATATTTTTGTATTTGATATTTTGACATTATTAACAATTGTAGATATGCGATGTTGTTACCTTACTTATACCCTATATCTTACGAGTATAAACTTCTCAATCATTTTATGAACTGTTGAGTTAATTATAACTATTAATATATTTAGATACGATCATTTTGAATATATACGAACACCTATATCTTAATTAAGGTATATATATACAGCTCCATTATCGGCAAAGTTACTAGTACACATAATAATTAATAAAATAATTATTACTATATATTGCATAGTTATATTTTTTCATATATTTGAACGTATGTTGTTTACGGTTAGTGTATTTGGCTTGGGCTATCATTTTTCAGGAACATTTCAGTGTTACTCATAAAGCATTCTTGCAAACTTAAGAATCACGTCTAGACTATTGAAATATAAAGTAACTATTTGTCCAATAATGTAAATTATAATTTTGATTTGATTTCTACTCTTATATCAATTATTTCTATGTTTTACACTAATGTAATATATTGCTCCAAATACTAAATATTTCTGTGTATATGAAAGTATTACTTTGTTTGTATGTTATAAGGGGTTATAAGTTTACGTAAAAGGCTTACCCTCTTCATATTCCAAGCATGTATGCAAGGTCGTTTCTTCATAGACGTAAAGTATAAAAACTGTGATGCGAGCAAACACTGTATCACTCGCAAGACGATTGTCCTTCTATTTACATTACTCAATAAAACAAACCTAACAAAATGTTCAAGCTGGTAAGTTGACTTTTAATTTTATGTTTTATATTATACACTGAAGTGGGGCAGAAAGTGAAAAAAAAGGACTATTTTTTAATAATTATTTTTACAAGATGATGGTATTTTTTGTAAATTAAAATTCTTTGCGATATTTATAATATGTGCATTATGCATCGCTTCTTCATATAAATTGATGATATTATTTTTTTACAGTTCGTATTCGCCTGCTTCATGGCCCTCGCCGCCGCCAAACCCTCAGTTGTGCCACTAGCGTACACCGCTCCAGTGGCCGCGGCGTACACAGCGCCCGTAGCAGCAGCCTACACAGCGCCCGTGGCTTACAGCGCCTACTCCGCTTACTCCGCTCCTCTCGCCGCTTACACCGCCCCAGTCGCCGCTTACTCCGCCTACACATACGCTTCTCCCTACTCGTACTACCTACGTCGTTGATTTATCAAAGCCGAACCTGTGATATTCCATAAATAAATAATGTTTTAAAGCACATCTTGTTTTAAATTACTTCATTGCACTACAAATCCTGTACAAGTATTGTCATTTAAAGGGAACCTAACAACCCTACGGATCCCTAAGCCCTACAGTTGTACCCTAGCACATAAATAGTGAATATATAAGTAAGTACGGTAAGTCTGCACCATGAGACCTAAGGTAACAGACGGAGCCCTACGGGTATTATCAGAGGTTCAAGGTGGTGGGATTTTCTCAAAGCTATCGGGCAACCTCACCACGATAATAAAGGACTTGAACAAAGGCTTCGCCACTGTGAGAGGATGCGAGAAATGAATAAGCCAAAGTAATATTAAAATCTCATTTATTAGGCTGAAGTTATAATTTAAATATAAATCACATATATATACAAATATACATTATTTCTTATGTGAGTTGTTGGTGTATCGCCCATCTTCAGATGTAATATTTAGAACAACAGTGTCAGTAGAGTCAGCGGTTTTTAAATTTTGTATTGCCTTCTTGTAAGCCCTAAGTTCGGTACACATAAAGAGCACTCATGACAAGACTATTATTATCTATAAACTGAAATGTACGAATTTCAGTACATTGACAAAAAATGGTAATTACCGAGTCAGAAGAGATTAGAAAATAGAACATTCATATTTTTTATTCAAATTAAAGAGTTGATTGTATTTATAAGTTATACAGCTTAGTTTTCAACAAATTAATTAAATGTGTTAACATTATATATACTTATTTACAAAAAATAGTCTAGTATTGCGTCTTTCATATCATAATTAATTGTGTGTGGCGGAAGTATTTTTTATCTATGGCAAAGATTGGTCACAGTACAGAGTAGTTAAGTTTAAAAATATCGATAGATGGTGCAGTTAAATTTTAATCCGTATAAATATAGGTTAAAACTTACAGTATATGGTGTAAAGCTAAGGTTAATATACTATATATATAATAAATCTCAGTCTTTAATATAGGCGAGCATTGTGTTGAATTTTTTACGGCATTATCCGAGGGTTCAATGACTTTTCTAAAGAATTCCCCTTTATAATATAATGTTGCGCAAATTGATATAAATTGGTTTTCTTATGATACGCACTTTATAATTCTTTGCTAACTGAAGAATAATCATAAGAATATTCAGGTCGGTTGCTTGAGTTTCGTTGAACTTATAAAAGCTATTACAATTAATTATATCGTCTCCTACACTAGCTAACAACTGCGACTTCACACGCTCTGCATATCAACTACTTATAGAACATCGACAAACTTCATTACAATTCGGACGACAGCACAATCGATGAACTGTATTTGGGCCACTTAAATATGCCTCAACGTGAGCAGTAATAAACTTAATTCTGAAATTCAGACTATACTGAAAAATAATCGTGTAAAATTAAAAAACGAAAAATTGGCTTTGGAGCTTTTGTTGTACTTCCTCGATTTGATGGCACTCGACTTACAATTTCACGCCATTTTTCAGGGCTTTTGCAGAAAGGAAAATTAGCAATGGGTTCTCGAACTCTGTCAAGTAATCGTTTAATAATATAAGTTTCTGAACATATTAAAAAAACATTTGCTATATGCAAATGATGTATGTTCATGCTTCAGTGTTCAAAATATGTCGCTAAAGATTTCTTTACAATAATTTAATTTTGCCGTACTGCCTTATGATTTACTTCTTATTTAATTTTACGTATTGACTTACTACTTAAGTAGGGGCTTTAGAGGTTGTCGTAATTTAATTCTTTTGTGTTTACTATTGAGTTCGACTTTTCCTTTTACCCCAACGCAACGTGACTCTCATCATAATACATAGTCAATTGCTGTACGATTGTCCTTCTAGCTATGTATATAATTAGCTTTGAAGATTTATTTGATATCATTCAGCTATACAGCAGCAACTTGATAACACGATCAAAATGTTCAAACTGGTATGTATATTTTTAGTTACACAATCTTTCTAGAGTCTTCTAAAACCAATAAACTATACAACAAAAAATAGGCTCTTCATTGCTATAAACGTTTGTTTACAGTTCATATTCGCTTGCTTCCTGGCCTTTGCCGCCGCAAAGCCCAGCGTGGTACCTGTTGCGTACACAGCGCCGGTTGCAGCAGCTTACACAGCTCCGGTTGCAGCGGCGTACACAGCACCTGTTGCAGCAGCATACACCGCTCCGGTTGCAGCAGCGTACACAGCCCCAGTAGCCTACTCTGCCTATTCCACATATGGATACGTTTCTCCCTACGCCGCTTACTACCTGCGCTGAAAAGATGATATACATTGATGGATTGATTAAACTGAATGATAAATAAATCATGTTAAGAAAAAGTTATTTTTATAAAATCCAATTTCTTACTTTTCCTTATAGATTCGTGGAAGTTAATGTTCCTATGTTAATATTGCGGTTGTATTTATTCATCTTATTTTATTCTGATTCCTTTTATCTTGAAAAATTGTAAATTATGTTCATATTGTTATTGCAAGAATTTCAAATATAAATAAAAACACAGAAACAGTCCGTATTAATTATGGTAGGCTAAGTAATCAGAATAATTGGTTTGATATAATTACATACATTGGATATAATAATATGATTTTTTTATAGAACTGATTATTCTCGAACACATACACACGGTGGTATCTTGAAGTACAGTATATCTTGAAGTTTCAGAAATAAATTTGCGGTCCAAAGATCGATGATATGGGTGCAATTCCGTATTCTACCTCGATGACCGATAATGGAATTAAACTGCAGGTATCAATCCGAACAAATACTCTGAATACTGTCCATGATAAGTGCATGTAGTAGATGCAGAGAGACCCTACTTGTCTACGTAGCTTTAAAGCTTTATTTTTATTCTAAATTAAGTAGTAGAGGAGTGAATAGATGAGGAGACATTACTCTGAAAATGCATTTAACCACTCATTCTGATAAAAGGCGCAGGAACGGAATAATGATTCTGTCGGTTGGTTGAAAGTTTGTGCGTTCGTATAGTTTGTATTCCTCTTATGAGAAAATTATTTTTTTTCAGCAAATGTTGTCACAGTATGCTTTAGAACATCTTATATATAAAATTCTCGTGTCACAGTTTTCGTTTCCATACTCCACCGAAACAGCTTAACCAATTCTCATGAAACTTTGTGTGCATATTAAGGAGGTCTGAGAAGCGGAAAACATCTATTTTTCATCCCTTAAATATTAAGGGTGGTCCACCCCTCATTTTTATTTTATTTTTTTGGAAAGAATTTCTTATTTTTAATTTTTTTATATGATACAACATAGAAAAATACATACAACCCTAAATTTTTACCCCTCTTCGATCAACCCCTATTTTTTATTTATTCAGTGAAAATTGAAATCACATGTCCATACATGTATTGCGCAAAACAACGTTTGCTGATTCAGCTAGTTGTAATATAATTTTGACTTTAGCAAAATTAATTAGTACCTTAGTTGTCATTTTCGTATATAAAATTGATATAAGGCATAAATTGGTTGTGTATATGCCTATGCCCCATACCGTATAATTTTAACGAACAAGTTATCATGAAATAACGCTTGACAAAATACAATAATTAGAACAACTTTTGATCAAATTTTTAAAGGCATAAAGAGTACATGTAAATTTTATCCCTTATGATAAAATTTACGTGTAAACTGCTAGTTTATATATGAATATGTTGATTATTATTTGTTTAATTACATTGTTATAAGCTAAAGTTTGTACTTTAGCTTATAATTGCTTATAAATGCTTTAGCATCAGGTTGTCCTAATGAAGTCCCAAATTCTCATTGAAAAAATGGTTGGCTCACACATAAAAATCTGACTACCTACCAGGAGCTAGTATACATCGTAGTTCTAGTGACTATATATATGTAGATAATTGATATAATAGTATATGCACTTGTCTATAAACTAAATTTCTTTTATTTTCTTTTTAAATTTCAAAGCTGCTTTATGCTATTAATGCTGATATTATAACACTAATATATATACCCTGGACTAATTACTTATTCTATTAACTTCAGCTTTAAAAAATATAAAGAACTTGACAACACCCTATCTTACTGTACAGCTAACAACATAATATAATGTACGAATTAACTGGAACAATCATGTTACTGACCAAAAATACTAGTAAAATGTATTTTACCCACGGAAACGAAGATGCTTTTGTCCTTTAAATATATATCAAGACAATTCAAACTATCGTATTTAAATCATTCACATCGAATCTCTTTGATTACTATCTTTATCTCGTCACATTCTGAACAACTCAATATAGTTTAAATATGTTTTATAGAAAGCTCTTCCAACAATCCCCAAAAGAACCGCAACGCTATCCTATACGTGCTACAAGAAATGCGAAGGTCTTTATAAAATTTGTTTACGTTCTCAATACAGTAAAAAATTAAAGTATATGATATATCAGGGTAGTTAAAAGAAACATAAACCAGTTGGTGTCATAAATTTCATTTATTCGTCATATAGGCTCATATCATAAACATTTAAACCGTCACGGGCTTTCAGCGAAGGTAGTAAGCAGCGGCGTATGGAGAAGCGTAACCGTAGGTAGAATAGGCAGAATAAGCAACCGGAGCAGTGTAGGCGGAGTAGGCTACTGGGGCTGTGTATGCTGCTGCCACCGGCGCGGTGTACGCCGCTGTGTATGCCACGGGGAAGACACTGGGCTTAGCGGCAGCGAAGGCCAGGAAGCAGATGAATACGAACTGTAAAAAGTAATGAACATACAAAACAAAAGACAAACAAATTGATAGAACAGCAAAGTCGCTACAACGCTATATCCTGGCCTCAGACTAGACAGATAGACATATTTCCAGTATATAACCAATTGAAAAATCCAGCCTTAAGTAAACTATATGCTCAAAGACCGGTGGCTGCTAATTAAACCAAAGTATAATAATTAATTACCAGTTTGAACATTTTGGTGATGTGATGTCGAAGTTGGATACTCGAATGACGCTAGATCGGCTACTCCAACTCTTTATAGTACACATTGTGAAGGCCAAAGCTACGATGTAGTAGAAACAAAATGTAGCACGATATGTTTATTTTGAAGTTATAGTATACGTTAGAGTGCATAAGAAATATTTAGTAACTACAAATTACTATTTGAGGATTAATTCAATGGACATTATTAAAATTAATTTTTAATTATAGATTAATTAAACTGATTTTAAGGAAATAGCAAAAGATTTTAGTCGACATCCCTGGAGACCGAAAAGCCGAAGGTGAAGGCGTATTTTTAGAACCCTGCCTTTTATTAATATAAGGTAAATATTTTTTACTTATAGAATAATTAAGATCTTAAGAAAATAAACAATGTGTTGAAGTGTAAAAAGAAAAAAAATAAATTTTATAATTATTTTGTTTCTTGAAATCCTATAATACAATTTAGTAATGTCTTAAATGAAAAATACATTTCGTTTATATTTCAAGGATATCAAAACCCATAGAGCTCTACTTTAAATCGGCACATTGACCTCCGTGTTGTGTGCAACTATAGTAACGTCTGTTGTACGCCGTGCACGCACGGAGTGACCCCTGACGCAATGTGATCGAGCTCTGCATTCTTAGTTGGACGGTTCATACTAAAATGTACTTGGATTTTACCCATTTATAGAACTATAAATAATAATATATAATAATATTTTATTTCAGCGTGAATTTTTTTGTTTAATATCGTAATATCGTTAGTCGGCTCTCTAAAGCATTGCTTTTGATTTTATTCAATTCTTTCATATGATATTCGCTCTATTTGACCAATTAATTAAAATTATAAGTACTTAATTATTTATAAAAATGAATGTTAGCGTTTATGACAAATTAATTGTACTAATATAACAAAATTTGCATTTAATTGTCTTTTCTTAGTTCTAACCCCAATAATAAAAAAATAGTGAGTCGAATTCTTACCTTTTATTGAAGTACACTTTATTAAAACTAAATAAAAAAAGGTTAAGTATCAAGTAATCGTTAAACTAATGGAATGGTCTTTTGAATAAGACCATCCAAGATCCTTGTCTTGAATGTGTAGCAGAGTTTTCTGCTGTTAGCAAACCAGCAAACCAAAAGCATGCTAATAATTTTGTATTTCTTATTCTTGCTATTTAAACTGTAGGCTTTCGGCTATTGGCATCATTCACTTGACTGCCCTAGACGAAGACAAACAAAAAAAGGAAAATGTTTAAGCACGTAAGTTAATAAAATAACCACCTAACATCTTGGCTTATTATAAAACATATTCTAAGAGTAATTTTATTTTTACAGATCATCTTAATTTCCCTATTCGCCCTCGCCGCAGCTAAGCCGGGCATTCACTCTGTAGCTTACCCCGCACCAGTGGTAGCAGCACCCGTAGCAGCAGCCTATACTGCTCCCTTGACTTATGCCGCCTACACTGCACCCGTAGCGGCTGCATACAGTGCCCGAGTTTCAGCTTACCCCGCTCCAGTTGCCGCTGCTTACCGGCCCAGTCTGCGCTTACTCCCTCCGGTTGCCGCTGCTTACAGTGCTCCCGTAGCCGCTGCTTATCCTGCCCCAGTGGCTGCAGCTTACACGGCGCCACTTGCTGCGTACAGAGCTCCTGTCTTCCTTAAATAAGTACTGAAATCATAAACGACTGATAAGCCATGAATAAAGATATTAGCTAAATCGTTTGTGCTATGTTAACCTACTCCCTAGTAAACCTTTACTGAAGTCTAAGCAATAATGAATATTGTTAAGTGCTTAAACTTTAAACAACTTAGAGCTTATACTATTCTGAGTTTTAAGGATCCATCGATAGAACATAATTTGAATAGACATTAAATCAATACATGAGATCTATTAGGAACTACATGCATCATCCGTTACCCATAATAGTAAATAATGCTTATTTACGTCTGTAACTTTCAATGTGTTATAGATGCATTTAGTGTCTTACATAATAATGGACACAATCTGCGTAATGAATATGGAATATGTGTATGGATTTTAATGACATCATATCGCATTGTTTCAAAGTTGGCTGGTACAAAGGTGACGTCATTGGTCTTCCCCACAATCGAGATAGCCCGATAACTCGTTTAAGCATAGTTAATGTGACATTTAGGGGAATATTGCTGCCTTGTCGACCTAATTTCATCAATCATTTGTTCTAAATTAGGTTCTAAAATTTTGTTTCCAATTGGAGATCAGCGATTCTAAGCTCAATATTGAACAAGGCACTTTATTTAACGGATCTAGCCAAATACTATCTCTGTTCTATTTTTTTTTGCATTAGGCGTGAAAAGAAGCACTTCGAAAAGTTCTTACATGGACTGATTAATCTACAGCGGGAGATTTACCTATTACTTTATTTTAAAAATTTTACTACAATTATTTATAGTTATACCTAATCATGTGTCTGTTGACTAAATGTAAGGTATGATTCTATTAATCTTATTAAAATTTTAATTCTTTTAGAGTTTATTCTTGACTATACATTTAAAGCGTAATTCCAATCAAATCGTTTATTTGGAAACAAATGTATTTATTTTTGTTCAGTTTTATACATTTGATAATATTTTTAGCTTCCACAAGTATCTAGTTGTAATAATACAATCATCCATTGATATTTTTTAAGTATAAACTTATTATTATTGAAATAATTCAATTATATATTATAATACCAATAAGAATTTGAAGATCTATAGACTAAGACAAAGGTACAAAGATACAAATTAAAGAAAATATCACTTAAAATGTTTTAAAATTTACGTGAAAAATAAAATAAAATAAGCTGTAATTGCAATGGAAACTTTCCCATGTTAAATTGATATATAAATAGTTATAGTATTATAAAGTTTTATTTTATAATTTATTCCCATTCCCATTTATTAATTTTCCATATCGTTGCCGTTGATAATCTGTAATTTAACCGAATGTATACCAAAGATGTCCCTTTATCTAGACTCGTACAATCAGAGCCAAAAAGATGTAAAACATTAGTAATATAGTTTTCAATGCTTCAATGGCTCAGTGCACATTCTAAAAATAAAATATGATGATGATATATGAAATAAAAAAATTCAAATATGTTTATATTATATTTACTTAATAAATATTGTACCAATTAATAAATTGGTACACCCATCACACCTATCTTGTCTATATTTATAAGTAGGCCGTTGTGTTTAGGAATTTATCTCAGGTTTATTTTTAAACAATAAGACCTCCAAAATATCAAGTTCAAGGTCTTATTATGGGCCCATAGTCGGTTAAGGATGTACATTTAATTTGAATGCGACGTACACATCGAATGTTCTATACGGATCCTTAAAGTATGATTAGAACTCATTCTACAGGCTGTTCTGTCCGAGATATATAATTTTTAAGAAATACATTACAAATTAAGCATAGAAGTAAAATCTCAAATATCAGAGGATTCAGCATTTTGCATGTTTTTTGTAGATTGTTGCTCAACCACCACGCCGCCAATTTCCCAGTTCAAATACAGTAAGTATTTAAAGAAAAACACTTTGTTAACGGATTAAGTTATGTATTTTACAAAATTATATATAATATAGTATATTATTTTTAAATTTTCCCGACGTTTCGCGTGCTACAGCGCGTGGTCACTGTAGTCCGTAATATACTTAAATTTTGTAAAATACATAACTTAATCCGTTAACAAAGTGTTTTTCTTTATATGAGTAATAGATTATGTTAATAAAAGACAATATTATGTACAATAGGTATCTCAATACTAAAAAAAAATATTGCCTTATTTGTTAAGACAAAAAGCTTAAACGTGATAAGTAACGTAGTGTATTATGTAATGATTTAAAGAACATCCTATACATCAAGACAATGATGCAGTGTAAGTATATTCCAACCGCGTATATGTCCCGATAATATGTCCTTGCGAAGTAAAGCCAAGAATCGGGTGTCATCATTGTCCTGTATATATTAGCTGGATGGAACGATAGGTAGTCAGTGTTCAGTGAACAATTAAAGTAAACAAATCAAAATGTTCAAATATGTAAGTAATATTTTTTTGTAGTTTTCCTTTGTAAGTTTCAAATTGAATAGGATCTATATTTCTTTAAAGACTTTTCGTTTATTAAAATTTCAATAATATATTTCTTAAAAGAAAATGATAAAAGTCTATTGGGTCTATTAATTCGGGAGTCACCTCAATTTTCGGACGAACAAATAATTTTCTGTAGGAATAAATAGTAATTACTTTCAGCTTCATATTTAATAAATAGAATTTTTCAAATCTAAGTGAAAATATCGCTAAGTGCTGATGTAACAATGGAGATATCAGAATTTTTTATGAATATTCTAATTGACCAATTTACTAGCAATATTCCGCGAAAAAAACCTCAAACACTCGACCCGTTTCGCCCCGACGAAACCGGGGAGTTTTTCACGGAGTATTAATAGTAGATAGTATTAGTATAGTAGAATTTTATACTAAAGACTTCCGCAAAGTAATGCCTGATTCTAAATTTATTAAAAATTGAATTCTTTAAGAGTTTATATTTGTCTTTACATTTATAGCCTAATTCAAATCACATAATTTATTGCAAAACATATTTATTTATTTTTCTTCAGTTTTATACATATGATAATATTCTTAGCCTACAAAATTATTGTGATTATATAATTGTCCATTAATATTTATTTTTCCTGAAGCCTTCTAATCTACAAGCGGCTTACCACAAACTTATGAGTTCAGATAATCCTTCTAATGGCTTTAAATCCATAGATTAATGCACGGTGAACGTTAACTATTTTGTGTATACTGCGGTAGTTTGAAATATTTATTATCTTCGATTTTATCTGTTATGAAGGACTTTTAATATTCTCATCAATAGGTTAAATGAAATCTCCCTACTTTGTTATCTCTAGGGAAAACAAGTTTATAATATAATGTAGAGCCTGTTTAATATATACTTTATTTTAATATATTTTTAATTTTATTTAGTTTTTTCTGTATTTTCGCTATATCGTTGACAGTTTACAAAGGTAATTGTCAGCATATAGCTTTCCACACCTGAAACACAGCCCCCGCGCCTTGAAAGATCATCTTTCAAGATATAAAAAGAAAAAAGTATAATTAAACCTATCAATAAAGTAAAATAGTAGTAAATGATAAAGGCTAATAATAATACTAATAAAAATTAACTAAATTTTGTAGTATATATTATGTATAAATGACGACAAAACTGGTCCAGAACTTTGTTCTTTTTCTGCAGTTTGCAAAATTGGACAGTTTGATTCCATAAGAAACAAGATACTGTATTTAATAGGGTTGTCTTAGAATTACAGCGACTACCAAAATATTAAGTAGCTTAGCTATCAATATAATGTGGATTTATAATTTTCAGTTGCTCTTCCTCGCCCTGTTGGCTTTCGCCGCAGCGAAGCCCTTGGTATACACAGCTCCCATAGCTGCTGCCTACACAGCACCGGTTGCCGCGGCCTACACCGCTCCAGTAGCCTATTCCGCCTACTCAGCTTATTCCCCAGTGGCCTACTCCGCCTACACCTACGCTGCTCCTTACTCTTACTATTACTGATTTACTGATGACTCGGCTTTGGATGAACGATGTTTATTGTACTTGAATAAGGCTAATTAAATTATCATTCCAATTGTTGTTTTTTTAATGATTTAGATGTTCCACATAAGAGGATACGGTTGAAGTATTTTTAAATATTCATTATTTACATTAATATCCATTCAAGTAGTGTTTCAAACCATCGAAGGACAAAACGTTTGAAGGACAAAAGAAGGAAAAAACTATGATTCGTTAGAAATAATTAACAATTGTCCTGACCCGGCCATGCCTGGATACGGTACAATTTACGATCTTACTACTTTATTTAACTTATTACTTTATTAATTATAGTTTTCATTACTAATCAATATTGCATATATTTGATATGGATGTGTTAACTTCCCTAAAACTGTATAAGAGATTGCAATTTATTAATAATATTCAAATCGTTTTTTCCTGGAAATCTAAATGGCAGCCCACATAAACACAAACGTGATGTCCTTGTTAACACTGGCACCAACACCAAAAATAAAGTAGAAGTAAAAACAATTGCGACTAACCAAATTTGTCGTTATGCATTTTTAAGTGCAGCAAATTGAACAATTCTCATAGGACAATACTGTTACTATTAAATTCATGGCAAACTATATTATTAGCTTTATCCGCACAAGCGTCCGATTCCCACGTTTACTCTACCATTACAAACCTATATACGACAATTATGTTCCTACTATTTTAGGCATCTGTAAGACAAGGTCGCGTAAGAAAAGATTATTTGAGCCATATTATACATTCTTTTGTTTACGGGAAAACCATTCAGGAAGGCCTTGGGTATTTAACTCAAATCGCAACTCTAATAGAGACTGATCTATTCATAATTTTCTTAGTGTTTAGCTTGTCCAAAATATATAAGCTTCAAACCATAAATGATGTTTAGTTGTCCATCGGAGTAGACACGGTGTAGTAAGGAATTACAATGAACTCTGTACTGGTAAGTAATATTGCTTTGATAATTTTTAGCGGACGTTTACTATCACTTCGTGTTGCGTTCACAATTAAATAAACATAACTGGTTATATTATGCAGTACTACAATGTAATATTTATATTAGTTATATTAATTGAAGGGTCGGTTTGTTTACGTTGTTAGTTGTTACCGCACATACTTGATAGTATGACGTACAGACCTGATTTATGTAAACAGATCAGAAATGTTAGTCATTTTGTTCCGAGTCTGTAAATAAATAAAGTCTAGTGCATACAATCTTCAACGCTGTCACTTATATAATGTGACCTGATGCTTTTAAATCTTATACTTTTATTGACGTAAATATTATTTCACAGATAACTTTCGCTGTATTACTTTCTGCTGTAGCGGCAGACCCAGCTGTTGTTATCAGCAATGGATTGCTGACGTCACCGTCAGCAGCTTACGTTGCGTCAGCATCTTTGGTGTCGCCTGTGGGAGCACCTCTTGCATCCCTAACATCACTCCCAGTGGCCTCATTACCGTACACTGCGGTATCTGACTACAGATATTCCTATGGTTCGAGCCTCAGTTATCAAGACTACGCGCCGGTTGCCCTATCTGGAACAGCTTTACCCCTTGCATACACATTGCCCTACGCCTACTCCGCCGATTGGTACTACCGAAAGTAACTATAAAAGGAGTTAATGATGATATGATATTATTTATTTCTTGAAAGTTTTATGTGTTATTGCATTTTAAATAGAGATGTTTTTAGAGATTTTTGTTGTTTTTTTCATGGCATGATATAGGAGGATGGTTTGTTTGTTATTCTTGTGGTTGAGCATTTGAGAAATATTTTGTTTGATTTCACTAAAGATCACCTAGTTTTTATTTATTTAAATAATGAAATAAACAGATGAACATTGATGTTTGATGAGACAGAACATTTTTCTTTTATATAATTCCTTCATACTATATTATACGTATACTAACTATCGTACTATACGTACGATAGTTAATGGTACACTAGTAGTGCATTATAGGAGTCTCTGGTAATCAATAATTAATTTACAATTTTTAACAGACATAAATTTGTAAATCCTTTTAAATTATGAACGAAACGTGGGAAACATAAAAACTATCAATATCAAATAAATTTCTAACTAGCAAATTACTTTCTAATCTAACTAATGTAACATAAGAAAAAGAAATATTACAGTTAGTAATAATATCGTGCCTTACTTTCCGTACATTAAAAGCTACTATAATATATGTAAAAACTTTACCACAGCGTAATTAATTCAATTATTTAATATACACCGTTAAATATTCATAACTATTTGTTATCTTTACATCTTTGTGTTATCTTTATATTATAAAGTTTACGATAAAATAAAGCGTTAATTAATTATTTTTTGTTGTTTCTTTAGGAAGTATAAAGGTATTGTTTAAATGTACTATAATTATAAGAAGGGAATTTTACTTTTTTGTACTTGGAAAGAATCAATTTAAAGTTAATCTATTTCAAATGACCAAACATTAAAAATTATGTTATGATAATTTAAAATATATACGATAACTAATATTCTATATTTAAGGTAGTGTTAAGAACATATTTTGATTTATGTTATTGTTAGTTCATAACTTTATGCTTGAATAATAATACATAATACAGAATGAAAGTAATTGCAAAATGATTATTTATTTAACTATTATGATAATGGTAATTATATATAACCATTAAACGAAGAAATATAAAGACATAACGACCGTTTGAGGGTTCTAGGGATAAAAAATATTAACTTTTAAAACATTTTATTTAGATTGGCAATACAGGTCAGGTAACACGCTTGGTCGTCGTTTTAATCCAGATTTAAATGTTACTGAAGATGAAGTGTAAAATGTGTTTATCTTACAAAGTAAGGGTTGTATGCGTAAGGGAATGCGTAAGCTGCTGGGACGTATCCACTTCCATAGAACGCGGGAAAGGCTGCTGGGGCGGTGTAGGCCACCACCTGTGGGTCAGGATCGGGCTTTGGGCTGGCGAATGCCACGGCCAAGATAGCGAAGAATGCGAGCTGAAAGTATAACACTCATTTAATGACAAACTCAATTTTCTTATAATCTACTCTGTAGGGTTCCTTCTATATCAATAAATACAGTTTTATATACTTTATACGCCTGTGTAAACACAATGGAAACGATAAATCAAAATTAATATTTTGAATTTCAAGGATATTCGTCGTTTTTATATATTATATAATTCAAATGACAATTTTTAGCACACTGACTTTATTATATTAGATGTTATTATATTTTGTTTAGATTTAGATGACGTTAAAAACACATTCTATAGAAACTAATATTATTTGCTATTTTACAATTCAACAAGATTTTTTTTTCAATGTTTGTCAACGTAGGCAATTTCAAGATATTTAGTATGTATTTTCAAGAGAATATTTTCATTCGAGTGTATTGTGTTGACATAAACGCGAAAGTAAGTCTGAAGAACTCATGTGAAGGGCGGACGGACTTTCAAATGAAAGTCACACATGATTACATAAACCTATTTTAGAAACAACTCCTATCACATAATATAAATAAATAGTTTAGGATATTGTTTTTATAATTTTATTAAAAATGGATATTGATCCGCTTTCGAAACTTTCGTAGTTTAGCTCAACCATTACTCAAATCTTTTTAGTATTTTTCCCGTTCATTTGAAAATAAGACTCAAAGATTACAAGATCTTGAATTATATCATTCAAGCTCGAAGTTTAACAGACATTCACCTACAGATTAAGAAAACATAACAATACGACTTTCGAAAATTAAGTTTGGAACAAAGAAAATTAACTTGGCAATATCATCAATACATACGGCATACGAAGGCCTATAAAATATAACTCAGCTAAAGCAATTTACAAGTCAACTTAAAAATATACTAATAAATTATTTTATTATAAATGCCGTATAATTAATGCATATACTTTTATACGGTGTGCATTTAATTAAAACTTCAAACATTTTAATATTACGGAGAAGAAATTTTCCGGTGGCCGATAAATAAAAAAATGAATCTCCAGAACATCACTTTTAAATTTACTATGGTGATAATAAATCAAGTATATTTCCCATGGCATTGCTTAAGTTCGTACTTCATTTGATTGTCTTAGTATAAAAATATTATTCTATGGCATACTGACGATGTTGGGTTTGAGAAATTCTCTTAATTCGGGTAATTTGCATATTAAAAGGGATTTAAAATATTACTTTGTATATATTATAATAAAGTAAAACTTACGATTCTGAAGAACATTTTGCTCGTCGCTTGGATGCGTTTTCTCAAGTGATATCGATTACAGCATTGCTCTAGTTTATATACAACAGATCGGGACTGACCACGCCTCACGCACTTGTCTCCATGATTGATGTCCTTGATCTTCACAATAATGTATTCGATGGTTATGTATCCGCATTAGGCGGCATCAATTTGCAATTATAAAACCTTAGGGATTCATAGCGTTGTTTGATCTTAGTTTTTTACATATTAATACTTATTGAATTAGATTTTTTGTCACTGTGAAAATGTGGCTGGATTTTAACTAGGATATATCACCTGTGATAATTTCATCTGTCCAGTAGTGTTAACATTAATTTACATAAACATCACATATCATGAAGTATCACCAAAATGATTATCTCGAAACGTAATCGGAATCTACTTACAAATCCGAAGTTGATGATATGATTAGATGTAATATATGGAATATTATTTAAATTCTCATCCGTCATACGAAGTTTCTTTTTGTTCATATCTACGATTTGCCCACAACATAGACTCAATAGTTTCTCTGATAAATGCACATAATATTTAATATTAACATAAACAATACCTTTGCTATTCACGTGGAGAATAATTATTACAATAACTCAGATATTTATTCTGTTGCATTGAATGCAATTAACAATTAAAGTAACATAGGATATTGCGTTAAAATTACTAAATCAAAGCTTTTTTACTAATTCCAAGTATAAAGTCAAAGATTAATCAAGTTAACAAAAAAGACAAGTGTTCAAAGTTAATATACGAATTTATATAGTAATATAAATAAACTACGCAGTTAGACTTCCGTCCATAAAAATGGTAATTGTTTATTGCAATTGTTAAGGTAAATGAATTCGTAACATACGTTTGGAGCACAGTCAGACACATTTTTGCATGTTTTATTTCTTGAAATGAATGACGATATTGCCAGGCATGTCGGTTGGAAATTAATGTTTTTTTTGCCACAATTTGGCACATTTGGCAGGAATATGAGGAGGCCTATGTCCAAAAATGGACCCAAATAAGTAGGTCCCCAACACCTACTATCGGAGTAGATTATATTTGCTGAAAAAATCTACCTACCTGATACCTACCAAATTAACCAAAACTAAATATCATTGCTTAAAAGCAATCGTTCTAATATACTTCGTAAAATAAATATAATTTATTGAAAACTAAAGTAATTGTAATAAAAAAAAATACTCGTAGAAAGTAAATATCTCAATACCGTAACATTATAATGGTGCAATCAAAAGCAGTGATATTAAGATAATATATATATAGATAGATTTTTAATAAGATTAAAGATGTTTATACCTTTTAAGTTAGAAAAATAAATAAAAAAAATTACCAATATTGTAGTACCAAAATGAAATAAATTTATTCACCAATGGTGTTTTGGTTTCTTTAAATAAAAGGTTACAGGAATAAAAAATTATAAGCTTTTTTTACACAATTTATTAGTGATCATTAAATTCCATGATGTTATTTCGTGATATATTTCTGAATGTAGCCGGCACAAACTATATTATTCCCAAACCCCAAATGTGTACCATGAATTGCATAACTTCTATTAACAATAGAAATTTACATGTTGCTGACAGAATATAACTTTTAAAATTAAAATTCTCATACTATTTAAAGATGTTGTTTAGTAAAATCCGTTGTAACCATTATAACTGTTGTAGGGATAGCCGCCATATCCACTGTAGCCGCTGTAGGCGAATGGATTGGAGTAGCCCGAGTACCCTCCATAGTAGCTGGGGTAGCCACCTGAATAAGTGTTATAATATCCGGAGTATAGCTGCTGTGGTCGAGCCATGGCGAAAGCCAAGACAGGCGAATAGGATAACCTGTAAATTAAAAATGAAGTTATATTCCCAAAAAATGTAATTGAGAAAATAAAACACAAATAGAAAACGTAAGAAATACTTATCCAAGTATTAAACTAAGTAGAGTAGGTACTCCACCTAATATATTTATACATAATTAATATAATAGAAAACTTAATTTGCACAAGTTTAAGTCGTTGAATACTCTTGTACAATTGTTCATTTAATAATGGACTGTGTACAAAGGGCGAAGCCTCCTTCAAGTCCTTCATTATCTTGGTAAGCTTTGAGAAAATCCCATCAACATCCCACAGTTATTAGGTTCTCAGATCTCACCCTCTCACATATTTAGTCATCTTAGTGTTGTTTGTAAAATTCGTTACATAACATTGACTTTCCTGAACTGTATCTTTTTATAATTAAATTTAAATCTACTGTACGTTCCACTACCTGAAAATTATAAACCTCTCAAAATTTATACCATTTACTAAAAATTCACGACAACTGTCGTTCCGATAATCTGGAAATAATCCTACCTACTAGATATTTTGTAAAACGACCAAAAATAACTTATGTTTTGTAAAATACATTTGTTATGATCTCTTGAATATATTCAAGGTAAGCGTCGTTTATATTAGACTATATTCATATCATTCAATGCATGAAAAGGTTAAGACCCTAAAGACTTTTCAAGTTCACCTCATTTCTATGAATATCGGAGCATTGTTACCCTATTTTATTTATTACACAATAGATTATATAAAATAATTCTTAAATACATATTCTATTTTAAATATTTGAAGAGCGAAGGAGGGTTATTTTGGGGTTTGCTTTCTTTGTTATATTTCATTTTGAATTTTTTATTTACCCTCTTTCTTAAACTTTATCTATAGATATAGAAATATAAACTTGATCTATATCGATAAAATAAATTATATTGTACTCTATGTATATACTCCTGTGAGAACACATTTTAAAATAAAAAGGGATTTAGGTATTAATTACTGTTAAAACTAGTTAAATTCAATCTTACCAGCTTAGCAAACATTTTCTCAATTTTTCTCAAACGAGTCCTTCTTCTCTCAGATCACAATAATACTGTTTTATTTTTACGAATTTAATAACATTTATACATAAATAAGTCCTTGAAATTAGTCGTTACACTGAGGAAAAACAAAAGAACTCATTGGGAATCAATGTGAATTACGAGCACAAAAACAGTACGAGTACTACATGTACAATTAGGTTAGCTTTGTTCAAAATAAAATGTGCAGAATTATAAACAGAATGGAGACATATATAGTTATGTGACATTATAATAACGTACGTGTACATTTTACATCCGTAAAAGGTGACAATAATCATTTAAAAGTTATTTAGCGGTTTCTCACGAATTTTCCTATTGTCGTGAATTCTGTACGTTGATGCTTCGGTTTTACGGTTGACATGTTAATGATTTTTATGTCTTTTAAATACGTTTACCGTAAAAAAATACGCTTATATCATAGAGCGTGTACTTTTTTACTATGTATATCAGGAGATACAACTTGTAATAGCATTAGGCTTTCTGTGCAAATCCAAATTTGTGGTCAAGTTGTTCTAATAGAATTGTAAACCTGTAAAGTTAAACAGTATTTGTGAGCAATCGTTATTTGTCTCCTTTATCCAGGAATGAGAAATACACTCACGGATCGAAAGTAGTTTTTGTTTTTCCCTACTGCTTAATATATTAAAATCAACGGAACTACGAAATTTTAAGAAATTTCACGAATGTTTAAACTGTCTCGGAACGCAAAATCCATGAAATCGATTCAGCTAGCTTGTACGTCTTAATGTTATGCTAATGTTGCGTTCAGTTTTCTTAACTTAGTGTTCTGAACAAACACTAAATTGAATTTACTTATATTGAGTATTAATTTAGTATCTACTAGGGGTTACGTGAGGGTAACGTTGTGTTACTGATAAAATGCGTAACTATTATATTAACATTTTAATATACATATATATAATAGTTCGATATGCCCGACTTAAGAGAAATGATATCCCAAACTTAAGTAGAAGATTCTCACAATAAGTCACTATAGGGAGTTTTTAGGAAGTAATTTTCTAATGATAATGACACTCGATGATAACATTTACCAGATGAATTATCGGTCAAGGAAGTGGCTTATTGTTTCCGAAACAGATTGGCATGGAGCAGAATCAACAAATAATATATATATTAATATTTTGCTTAAGGGTTTTGAAATCGAAACATATTAAGTCCATCAGATCCACAGTTTGAAAAAATATAAAGGAATAAGTTCAATAGTGTTTATTTAGAATTTATTTTATAACAATCTGAATTATCAATTTAAGTGTTATTTATAACATGATTAGTACGCGTGTGTGCCAAAAACTATAAATACAAATCAAAGTTCACAGATTTATTGATTATTGTAGAAATCTGCTCTGGTAAAATAACAAATCTTATAAGAAAATATATTTATTATGTTAGTTAGTGTTCAAAACCATTGTTTAAATTTTATGCTTATTTTCTGCGCAGGTAGTAGTCAGTAGAATATCCAGCGTATGAAATTGGGTAGAACGATGAAGAGTAAGGCGAGATAGCGGATGGAACAGCTCCAGGATATAAGTAGTCCAAACCAGCAGTGTACGTCAGATATTGAGGAGATGGAGCCGGTCTTGGGGCAGCCATGACTGCTGCCAGCATAAGAACAATTGCGAACTGTAAGAGACCACAAAATTTTGTTAATAGTTTTAATTTTTGTAAAATTTTGAGATGTCGTTCGATACGAAATCTTTATTTAAGATTTTATAAACAGTAGATGCAAAAAAGCTCGAGAATGGTGTATTAATAATTACAATACTTGTCAATTAACCCACATTAATTATAATAGACTATGACTCTATAATAAATTTTAATTAAAATTCTTTTCACCTATATTTACACGTTAAATATTTATAAAAGGACAAGCTCCAGTGAAAAGACATCAACGATCCATTGTTATGAAACATTGTTTTCACGTCTAAAGCAGGGTTCTAAGACTTTTATAAACCATTATTGTGATTCTTGAAATTCTATTGTTTCATGAATGTATCTAGCATATACTAACTGCTTTAAGTATTAGCACGAACATTTTATATATTATTATACGTTTATATTAATATATACCTAAATACTTTTTCCAATACGCAATACTTTTTACTAAGCTTTTTTTTTTAGCTTAAGAGGTCTAAGCATATGTCGCTAAGTAAATTTGTTGTATAAAAAAATTTATTCAAATGAACCTTCCCTATAACTAACTAGGTATATATAAGGTTGGTAACCTTAGGAAAAAGTATTGCGCCTCTTAGCTTAGCCAACCTGCTGTGGACAACCATGATAATACTATTTTAGCATAGAAAAATTAACAAACTTAAATTCACTTACCAGTTTATAGAACATAGTTGAAGTTGTCAATAGTACTGATGATTCTGCCATACTCTTAAGATTATATACCCAAAACTTGCCCTTGAACTTCAAAATACAAAGAGTCCCATTATGGTAACTAATAAAATCATAACGACGAATAATCGTCAATGCTATATGTTCGCTGTAACCAACTATAACCTATTGAAATTTATTTTATTTATAACTTGCCTGTTTGAATTCTTGTAGCCGGTAAACATAGCATCAACGAACATATAAATAATATTAAATTAATATACACCATTGAAAAACAAAGATTTAAAAGTGAAAAAATTTTGTTGTCTACCCATTTAAATATGTAATAAAAAATAAACATTTCGAGCGTTATATAAATTGACATTTTGGAATAAGATGTTCCAGATTATGTAAAACTGTACTGTACTTATAAATCTTCCACGACCGTTTGCATGAAAACAGAAACCAACTTCATAGCTTAAGAGGTCTAAGCATATGTCGCTAAGTAAATTTGTTGTATAAAAAAATTTTTATTCAAATGAACCTTCCCTATAACTAACTAGGTATATAGAAAAAAATCGCATTGACATCCATTGCGCAGTTTAAATGATCTAATTTTTAAGGCGACGATACGCGATTGAAATACCTACTATGTCAAATTCAAAGAAGCAAACAAACTCATTTGACACTTAAAATAATAACTATTGTATCCTCCACTCACAAATGGTTGCCATTCTAGGGATAGACATATTTCTGTGTTAATAACATTTCATAGTAAGTCAACCTCTTAAATTAAAAAAACCCAAGGGGGTACGCAAATAAATGCCTGGAAGAATAATTTAAAACATTTTTGAACAGTGATATCGATCGATATATTTTATATCTACAATATTTGGTTCGGTCATTTTCCTTCTTAAAGCATTGATAACCGTTTGATAAGTGTTTTAATAGGTACAGGCGTTCAACACACCAGACCGCAGACCGCACCGGACCAAGGACGGTCCAGTGAACCCGTCGACATGGCTCCAACTTTATCAAAGGAAGCTAAAATAGTTGCGTCAACCATCCTGCTATACTACACTTATTTATATAAAGAAGAGAAAAATATTGGGCAAAATTATTGTACTGCGAAGTACAATAATATAAATATCAATAAACATATCGTACGCCTGATATTTCACGATTCCTGATATGCCAGAATACCAAAAAGGTTGATATCTGGTACAATAAATATATGTTTATCAGTAACGTTAGCTCATAACGCAAAATATAAATAGTCAAGTCAGCGTCAGTATTAAAAATAATGTCTGGCCGCTGAATACACCATCAGATTTGTATGGACAGTACCCGGTGCGGAGCGGACCTAATTGTAACGTATGCTTTAAGGTACTATTACTACTGCGCAAATTGTACATTTCTAGTGTATGTGGTGCCTTAAGCAACATGACTAAGTATGGTATGAGTCCATAAACTGTCATCCAAAGAACAATCCGGTTCTACAAATGTATTTGTCATAATTTTATGATCATTTTTTGCTATTGTTCCGGGATCATGCTAAACAATACACACGATAAGAAAATACTATTTATACAGCGGTCCGGTCCGGTTATGTACGACATAGATGAATGATGAACATTATAATTTAACGTCATGGAAATCGTTTTGGAAATTTCATCTATTTCTATCTATTCTAGTTTATTACTTCGCTATGCCCAAGTTGTAGCAGTGTTATATATTGAAAAATACATATACTTAAACAACCATTCTAAAATATATTTTTATTACATAATCAATTATAATTTTTAATAATTATTTTAAATCTTCTACGCACATCAGTCATAGGCAACGGCGCGTATAATTCATAATTATCATATTAAGACTAAAAAAACAAATATGTTGTAAACAATTGGTGCCTTCAGCAAACCATATTTAATTAAAAGATGATAAATATAATTAAACCATTTTTTCTTTGAGTTTAGGGAGGCGGAATTGCTACAGACTTAACGAAATTGAAGTTCTAATTGTTTTTCTTTTAGATTTTCTCAATATATGAGGATTCTCCTTACAAGAACCTCTGTTCCAGTTTAACAAAAAAATTACAGATGCTCCGATAGTATTAGTCATAGTTATTGCGATAAATAACCTACGTTACTCTTTACTAATGTTAAAACAATTAAAAAAAGAGTTAGTCTTTTAGAGTTAGTAGTTAGTAATTTTTTTTGAGTTTTATTTGCAACAAACTTTATACAATTCTTTATAGTATTACCATACAAAGACTTATAAAGTTAAAAGTGAATTATAGTTAAAGCTTTTATTAGATAACATATTACGCGGTGCGCTGGGTCCTACTCTGTTAAGGTTTTAAATAATATAACCATTCCAAATACCAAATAATTATTGTCTCAGCTCAGTCATTTCCTTATGTCGAGGCTGAAGGTGCATGCATGCAGCTGGGGGGACAGCAAGCATTTAAGGGAATTACAATTGAGGGAGATGGTGACTTATACTAATAACATTTTTTTCCATACATTTATTTCCATTTTCAAAAAGGTTTCTTGGGGGGGGAAAAATTTTCCCCCCTTTTTTTTTTTTTTTTTTTTTTTTTAAAAATTTTTTTTTTTTTCCCCCTTTTTTTTTTTTTTTTTTTTTTTTTTTTTTTTTTTTTTTTTTTTTTTTTTCCCTTCCCCCCTTTTTTTTTTTTTTTTTTTTTTTTTTTTTTTTTTTTTTTTTTTTTTTTTTTTTTATACTAATACTATAATAATAATTGCAAAAAAGGATAATAATACGTGTATATTTATCAAGAATTGCCAATGGTCCCAGTGCCAGGTCAGTAAATTCTTTAACAATACACCATGCTCGGAATATTGATCAGAGATTAGTAAATGATGCTCATCATTGCAAGAATTTCGCAACTTATGTATAAAATAGATATAAATATAGTTGAACATTTAAAATATTCTAAAATGTAATGTTTAATGACCAGTTGGCGCAATGGTCACAATGCCGAATAGAGAGTCACAGGTTCGATTCGTAATTTCATGTTTCATTGCCTTCATTACTACAATTAATTTTTTCTTTTCATAATTAAACATAAAGTAATGAACCTGCGTTTGTAAAAGATGTGTGCAATAAGTTTGTTTTACTTAAGGCAGGAAATAATGAACTTATAATATTAAAATTATATATTTGAATGGTTTTGAAGAAAAGCTGTTCAAATCAAGTAATACGATAGTAATTCATTACGATTATTTACCTGAAAGTAAATTCGCCCTGAAAGCGATAGAAATTAAAGTCATATTCATATTTATTCTATATAGGCAAGTAGATAGTTTTCTTTTTAAATGTATCTGATCTTTGACAAAATTTTCGATACAAGTACTAATAATACATATAATAATTAATAGAAACAGCTCCTGTTACAATTAACAACGATGACGATTCTTATTTAGAATCTTTCTACCACTTGGTACACTGGTAAAAAAACATCTTATCTATAATATATTATTAAATAAGGCTAAACTGTGACAGATCAACTCAATTATCCGGTAATTGCCACTTTCATTTGATCAGAGTTTAATTAGCGCAAAACGTAAGCTTTTAATGAGATTTAATAAGCTTTGCTGGTTCACAATAAGCTTTGTTATATAATACACTTCAATACTTCATCACATAGAATAATGCTTGTATGACGTAATACTCTGACAGGGTTGTCCATTGCATAATTTTCTATACACTAACCTCATTCCAATGATTGCTATCAATATTTAAAATGACTATAGCCTATCCCCTTTATTCATAAAAATAAATCAGTTTAATTATACCGATTTAAATTAAGTGATTACACTACAAACTGTGTATATAATAAATTATATATATTATTAAATATTAATATATTATATATATATATATATATATATATATATACATTATAAATAAAAAAAAGCAAAAAGCGACTCGATAAACGATAATTGAAAGTGAAGTTAACTTCAGTGAAGATAAAAGAAAGTAAAGTTCTGACATCTACACTAAAAAACTCTCTCTGTAGCCTGATGTGTGTCTTTTATTTAGATTTAATACTAGCCAAGAATACGAAATTTCATTCCTATCACCTCGATGTCCGTCGTTCCACAACTGAGCACTTCAGAAGGCACTTTCTGCCGCGCACCACCTATATAATATGGAACCAACTGCTAAAAGAGGTATTTCCGAACAAATACGACCTTCAAAAAAAGAGCGTATAGATATCTTAAAGGCCGACGACGCTCTAGTGATGCCTCCGGCATTGCAAGTGTCCATGGGCGGCGGTGACACATAACATTAGGTGAGCCTCCTGTCTATTAGCCCGCCCGTTGCTCCGCAATACCAAGAGGTTTGTCAGTACATACTAAATATTCTTGAAATACCATACAAAAATACATGAAAATTATATTACAATTACTAGGTATTACAGCCTAAACTGTCATCGCAATACCGTCTAATGAACTTGACGTATTCAGTACGCTATGTTATGTAATTGATCGGGCAAGTGATTAATCTAATTAAGAACCTGTCCGAAACATTGACATAATATTTTGACCTGTAATAGACTTTTACATATAGACTACATTTAAGAGGTTTCGAAATAGAATATGATGTCACTAAAACATTCGATTTTTGTCATGATCAAGCACCAGCATATCATATATCACAAAATATATAATATAATAGAACATATAAATTAAAGAATCCTAAAAATTATCTATACTTTTACCGTAAACGCAGAAACTGCTTAAATAATTATCTGTTTACGAAAGTGGCATATTTTTTAAAGTTAAACTTTGAAAAATGAATTGCATAGTTAAACGACTGTGTCAAAATTTTTTAGTAAACAACATGCTGCGGTTACGTACAATACTGAGTCTTTTATAAATTTTGAGACAAATTGTGTAGCTCAGCGTTTTAAAGTTAGTCAAAATCTTGGGGGTTTCAGAACCACACGCTGAATCACTAAGCTATCAAGACGTTAAAAACAAAAATATATATGATAATATTACCTAATACAATCATAACAATCTATTTTCTATGAGGTTCCGATATAGAACATGAACTGTTATGAATTTCTAAATGTATGACGTACTTAAAATGACCGGTAGTTCAATGTTTGTCGAATCATATAATAACTACGCATTTGGATGCATTGTTCGTTCGAGCTTGGAAATATGTATAACCTTCTAGTGCTAATCAGATTCTTCAATTTGTTAAAGATAAATAGATCTTTCAAGCAAATTTATAAAAATAGCATATAGCATATATGGCAATAGTATTTAGTTCGTTACTTACAAATGAAGTTGAATATAAACTTTGAAAATTAACCCGGTACTTTGCGTCATAAGGTAAGCACGTTTTGTACAATCTATTTAAGTCTTCAACGACCTTTCGTGTAGTAATTTCAAAAATAAAATGTTATATTGGGCTGCTCGTTTATTTATATACCAATTGTATTGAAAAAAGGGCACAGGGAAAACTCATCAAAGAACGAGAACATTCCGGAAGACTTTTATACAAAAGGACTGTTCAATATCAAAAACCGTAAGAATCACGTGTAGTGCAGACGTTGGGATAAACAATCTTGGTGACTCACGTACTTAATAACACCTGTCAAAGATCAAAAGGGGAATGAATTATTGGCATTTTGATGTAAACTTACTACACCAACATCCTCTATCTGAAATCTCGTGATATTTAGAATTTGTATATTGAAAATATTTAAAATAACAATGGCATTTTGTTGTTAAATCTACTAAGGATTCTATCGCCCTGCAATTATTTTAAAAACTCCACTCAAAATTCGTTTTTCATATCTTAACTAACATTTACTACCAAGGGCATCGAGCGGATGAAAATAACTGGCAATAAATTTCGCTAGTGACAGACAGACATACAAATTAATACTTAATATAAAGAAAAAATAGATTAATGCCTATTAGAGATAGTGATTATTGCCTTATAATCTAGTATACAGATTCACCAGTTAAGGACTAGCTGAAGAAACTTGCATTTATGAAGTATATAAGATAAGAAAATAAATTAATGTTGAAATTTTAAGCCCTTAATGGGAAATGAGGCGAACATACGTCTGCGTCTATTTCAATATGTTCTTAAAAAGAAAAGTATATGGTGTTCCGGGACCTGAACTCATGGTCTCCGGGTCATGAGTTTCTCGTCTACTAGTCCTATAAGAAAGGTAATAAATTGTTATTCTATAAATGCCTGTACGAAATAAACTTTTATACGTATGCTTGTAAATATCATACAAAAAATCATTGGCATCAACTAAATATATCATAAATACCCCTTTTTCGTTAAATATACTTATTCTGCTTAAATAACTCAGTATTCGATATAAATAATTAATAAATAATATAGAGTTCTCGAGTTTACATTATAAACTAACAATAGCCACTCTAGTTTACGAGTATTCGATGGTTACATCCCCATGGTATATTAAATGTTGATTAACCTTTAAATACCACATACATATCCAGACCAAAGCTAATGTTTACGAGGATACTTTAAAAAGCTATTAAGAAAAGTCTATGAAACTTAAATAGGACTCCATACAACCTTAACCTTAGAGCTGATATTAGCCAAAAAATCCTTCCTTAATGTGGTTTATATCAAAATACATTTAATCTATTTTCAGAGTATTATCAACGTTCAAAAGATTTTGCTATTTGAGAATATCTATTCGTAGTTCGATCCAGTAGGTGGTGGAATTACAGTTGATGTGAAATATTGTAAGTTATTAATATTTTTAAGGAAATATTCTCTAAAATCAAAATGCGGTAAATTAATCAAACAAATAGATACAACATGTTGAAATGCATAACAGATACGGAATAAGCAATACGCATGCGCCAACTAGTCTTTATAAGCAGAAATTCCGGCTTTCAGACATCAGTTTACGACTTGCAATCGTGAACAGCCCTACGCTCGATTCCTTCAATTGTTATCGTCGATAACTGTGAAAGTACAACTTTCATTTTCAATCTTATCATATCAATTGTTAAGCTATCAAAATTCATCCCTTTTGTTTTTGCATCACAAGTGCCACTTTTGACAGACTTATGAAAAATAAATTGGAAGGTGAATTTAAATCTAGTGAGAGGTTTGCCGGAGATCTATCGGTGAACGTGGTGAGACAACAAGTACCGAAATCTCGCCGCGAATCCATGGCCCCTAAGATTGTAGTGTGCCCCCCCGTTGAAGAAATGAATGAACCAACAGCACCTAAAGGATCTCGCCTGCTGAAAGCTTTGAGTCGGCGACTCTCTCGCCGCAACGCCGATGACGACTCCTTAGGAAGCTCCAGTAGCAACGAAAGTATGTCATGCGAAACTGGCCCTTCATCCTGCTCAACCAGTGACTCTGGTAGCGACGAATCTGACCGACGAAGACGTCACAGATCAACGGTATCATTAAGAAGAGTTTTCCAAAATCTCAGTATATCAAGTCGGTCACAATCATCGTCTCCAAGTGATCGCCACCGTCAGCCTAAGAAGCAAACACAACCAAAACGAATTCTCCGACCCCCAGTTACCTACACATACGTGCGAGGCCTATCCGGCTTGCCCACGCAAAGGGTTCCCCGTCACACAGTTAATTACGCTTCCGTGGGCCTCAACCGATAAGGAGAAGATCTTCGATATGTGGATACTTAACATCAAGAATGGGAGATCAAGACTGTTACGTATAAATTTAGTCGTAAAAGGCTAGTACGTCGTATCATATCAGTAGATAGAATGGACTGAAGAGCTCGACGAATAAAAAAATTTTGAAGGACCAAAAGGACACGATTACTGTTAACTACTCCTCTGAGGGGAGTAGTTTGTCAAAACTTGTTTATTTTAAGAAAAACTATAAGACTGCTGAGGTCGCTGGGAATGCGATTTTCTTAACTTTACTCCTATTGGCTCTACTTAATTATTGAAAAAATGGAATCTAATCAATTATTTTACGGCAGTTAGATAGATAAATGTATTAATGGACTTTGGCTACACATGTTTGTTGTATCTCTAAGTGAAGAATAGTGCCTTTCCACATATTTGATATGTATACCTAATGAGGCTTAATTATTATTCAAGATAATTTTGCATTATATAATATTAATAGAGGAAATTTTCACAGATATACCAAGTTTTCATAGAAACACCATACACAATAGATTATCACAATATTCACCAATGAGATCCACTTTGTCTAGATAAAAAACTTTTTTTCCAAATTGTGTATTGGGTAATTTAAAAAGTTTGCTCATTTATGTAAGAGTCTTTAATCAGTAGGAGTATTGTATTTTTGAATAATTAGGTAATTATCATTTAGTGAATGTAGATAGATTAGATATTAAAAATAATACTATAAGCCATTTTTATGTAATTATAGGTTTGATATGAAATAAAAGAAATTAAAAACTACTCTTGTTAAATATTTTGCCCTATTGCTTTTAATCCTTGACCTAAATACATTATAATAATTAAACTATTTACGAGTACATGTATACATAATAAACAATTAACTCTAATGAAAAAAGAAATAATGTTCATAATAAACATTATCAGATCGATCATCCGTTATTTACTATTATATGTAAGTTAATAATTATATTTAATGTAAGGAGGCTTTTCACGAAAATTCAATTAAAAAGCTTAGGTAAATTAAATAAAACAAAAAGTTTATTATAGGCTGTTAATTGCTTTCAAGGATTCGATAGGTCAGCTTTTCACCCGCTACACTGACATTTATAATAATAGCCAAGCCTATATTATGTATAAAGCTTTAAAATGGCTCATTGATTCTGTGAATTCATATTTCATTTCGTAACGATTTAAAGCATATTTTAAACATGCAGTAGCATTGTAGCTTATTAAATCAATTCCAGGGAAGCACGATTCTGAGCTCATGGTAGTTATATTGGTAACCACACCTTGTACTGGTATATAGAATAAAAAGCTTTGCATCATCATCCTAATGCGACGAAATTTCATGACACAAATATACATAAACAAACAAACAAACAAACAAACATTTATTCCACATCCCAAACTGTACAATTCTTAATGCTAAATACGAACTAGATGCGTGGAAAGGAAACACGCTCAGCATATGCTGCGCCAACAATTTCTTGCTGACGGAGCAATTAAACGATAAATATGAAAAGTTACAAAAAAAAAGACATAAAAAATAAAAAATAAAAAATAGTAATATTGATCCACAATAACTACACACTTTACGTACAAACGACTAAATCTAGCTTTGGAACTCCATCAATAGATATCTTCTATATTTAAATTTAAAGCTCATTAATGATACGGAGTTCCGGATTGGGGGTGGAAGATTATTCCAGCATTTAGTCGCGTTGTACGTAAAAGTAGCCGTGTACATAAATAAAAGACTTCGTCTACTTTTATAATTTAGAAAAGAAGTTGTAGCTTCATCTACTAGGGACCTTAATTTACTAGCAGTAGGTACAAAATCCTTTCTTGGTGGTTGCATGGTGCTTATAAAGTATGGATATTTGCTGTAACAATATGAAGAAACGTTTGTTATGTTTTAAAATTCAGGCTTTGAACACGTCCATTTTTACACCCTTTCGAATCTTTTTTCTACCTATTTATTACTTAGAGTTCTTGTAATTATTCATACATTTACATAAAATATATACTTAAAAAAAATACCTTTTTAACAAAATTTATATATTTTTTAAATATTTTGCTTATTCTCTGACAAAAATAATTTCCGAATCAAGAGTAAAAACGTCCCGAGTGGCACATTTTGTATCATTTTTCATAACTTATTTTTTCTAGCTATTTATTACTAGCTAATAAAATAAGATATTACATAAATATGCTTTGGACCTCAGACGTAATAAAAGACCTCGAGCAACCGAAGGTTACTGGGCTCGGGCAACACTCACACATAACAGGAATTGCAACACAGACACACCACAGATTCTCCTGAACGAAGCACCTTCCATTGAACACTGAGCACATAACCTCCTAACAAGTTTTGCCTTCACCAAGAGGATGTAGCACAGCTCCAGATCAGCACTAATAGGAAGGTTGTACGCTACTCTACGTCACTTCAACATAATTTTGGGTTAGTAGGTCATGAGAGGGGCTTGCAGTTGTTGCGAGGAAGGGGGTGTGATTTTTAAGCCCGGTGACGTCATAACGGAGCCTTGGACCCCTCCCTCTCTGAATGATGAATGAAAAGGTCAATAAAGATAAACTAATTTAACCAGCAGGCAGGCCTATGACAACTAAACTTATTTTTGTATAGCATCGCAATAGCAGGTTGCTTAGTAAAAGTATGGTTTTTGGAAATATTGTACTATATTGTGGAAGTATTGTACATTTAAATCAAACGGTGTGTATTTACTTAGAAAATCCTCAACTCGGTGAAGCTTTAGCACTGAAATTATATATGTAAATATGAAACAACAAAACTTGAAGCAGACATGCAACAGTCAATTTACTACTGATCTGTGAAAACCTACGTAATTGAAATCTTTCCCCTCCTTCAACCAATTAATATATTAATTAAGATTCACGTGACTCCACTTTTCCAATTAAGGCGGCCAAACAAATCGAAAAGTTTACTTTATGGACATAGAACACGAATTGATAGTTTGAGGTTTAATAATTAGCAAGCTCATAACTTTAGTTTTTAGAATTAAGTTGTATTTAAAATTATATATCCCTGACATTGTATCGTAAAAATGTAAAAAAAAATACCTAAACGTATCAAACTTTTTGTTCCACTTAATTTTTTAAAGAAGCCTATGTATTTTACAAATTCCGATAAAGTGAAGATTGAAATGATTCCATGAAGTGAAGTGAAACGCTACTTTATACCATAGAAGTTATAATAATAATAATATCGGGATGCATTTTACACTCGGTCGATTGGCCCAAGGTGAGCTAACTTCGGTTATTATCTGATAAACATATTTTTTTTAAATACATATAAAGTATTTCCAAATCTATTACTATATTATTATCATATATAGGTTTGTTTGGTTAATTCCAAACAAAGTAGGCATTATTATATATAACTTGCAAAGGTTTTCTAAAAATGGGTAACAAACCAATCATCTCAGAAATCATAATGAAACCGTATTTTTGGTGTTCCATTAAGTTTCCTTAATGAAGCAATTCATGTTTATCTCGTACCATATATATATACAATCTTTAATAAGAAATTCCTTGATCAAGTCGAACAATATCCATTCACAAAATTAATGGTTTGAAATTATATTTTTGTGTGTCTAGACTCAACAGGGCGAGCTTATTTCTATGAGACTCAATAAAATATTGTACGTAAAGTAAAGTAAACGCTATTCATAGAGACAATATGCTGAGGATGTTCCGGTGTCGGCGCGAAGCATGCATCGAGTGTTAGAGGGTTTTTTATAAATAAAATTGTATGCCATGTTCTGCAAAGTAACGCTTGATTTTGATATTTATTCACGTATCACAAATAATATAAATATCACATCACTAGCCTCTAAGTTGGACACCGGTATCATAATCATCTGCTGTGCACCACTATGAATTACATAGATATTTTGTTGTAATACTTTGATGGAAGAAAATAACCGGACGACGCATATCCGTCTCTAAAACGACATATTTTATGGTCAGGAGGCAAATCAGACTAATTAATTTAAAGATGTTTACGCAATACTCATGGATAACATAATTATGAGATGACAACGAGGCGTCGATCCCCAATGGACATACTATTTTTAGAAATTTACGCAAACATTTATCTGCGTAGTTCGTTATCCCTCATTATTGCGAGGTAATTTGTATCGAGAACTGATAGCTCCATTAGCCTTTTTTTAGTATTCGATCGATTACGGCAAGTATTGGCAGCTCATAGTTTCCACTTTCATTCATTTAAACTTTACATTTAATTCATTTAAGGTTATATTGTATAATGCCGCATAAAATTAACTGTAGATCAAAAATAATGCGTTCTTCATATGGTATTTTAAACCAATTCCATTTCTAATTACAATTTTCCAAATATAGAACGTTGACTCCACCACCGCTAATTTTCCCCAGAACGGGGTTAAAAATTTGAAAACCCTGACGTCGTTTGACAACGTGTCCTATGGAATTTTTGCACGTGATTGAAGAAAAATCTTGAAACGTTTTATTAAGCGTGTTTCGTGAAACGTCGACTGCTGCTTACACAACAACATTTACGAAATAGCGTTTTCTTATTATTTATATCACGTTTCCATTTGTGTGATACATTAGAAAACGTTGAGCTGTGAGCTTATGAAATTAAATTTCAAGTCATACAAGTCTTAACGATTAAAATATAAGCCAAGCATGTTTTATCCTCATATACTCTTACATCTTATTCATCTTAGTACTTTTGTCGAATTATATTTATCAAATTCATTAACTTTTATAAATTAAAAAAATATTTGTTACTCGATGGCTTAGGAGTTGTGGCACAAGAGATTAACAACTACTTCTCTAAGAAATATAACTCTAATAACAAAAATTAAATGTAAGCACTAAATCGATGGGATTTTATAACTTACACTATTTACACTAGTACACGCTACTATATAATATTTAAAACGCTATATTTAAAAATATTTTTCTTTATGTTAAATTAAAACTGATAGAGTGAAAGAAATCAACAGTGAGATGTTTTTCCCACTCTCCTACGATGTAATATAATCTCCCATGCGATAGAAAACGTGCTGAGAATCGGATAGCGGCATCTTCCGTGTGCACCGTTCCGATTCATTTGTATTTTTTTCTTCCATTGCGCGGATCTCGTGTTTCTAAGCATGCTTAGTTTGAAGGAAAGTTAAATGTAATAGTTTATTAGGATATTAAATATGCCTTTGTCTTTTGTACCTGGCATTTCGTATTATGTCTCGTTACTTAATTGTACTTACACTACAACTTCTTCGATCATTTTCCATAATAAAGTTAAAAATGAGATCATATAAACATAAAATAAGCTTAAAATATAACACATGAAAATCACAATCGTTGTGCTCGTAAAGTTACCTATATTATGAAAAGTTTTCAAACAGACGCGCTATGTTTAATTTAATTATACTATAGCGACCCGCCCCGGCTTCGCACGGGTGCAATGCTGATACTAAATACACTACAGAAAAATAAACGCGTTGTCGTAAAAAGTAAATGAGAAAAAAAAGTTATAGTGGGTTATCCATAAGAGATAGACATATACCATCACTTTTCTGTAGACCTTTTCAATGTGTACAAAATTTAGTACATTACATACATACATACAATACTGTATGTATTGTACAGTCTTGAATCACTCAATCTATTAAAAAAACCGCATCAAAATCCGTTTCGTAGTTTCAAAGATTTAAGCATACAAAGGGACAGAGAAAGCGACTTTGTTTTATACTATGTACTGATATCCAGTATTATCTAGAAAGTATAATGTATGTAATAAGATACTTTTTAGATAAACGATACCCCATAATGAAATTCGTCAACAGCCATTTCAGGTTGAAAAGTCATCCCATCATATTTAATTATTATTGTTGTAGAAGCATGCTACATAGCTGAAACAAAAATCTAGAACCAATGAAATAATATTAAATTATTTATTAAACAGTAAATAAATTAGCAGTCTGACGTAGATACCTTCCAAAAAATCCGCCATCTTAATGTAAAATACTTAATATAATGAGTCATTATAAAGTACTAGCCAAAGTCGAAGACGTCAAAGGTAAATTCGCTTAATCACTTTAATTGGCAGTGTAAGGATTGTAGTGATCGAATATAGGAGGTTCTATGGAAGCTTAAGAAAACTGAAGATTCTCCCCCACAAGGCTCTTATGAAATGTATTAAACGAAACGATAGCGTGGCTTGGATGGTGCACTACTGCAACGTGCAGTGGAACGTGATATAAATGTGTTTTTTAGACATAATTGAGAGAATACTATTTATGTTTACTTCATATAGTTCACTATTCTCAGTGGCTTTCACACATAAAGAAAATGGGCTTATTATTTCACGATCTCATACTTATATTTATCCTATTATTATATTTGATACATATTCAGGAACATATGTTGTTTTTAGCAAATAATATTATTCCCAGTTGCATGTGAAGCGCATATTATATCCAGCATCATTTATGAACCGTTAATTTGAATTTGAAAGTGATATGTTTATCTTATATATAAAATTCTTGTGTCACGGGGTGCGTAATTGAACTCCTCCGAAACGGCTCAACCGATTTTTATAAAATTATTGCGTTATATTATATGCGTTTTCAGTAAGTCTGAAAATAGGCTATTATATATTTTTCATGCCCCTAAACATTTCCTTTTTTTAATTTTTCTATAATACTAATAATATAATTTTTCTATAATACTAATAATATAATTTTTATATAAAACTAATAATATAAACCCTAAATTTTTACCCATCTACGATCAACCCCTATGTTTATTTATTATTTAAAAACTTTTATTCACTTTGCAGGAATTATTTTTTTTATTTTGACATCAATAAATAAAAAAACTGATGTTACTCTTAATTTTCCATCCCTTTGCTAGAAATCACATGTAAGGCAAAACAACGTCTGACGGGTCAGCTAGTGATCTATAAAAACAACATAATCTGTATGGATACAGACTATCTAGACAGTATAGCGTAATTTCTTAAAATATTTAAATAATTCTGGATGATATATTTAAGCATGTAAGTAGAGCTAGGTCGTGTCCTGAAATGACGCAGCATGAAATGGTGTAATAATAATTTTATTGCCTATTTCAAACAACCTTCCATAAGAAGCCGTGCAAGGTTTATAAGGAATAAAACTATTGCATCGAGATACTTTACGGATCTTAAATGAAACAAAGAAAAATAGTAACCTAAAGGATCATCTTCAGAAACTTTAATAGAAAAATAGTTGAAAAACTCGGCTTTTAAAAATTAACGCCTCCCACTTTTTCTCTAGCTAAGTTGAATTTATGGCGATTTACGTGACGCTGTATGTCTTGATGGGTCTAGGACATAGATAGAATCTATCTCTATCGTTTTTATTCCTAGTAGGTGATTGAAATGTGCCAAATTAATGAAAATTCCGAGTCCCAAGCAGAAATCGACCTAGCCTCTTGATTTATTATAATTACTATAAAACGAAAGCAGCAAGATGTAATTGTGTGTAGGCTTAGGCTGAAGGAATTAATTAATATTCATTTAAAGCGTTTCAGTCTGAGTTTTCATTGAAACAAAACCTTCAGATTCATCGTGCGCTCTCAAAAGGGCATGACCCTCGCTATTTGTGTCAAGGATCGTTCTATTAATAGATCTTTCAAAATCATTTCAAATTTCTATTCAGCACTGCTCTAGTTTGTCAAGAACCATGTCATCCAATAACTAAAAAATCATAGCATTTTCTGAGTTTAAAAGTTTTAATCATATGAGAAATTTTATTTACCACTTTAACTACTAAACTGATCAGTTTTTGATGAGACCAATTCTATTTACCTGTTGTTGTGTTTACTACCCACATACTTTGTTATTGTAACTGTTCGAACTGAATTCTTTGTTACAAATACGTTTAAAGATTTTTATTTACAATAAAAATTACTTACATGCGAAATACATTGTAGATTAATATAAAAAGGCCGCCTGCCGACTATTATAAAATAAATAAATAAAATAAATGTTTGACCTTTACCTGTTATTATTATTATATTTAGCAAATTTTTAATCTCGGTCTGAAACATTAAAATAAAACTGCTGGGAAAAGCTATTGTCTCCATAGAAACAATACTATTATTATATTTTACAATTTGGACATGTTGGACGCAGTGAGGCGGTAATTTGTGATTTGCATAATTAAGTTCAGTCAAGTATGGCCGTGCGCGTCATTTATTTCGCATCTATTAAGCGAATAGCATGAAAAAATTACACGTTAACAAATGTTAAATTAATATTCTTTAAAAAATATACTTCACACCTATTCTCAGAATGTATACTTAGGAATAGAAAGGTTATGTAGGCACTGATTAAACAGTTATACTTAATAGGTATCGCAGTACATGACATAAGATTCATTAGAAAAACATTTGTGCGGTTCAAATCAGTAACACTGTGTCAAGTTAAAAATTCGACAAATCGGTTAATGAATAAATATTCTTATCCTGGACATAATAGATGTTGGGGATCTTTACTATACACTATGAGCTATACAAAAGCTAAGTTTTTCGCGTTTTACTGTAAATAACAATTTTTATAATTTAATAGTGACCTTTCCTTTTTCCTGATATATAAATAGAAGGACAGAGGGGTGAAACGACCTCCGGTGTATACGACTTGCATGTTGCAGGGGTGCCTATGTTCCAGTTTTGAATGGGCCCCGACCTGTGACGTCAGTGGGTGTAGCTGTGACGTCAAACATGAAACTAGGACACGCGGTCAAAGACCTCGGTGCAAGCAGCGTCCTTCGACTCCCGTATTCTATTCAACATGAATTGCTTCATTGAGGTAAAAATATTTTTCATATCAATAGTACTTTAAGATTAAATAAACTTTTTCATTCATAAAACAGACTTCATCTGTAGTTGTAATTTTTACTAAACATCTAAAATGTAAACAAATGCTATAATGGTTGATACCTATATTGTAAAGAAATAACAACATTGAAATAAAATAGATAACTCATATTAAAAGTGACTCCTTTCTTCTCTCTCTCTCTCTTCTTATAGTAGTCGATCCTTACGTCACACATACATATTACATAATAAATATATATATTACATAATAAAGCCACTTACTTCAGTAGTGTCGCATTCATTGAGCGTGTGAATTGGGTCAGTGGTGCGGGCCCGATCGAAGCCTGCTAGTATATTTTCACCCACTGGACTAGGCTCATCTATAATAAATTTAGTTAAAGCAAATTTGATAGCCAAATATGTAGAAGTTATATAAATTTAAAAAAAAACATTAAATACCCAATATAAAATAAGAAATATTTGAAACTTCGTAGTTAAAAAAGGAGAGTAATTGTTTGGCGATGTGAGTGATTTTCATTAATAACAGATTTCTACGAATAACAGATATATTCTGATTGTTTTTTTTAAACCGAAATAAACTTTCCTAGGTTGGCAAACGTAGCTCAGAAGCTTCTGTGTTTTGAGTAATGAGACACCTTTTCCATTAACCAAATATAATAGTATACAGCGGTAGGTAAATGTCATTTATAAAGATCACGCTTATAATATCTCCTTCATAAGTAAATATGATACGCGATTCTGTTCTAAGGCTTATACTACGGTAATGAATAATAAAAATGTATAAATCAATAGTTACTCTTTTAAATAGACGAGGATCAGAAATCCTTTAATCCCAATCGAACATTTTATTTACGCATGTCAATGACCTTTTAAACTCTTTTATCCGGAAAATATATTGGTTCGGAACCTTTAACATGTTTAACGACCATAATAATTATTTATATGACAGATATAAAGTACACGAACATTACAATTGAATAACATGATTGAGATATTCCATATTTATGTGATTCACCATAGTTCGAGCATTTAAATCGAAGATTAAAATTCAACTCTCTCTAAAGAGCAGCTTCATAAAGTCGTGGAAATTATATAATTCATAATAAAATTCATTATAACTACATTCCGAAAGGAAATCGAATGGAAAGTACAAGTCAAACGTCAAATAACTTTTCTCATTTAATTTTATAATCCAAATGAAAGCAGAGACCTTTACTATCGGACACTGCCCCGGTCGGATCTTGGTCATGATTGGTAAATTAAACGTGACTCTACTTTGACCTTGGAGATAATGAAGCTTTGAAATCGGTAACCGATAATTTCCCGAGAGCTTAGTTAGGGATAAGGGAAGTTTTAACAATTCATAAATTCGTGTTTATTTTTTACCCTTTCTACACAGGCTGCATCCAGTCTTGTCTTTAACCTTTGAGGTTATAATTAGTTCATTATTTAGTTATGGTACAACGGAGGAATACCTCTAAATATGAATGTATTATTAGTTCGAGTAAATTAAGTAATAATAATAAAATCATATCAATCGGTCATATACAGTACAAACCTGTACAAAACACTTTATTTGATATTAAATTACTTAATTTTTTGATATATGCTTATAGAATAACTTTCTTATATTTTTTATGAACATTTTCTGTTACTGTAAACCAAATTGTAGCTACAACTAATTGGAGTCAGAGATGAACGAGGTCATACGTGCTATTTTAGGTCCGCTGAATCTAAATAAAGGATATTTCAACTGAGCAGTGAGCGTCAAACATTCGTTGAATGACAGTACCTGTGTCTAACTATTAGAAAATCTATAATGTATTTACTCCTGTAAAAATGCATTTACTTTGGATTTTGCCATTGTACATAATATGTAAGCTAAATGTGACCTTGCAGCTGTAGATTATACCAATTAAATAACAAGAGTGAGAGTTTTATCTGTTAGATATGTTGTAAATTAATTATGTTTCTTGTTTAAAGGTTTTATAACAACTGCTGTATCAGAAGTAAGTATTATATAATATAATATAAAACACTTAAATAGCTTTTGTCTCCGCCTATTGTACATTGTTTATATTGTGTATAAATATAATATCTGATGTCTCAAAATATATTTTTAGTGAAAACATTTGCATTTCATTAGTTAGATTTATTACAACACATACATCGAATCAATTAAGTGATTATTCGTGATGGTCCAACGTCTTATGAAAATAACGAAATAAAACCTTAAACTGAACAATAACATTATTGTAAGATCATTCTGATAATTTCTTAAAGATAATATTAGGTTCTTACATATGAAATTGGCGTTTTGTATGGGAGGAACATAAAGGCGATTTTTTCATATTAAAATATATTTTATTAATCAAAGTATGTACCATTGCTATCTATACACTTTTGCCATCTTATATGTAGTTCATTGATCCCTTTACTAAAAAAACCATTCGGACGGGAATCAATGAAATCTTTAAAAGCGGTTTGGACTGCCTCATCGGATTGAATTTTTTTTCTTGCAAGAAGTTATCCAAATTTCTAAAAAAATTGGTAATCTGTTGGAGCAAGGTCCGGAGAGTACGGTGGAAGTCTTAGACATTCCAATTGAAGCTCCTCTAATTTGGTAGCCGTCTGTTAAGGCGTGTGTGGTCTAGCGTTGTCTTGAAGCAGCAGCGGTGTAGAGCGATCGACAAGTCTCGGTTGTTTAACAGCAAGCTTTTCCATCATAGTTTGCAGTTTGCAGTTAGTGACAAAACCGTCACTAACACCACAGCCTGCAGCTAACTCTGATGTGGTTTGCGATGGATCTGCTTCCACGGGGCTTGTTCTGCAGGTCAAAATTTCGAGAACGAAAGCGTTGAAACCAAAACCGCACCGTGTTTTCTTTTGCGACACCACCCCCTTTTGATGCTGCTATTATAAAACGCGAGATGTCTTTATTGTTAAAATATCATGTCTCGTTAGACTTTTTTAAAAATATGAATATATCATCTATATATGACAATATAATCAACTATATGATTGGACTACAAATTATATAAGGCTTTAACATTTCTAGGAATCATCGTCAAACGGATGCGGTGAGCTTGGTGACTGCATTACGAATCCTGATAACTGTGACAGAAAATGTGGTTGCGACACTTATTCGCTGTAAGTATGGATACAATATATAATTCAGACTTTTTTAATGAAGCAAATACATAGTACAAATAAAGTTCAATTCTCCCTCCCTTTTGCTCTTAATTCAATCTTTATAAAAAGTTTACAGTGATCGGATTTGTTCAAATTCGTTTTGTTCGATAATCTTTTCCTCTACGCAACTTCATATACCTCCCTCTAAAGCCCCCTCCTTATTTCACCCTTTTACAAACCTCTTTTGATTCAACTTTCACCACCAAGGGCTTCGCCATAAGAACAGGTTATACTTGGCCTATGTCCGCTATATGGTGGATGTGATAAAACCTCCCATCCAGCTCCCTACTTCTACAGTCATAACAAGTGTGTGGTCTCGTTTCCTGGTGGAACACTACACCCTTCCTTGGGTCGATCCCTCTTCAACGTCATTTTCGCAGTAGATGGTAGAATTAAGCGTCTGGCCATATGGGAAGCTCATAGTGGATGATTCCCTTCCAATCCCACCAACACACCAACCTTCCTGGCCGTCAATCCCGGCTTGGCCACTGTTTGGGACGATTCACCGGCCTTCGACCTCGACCGTTTTCGCTTGATATTGTCGTATGTGATCCATTTTTCGTCCCATCACCATCAGCTTCAAATGGGTCTTCGTTCCGTTTCAGCACATATCGCCAGTTGATTCGGTCCAGAAGGTTTTTTGCGTCAAAACATCCCCCCATCAAGCTTGTTTTTGTATCCAGCCTTCTGCAGATAGTTTAAAATGGTTTGGTGACTAACTCCCATCTCCTCTTCACGAGATGCCACATCCGGTCTAACTCGATGTAGTCCATGATTTGATCGGTATTTGTCGTCACAGGCATCCGCGGCTGGCTTATCCATGGTGTCGTTTTTACCGGCTCTAATCGTCGAAACCATTCCTCCGCGGTTCGAAGTGATAGAGTACCATCCCCCAAAACACCATTATTTTCACGGAACGTTTCTCTAGCGGATTTGCCTTTAACGAAGGAAAACTTTAAAATAGCACGAATTTCGGCGTTAGTGAACTCCATGTTTACACATCTATAACTGTTGAACGCAATATCCAAACTAATCAAGCATAGCGTCGTTTTGTAGGTTATGTCAGGACCTTTCAAATTATGTATAGTATGGCCAGATACGAGCTCTGTAGCGCTTTGTACATAACCGCGAATTTCAAAAGACAAAAAGGCGGAAGGGAGATATTTGACAACCTAAATATAATAAAGCAACAAAATACTATCTAAAAAACTTAATCACTATGATTGTAACGTCTAAATGCTTATTCAAATCTTTTTCTTTTGAAAACATACTTTAACTTAGTTTATGATTGTATTTGTAGCAGATCGATAATTCAATCATAATGGTCCAATATGTTTGGCAATATTTGAAAAACAATAACAGTTCGCCATCTTTTTCTACAATTTCTCTGGTCGCTTAGAAAATATAAAAAACTAGCTCCCTAAATATAATATAATGTATATTACCAAAATGAAAGTAAAATTACTAAATATTTAGCACCTACTTGTGCTACCTGATATTTTAGAATTAACCGTCGGCATAAAAAAAGCCTGTATGAATATTGAGATATTAAGTATTAATCCCACTGCATAATGATATTTCTTGAATTTTTATTAAGAATGTGCTAGACTATCAAGTTAATTGCCAAATTTAAACGCGTTTGAATTTGGTTTTAATAAATAGAACTAAACTAGGCTAGACCCACTTGGCGCATTGGTCACCATGCTCGACTGCCGAACAAAGAGTTCCGCGTTCGTGTTAATTTATATATTAAATTAATTTTTAAAGACTGCTAAATATATTGAATGTAAATCATTTTTTCAGAGTTCTATTTTTTAATGAAACTACGCAGGAATGTGAATTAAACATCAAACGATTTTTACTAACATTGCAAGAAAAAGATGATACACAAGGTAAGGTGTTTTTATTAAGATTTTATGCCATAGTAAGGTTGTGCTCTAGTAACATAGATAACGATATTTCAGCACTAAAGTCTCTAGTACGTACTCTAGTCTTTGTAAGTTCAGATACACTCTTATCTGTCGTCTAAACAAACGAAAAAAATGAAATGATGAATGAATAGATTGAACTGCTAATTTATATTACAGAACAACTATTAGCGCACACAGCATTTTCTGTGTCTGTTTTTCTTGTATAAAATAATAGTTGATTAGATCATCATCATCAGCCTATACTCGTCCACTGCTGGACATAGGCCTCTCCCAAGGAGCGCCACAACACTCGGTCCTCGGCCTTCCTCATCCAGCCACTACCGGCTACCTTCCTATAGGTGCTTCCTATCAACCCGGTTTCTAGCAATAAAAAATGGGTACTTTAGTAAAAAACAAAATTAAAGACAATTAATATTGTTAATGGTAATACTGTAACATACACCTACATACATGATAAAAAACCAAGGCAAGGGGCGAAATATTTTTTTAGACCAGGGGGCGCGAAATATTTTTTTATACCAGGGGGACATGAAAAAGGTTGAAAAACACTGCTTTAGATCAATTAAAGAAAAATGTAAAACACATAACTTTTTTTTTTCAGCGAAAATAATAGCAGATGCAGAGACAGTCTTCAAAAGAATTATATTATCTGTTGTTATCGTTGCTGCCTGTTCTGTACTGTGTGTTTTTTCGGCTTGTTTTTATTGCTGTCGGATAAATTATTTGTATGTTATTTTTGTTACTACTTTTTTAAACTAAATGAAAATGTGAATACTTTCAATTAAATGACTAAAAACAATTCAAAAAAATTAAGTCCATAGGTTAACGAGGTCAATAGACCTGAATGAAAATTCATGTTTTTTTTTTACTTAGTCATAAGTGCTTATAAAATCTAGAGCTATAGGTGTATAAAATTCGACCCGATATACATATTCACCGTATCTATTAAATGCCTATTGCCTTTACTTCTCTCGTGTCAGACAACTACTTACTTTTAACTCATTGATTACGATTTCTGAAACCACTTAAACGTTTGAAATTTTAATAAAAGTGCCTAACAAGGCAAAAAACAAGGGCAATATTTTTTATATACAGATATTTTACTTATATATTATAGAAATAAATACTTATTATTTTAGGGACAACCGCCTCAAAAAAGACGTTGATGCTCTAGCGGCTAAGCTGAAGAGAGAGAAACGGTATAAAAAAATCAAAACTGAACCAATTCCTGAAAAGGCAGAAAGTTGCAACATTATCGTGGGAAATGCTGGAGTTTATTGTGTGTAAATAAAATTAACATTTATTAATGTAAAGTATATTATTTAATATATTTTCTATAAACCCGTGACTATATATGCGTAATTATATAATTACAATATATGCAATCAATATTGTTTTCTATTTTAGCTAGTTCAACTTGGAGCTCACTATTCCTTATAAATAATCTTTGAACCATGGCGGCCACGAAACTTATTTTTTCTCACCCAGACCATGCAATAGTAGGCTGGACAATCTAGAATGATGTCAATAGCTTTAGGCTGTACAATTATTGAGTATCTTGTTGAGTTTTAGGTCGGTACCCTCAAGCTGTGGTTGAGGACAAAAGCAAACAGCCCTCAGCTATGTTTGAGCAGCCCTCTCTGCTTTATTACACTAAGTTGGATTATTACATTTAAAGAAAATAATAATTGACGGCTCTAGGTAGTAGCAATTGTTTTACTGACTTGACTTACATTACATACTGGATACGTACAGATTGATCTCTAACTTTGAAGTTTTTTTACATATTTAATTTATTATATTTTTTTAAATATTACTAGCTGACCTGGCAAACGTTGATTTGCCATACATGTGAGTTAAATTTTCAATTAATAAATAATAAGGGTTGATCGTAGAAGGGTGAAAATTTATGATTGTATGTATTTTTGTATGTTGTATCATAAAAAAATAGAAACTAAAAATTTTGTCTAAAAAATAAAAAATAAATTTAGGGGTGGACTACCCTTAACATTAAGGGGGGATGAAAAATAGATGTTGTCCGATTCTCAGACCTCCCCAATATGCACACAAAGTTTCATGAGAATCGGTCAAACCGTTTCGGAGGAGTATGGGAACGAAAACTGTGACACGAGAATTTTATATATAAGTTTGTTTTCACTTTGCAAATTTGACACACGTCATCATTTTTCTCATCACGATGTTGCTTGGTAATAGTTCTTCGACCTATATCTTCGCGTACTTGCCTGTTAAGAAATTTAATCAGGAATCTAAAGTCAGAAACATTCCTGTAGATTCACCGTATCCTTATTATCAGCATAAATATGTACTATTTGTTAGCAAAGCTCAGTTCATTACGCCATAAAAATTAAGACTGAGTAGACTGAAAAATTTCAACCTAAAATTCCTTGGAATTTCAATTGCGTGGAATTCCTTTCTATTAGGGCAAATAGGTTGGAAGGTCATATTTTATCTCTCGACTCTAGAATTAGAATTTAATAAATTGGTTTCAAATGATTGAACGAGATGAAAAACAGGATTGCAGACGCCCTTTATTTTTATTTCATATTAGTAAAAGTTCAAATTCATCAACCTTTGATTAATTTCGTAAAAGTAAGTTCCACAACTTTCAATGTATTAAATAGTAAAAAATATTTCTTCCTGGCTCACATATTTCATATCTTCACTATCGCGAATGCGTATAATTATAAAATTTTCAAATTTGAAACGTTACCTGTTTAAACCAGAAATACTTTTTATAAAAGCATATTTTTAAATAAAAAAGTGTAGAGGTTGAATTATTTATTTTATTAAAAACATATCGAGTATGAAGATCTCCGTCCCATCTAATGATCATTAAATCGCTTAGATGCAATTCCTCTAGGCTCAAAAAAGTAACATTGATGATGAGCGCTGCCAAGAATACCCGTTGGTACAGCTGGATAGTTGTAAATCAGACTCTCATTCTCTTCTCTTTCATTGCTGAATGAATGACTGCTTTTCCTACATTCTGACACGAAGAAGTCCATGAAGTGCCTGTTCGCTTTAATAGCATTCATTGAATGAGGATAGAATTTCGATCGTTTCCATTCGAATGAACTCTTCTCTGGGTGGAACTGCACCCCATAGAACGGATATCTGTTAGAAGGTAATTTATAAGTGTGTTGTGATTATATTTTTGTAAGTAATTAATCCTAAATCCCAATCATCTTGGTATTCCCTCATGTTATCGACGCATTAATCTTATATAACTTATCTATAACTGTATTTAATTTGTATTTAAAATTTTTGTGTAAGGATTGAATGTAACTAACTTCTTAATGCATTAAAAAGCCTTTATGATGTATTCACCCTTTTTTGTTTGGAAATGTTGGACATTTCTAATTTATTAGTATTTCTAAATAAAGTGATACTAACCCAGTATGCTCATAGGACGCAATGAATCTTATATTATTGGCGTCATATCCATAAGACGTTGGTCTCCAGTCCTTTGTTAAATAATATCTTTCTAGATTCTGAAATATTTTAAATTTTCGAATGTGAAATTTAAACATGACCCATTCGTCTGTATGCTTATGTTTTAAATGTCAGTAGAATATTAACAAAAAATTGTACATACTTTATCGAGGATACAAAATTGATGAAGGTTTGCTGTGACATTTTCGGTAGCAAGAATATGGAGTACGTCTTCGTTTATATCCTTGAACATTTTACTCGTCCGAAAGTCTGTAAATAAAATTACTGTCAAGAAATATCCTAAATGTAGGTGACAGCTTAAAGACAATATTGCACTCTATTCAAATATGTTATAGGGTACTTTTTTACAATATGGGGTATATTATTACAGAAGAATGAAGGAGGTTCGTCTCCATAGGACACGTTAAAAGGCTTGCCGTCTATTTAGGAATTAGTTTGCTAATTTCTTGAGAGATATAATACTCCTTATTCAGAGATAACTCAAAAACATAACACGCTAAACGTGCAGACTTTCATTCATGAGAAAACAGAGCATATAGGGATTAAATAAATAAATTATGTATCCTGGAAAAATATTATTATTGATACTAAACTTTCTTGTTTTCAAAATTATATTTTTCGTAAAATTTTATTTACCTGGAGCAAAAATTAGCGGTAAATTTTCAAACGAGTAACAAGTTTCTCTATTTTCTTTTGGTCCACGACCGGAAGCCAAAATGATAATTAACTGAAATCCCAAACAGGTTCCGAAAATTGGGAAATAGTCGCCGGCATCATTGAACTCTTGGGCAATTTCATAGATATGCTGAGCAGCGTCAGCATAGCCATCAGATTGATTGAAGTAAGTAGCTCCGCCAGGGAAAAGTACCCTAGAGAAGTTTAATCAATATAGGATATCACATTTATGTACAAAGCCCTTAGATCAATATACATATAAATCTTTATGGAACGCTCCCCCTACTGAAATCAGAAAGGCCCAATCTTCACGTACTTTTAAGTTTCAACTTTCCAAATTCTACCACACTATGTCCTAATTTACTTGCTCTATGTACTGTTTTTTATAATCTACTCTTTTCTTACTTTTTATCTTATCAACATGACGTTATTCTTTCTTTTTGTATAACCGCCCTTCCATTTTAACTTCTATATATATTTATATGTCAGATTACCTGGAAGAGATCGCTTGTTAGCGATAAGGCCGCCTTTTATTTAAATACTAGTTTTTAAGTTGTTTTATTGTTACTTTTCTTCCTTGTATGGTGTATATTAATAAAGTAATAAAATAAATAAATATTGGTGCCAAATTTACTATTTTTAAAATATACATGTTTCACCTAAACTCATGTTCGATGCAAATAGGTATTTCCTTTTTCTGAGGAACCTCTCTTCTATTTGATACCAGTGAGCTTTAGGCGACATGAAACAATATAAGTTACCGCAACCCTTTGAAAACTTCGAGTCTATTATAAAGGCGTTAATTACATTGTAAAGGTCATAATTGATTAAAGTCACCCGACATCGACACCGCTTCGCTTCGTCTTATGCAATTAGTATCTTAAAGGACAGGCATTTGAAATTTGGATTTCAATATTATGTGTTAGTGACGTACGCTCATAACCACACAGTACCTTTCGTTAACTACCAACTAACGCGTAAACACAGATTGGCAAATTCGGTTATGATCGAGTCGGTTGTTTTGGGGGTAAGCTATAATGGAGGTTGTGTGAACATCGTAACAAAAGAGACTAGTTGTCGGTACATAAGTAATTATAATAATAGTTATTATTCATTTATTTATACTTATTCAAGTCACACCAGTTTACTCCATTAAGGGTAGGCAGAGACCACAGACCATCACATAAATATAAATTATAATAATAATTGAAAATTCCTAGTATAATAGGCTCTAAAAATCTAAATTCTACGCTGACAAACATAATCTGTGAAAATATAGTAATACTCACCCATTAATTTTAAGCATTAAATCTTTGTAATAGCTACGACTTTTTCCAATTCTGCAAAATTACGCACCAATTATAGTAACTTTCAAAATGATATTCGTGTACTATGATTTCATGATTACAGCAGTAGAGGCCTAATGGCTAATCATACTATTTTCATATCTCCAGACGCATCGTTCATTCAAGCATTGGGTACTGGTGATTAAATAATAGGAAACATCGCCAAAAAGTCGGCAGGCTATTGATCTAAGCCTGGAGAGAATGAGAGATGCAACAGCACAAACAACTTGTCCCATTGAGGAGGTATGTAAGTTATTTATAATGATTAAGAAAAATATAAATTAAAAATAAAACTAAAATGGTTTACACACAGTATGGGTACTACCCTGGCCCCTGATTTTTCCACATCATTCACGTATGACGCTGCAATGTAACTGGTATAGTTTTCTTCAGGAAACTTAGTATGAAGGTAGCGAGACTGTTCTTGGCTTAGAATACCTATTATTGGACGTTCATTTATTTCGCTGGAGTAATGAACCTCATTAGTAAAAAAGGAACTATCACACCCAATAACAAACAACAAAATAAATAACCCGTACTTCATATTCCCATTAAATTATAACAATGACTAGGCTTGAATTTTTATTATTTATTATATCGCTTAAAACTAATCTGATAGTGTATCATGTGATTTAATTTATTTTATCAGAATATAGAATATATTATCAGACATTTCCCCGATATAGTTAAGTACATTACCTTATGGTCTTCCTAACCACTTGTTTTATTAAGTGAGTGTTTTATTCATATGTTCATCTGAGACTCGACCAACTTCGGAATGATAATATTATCGTAAGCTGCAGTCAAAATATAATAAGGTAGTTTACTCAAACGTAGTCTTAAAATATAGATTTAAATAGTGGTAGATAAATTATCGTTCGTAAGATCGTCTCTATTAACACTGGAAACAATCAATTATTGCATCGGTTTGCCCATAAATTCAAGTCAATAATGAACATTATTTTTTCTCATGTATTTCCTCCACACAAACAATTTAAAGCTTTTGGAGTTGATATAAAGTCCCTTGGTAACGTATAAATAGTCCGACGTTGATCTGTGTTGGGTGGCTGAGCCATTAGAATGAGTGAGGGTTATAAATAGACAACCTAATTATGTAACTGTGAGAAATATATTTTGGATTTAGGAATGTTCAACACTCTTTACCACAATTCCATACGCCTCTAAAGTCTACACTCTATAGGACTTATTCGACTTTCAATAACCAGATTTCAAAAACAGATTTTACGAAAAAAAATTAAAAGAAGAAGTCGACTATTGAATGTCGACATTCTCAAAAATTAAGTATACTTATTTGTACCTAATTTGAACCGTTTATCGCTTAAGCTTTATTTAAATGTTGATCCCTTGTATTTTTCGTTATGTTAAATGTCAAAAATTGCTATCTGTATAGATATATATCGTAGTAATATTTTTCTATAATAAAAAATAAAGAGTTTAATTATGCTTATACTGTAAATAAGTGTAATAAACCTTTACAAGTTTGCGAGTTCATATTTTTATAATATTTTGTAGAATAGCGAATTGCTCATAAAATCTTGGCAGGTATAAGATGTTCTCTAATACTAGAAAAGGATTTTTTTAAATCATCCATTACATAACTTTAATTAGATCTTAAATATTCATATCAATCTGAAACGCAGTATGTAATCTATACCTATAAACTAATAGGATGGTAATGATTTACTTAAATAAGAACACACAGATGTTTTTTATAAATTTTATTAATAAATATACCTACTACAAATAACTAAACAAATCGATTAAATAAAATCACAGTAAACTCCTTTACATCATTGTGTAATAAAAAGATCTATGTTTAGAAATGTTTAAATACCCTTCGGGTATTTCTTACTACAGAGTAGCGAGTCTTTTTTCCTAAATTCTAGAATAAGTATTTTATACATGTATATTTGAGCCATGAAATTTTGTCGCATTAGGATTTAAAGATGATGTCTCTTATGATGACTTCATAACGTTGATGCAAATTTGAATATTTATGATATTCTTAATAACATGCCGCAAAACATACTGCGATAATATGTTCTTTATATGTAGATAAATGTTTTTTGAAATCTCCACATAAATTTCATATTAATACAAATCCGTCCTATAATACGCCATACCTTCGTCTTTTCTACTTAGAACATTCAACTCATATTGAGTATCAGCACCCCTTGGCTCAAAGAAATAACACTGTTGGTAAGAACTCCCCAGATCACCCGTAAAAACTGGTGTATACTTGTATATCAGATAATCGTTTTCCTCCTTCACACTAGAGAATCGGTGATAATTTTTCCTACATTCACTAACAAAAAAATCCATGAAATGTCGATTCGCGTGTAACGCGTTCCATGTGTGTGGATAGTTTTTGGACGGCTTCCATTCATACGCAATCTTTTCTGGATGAAATTGAACTCCATAGAAGGGATACCTGAAAATATTTTAAAAATAAAATTCTGTTTCATATGAACATTCTATATCAACCAAGACACAACAAAATTCATAAATATAAACAAGGATCATTAAATTATTAACATTTTTGTTTAGTGTGATAAATTGTAATAAAGTGATTATATTATTTTCACTAATTCTGAGTTTGCTTTGTCTCTTATCTTTTCGTTCGTTTGGCTAGAACTCATATAGCCTTAATATACCTATAGTTCACCTGTTGTGTTCAATAGTTGCTATAAATGATATCCCATTGTCATCTTCACTGTGCGATGTCACCCGCCAGTCTTTTGTCAAGTTGTGAGATTTCAGGTTCTAAAAACAATTCATGAGGAATACGTACTTAACATATATTTTAATTTTTATATTTTAAGTTAATGACAACTTGACGTACAGTATTTAGCTAACACACTGATTGTTATCAGTTTTATATGTAGGTTTCCTCATTATGCTATTCAGTTTAATTTTTATTTGTAATAAATGAAAGTAAAAAATTAACCGTCAAGATACTTTTGGTTGTACCAATGTCGCATATGATAGAAGTTTTGAAAAGCGAAAAAATAGTGTGCTACCATGGATACATTATCACATTCTTTACATTATTATCGTAACAATAGTCGACGTTTAAAACATAAACCTACAATGCTGTTAGACAAAGTGTAAATGCTGCATACTTTGTGAAACTCATAGTAGAGCTACTTACCTTATCGAGTATACAAAATTGATGCGCGTTGACAGTAACATCTTCAGTTTCAAGAATACGAATAATGCCTTCGGAGGCACCTTTGAACATTTTACTGCTGCGAAAATCTGAAAATGGTTAATTTTTGAATAACCATTGTAAAGCTTTTTATTTTTTGTACTTTTATTTTATTTTATTTTTATTTTATATAATTTGTTTTAACATCTTTGGTTGCAGTTCTGCAAAAAAATAGTTTCATATTTTTTTCTTACTAAAAACAATATCGAATAATTTATTTATTTATCAAAAACTTATTATATGTTGACATAAATTTAAAGATCTCTTCCGGTCATTAGTCAATCACAATGCATTATTATTTTTATTTGTCACAAGTTGACCGAGTAATGGACCCATTACTGGGTGTTTGTAAATTGATAACAAAGAATACCGCCACTTCTAGACTCAGGCAACTCTTTCCTTTTTTTGTTTCAATCTTATCAAAGCTTACATCAACGTGGTATGAAACACACATTTTTGTGTCCATTCACTAACCTTGCATGATATAACTTATGTGCAAAGCATGGTAAATACCGAAAAAAATATTTTTTTTTCACAGTAATATAGCACATAGTGTTTATTCTGTACACTATATTTATGTATAGTATGTTCTGTATCATAACCGTGATCCATTGTTTCATTCATATGAATATGTTGTGCGACATAAATAGACCCTAGAAATGAACGCTTCGCTACCAACGCGACTGGATGAAACAAGATATATTTCAACCGCTTTCATTTACAAGTATTTTCAATTGTTTTATTTTTATGCCTTAATTTTGTAGAAATATATACAACTTAGACTCACGAAATGCGTCGGATCTTGATTATAATGAATATACTAATTGCTAAGACTATGAGAGCACGTTGGGAATTGAGAGTAAAGGGATGATACTAAAGAACTCAACTAGATTTATGTTTAAAAACTATTTCTTACCATTTGTAAACTTGAGCGGTAAATTCCTAAAGGAGTAGCATTTAACTCTATTTTCCTTCTCCCCTCGCCCAGATGCGAGTATCATAAGTAGTTCAAATCCCAAACATGTGCCAAAAATAGGGAAATAATCTCCAGATCTGTTCATTTCTTGGGCTATTTCGTAAATATGCTGTCCAGCATCTGCGAATCCATTTGACTGATTGAAATATGTTGCACCTCCGGGAAAAAATACCCTGAAATATTTCGTGCAGTGTTAAGTTTTAACTTAGATATAAGAACTATTTTGCGACCAAATCATGCTAAGTATCGCAGGTTATACGCAGTGACTTATGTGATTTACTTATATGTATATTTTTTGACTCAAAAATAATTATCAAACATCCATTTGGGTGACGGACAGCAAAGCGTTTTTAATTTATAACATGCAAATTTACTCTTAACTCACCCATTAATTTTCTTCATAAGATCCTCATAATAGATACGATTTTTGCCGATCCTGCAAATCCAATATTAAATAATATTCTACTTGATTGCATAGTACATGGAAATAAAATAACAAGTAAACGAAGCGGTCTAAAATTTCGTTTTAATACTAGTCATCACATAGTCATACAAAATTCTTATAAATTAACCATAAGGATAACTAAATTAATTACAATAGTAACAGGTGATAATGTCAAGCGCGCGCACCCTGCATTAGTTTTTTGGATACGTGCTTGATGCAGTAATATTTAAAATATTTAAAACGTACGCGCCCTAATACATATTTATAATACCCAAATAGCGACACTAACATATACGTAATGCACAAATATTTACGCACAGAATTGGCACCACTCGTGCTCCCGCAGCTTCCACATGCTTCACGTAAGACGCGGCGATGTAACTCGTATAGTTTTCGTTGGGAAACTTCGAATTAAGGTGTTTAGATTGTTCTTGAGATAATACACCAATTATCGGTCGATCGTTCAGTGGCTCTCTCGCTATTCCATCACAATAGAAGACGTACGCTGTCAATATTAACGCTTTAATTGTTAACATTTCTAACCATCCCTCGGGAGATCCACCGACTAACCTAAAACAATTGCAACAATAAACGTAGAAATATAAAATACAAATTTTAAAATATTCCTCCTAACCATATAAAAATCACACTCGTAACGTCGTTGAAGACACAAATTTTAATTTTGTACAATGAAATTAGGTGCGTGACATGCATTAGGCTAAGGGATTGTAATGTTACTGATGATTTACCGCTCACGTACGGGATTGTTTTAGCGCTACGCCTTTGTAAACAATGTATGCGTGAAGCAATATATTTTTAAAAATTATCTTTTCACACATTAGTCCATTGAACAGTCATCATTTAACTTATCAGTCTGAAGATGACGTGATTTGATAGCAAATTATCAGCATAATTTATACCTACTTATCTCTCTGAGAAATATATAGCCTACCGAACAAAAGCAATACTTTATGACTACGAACTATTTTTATATGTAAATAATTAAACTTTTTTTTATGCAAATTTGATATCACAAATATACTTAAAAAATACGAAAACACTTTTTTCCTCGCTATCCTCACGTTATGTACGTAGTACTCACCTGCTTTGTCTCTTTTTCGGGTCAACCGCGTTAGATTGAGTAATATCAGTAATATGTTGCTTATTATTTCAATGTTAAATAGACACTTAAATAAATAATGCAGTTGATGAAACATTTTGCAAATTAACAACGAGATTATATTGAGAATTTATATATTGTAACTTCATGACATTAATATGTTCCTGACATATTAATGTCATGAAGTTACTCAGGGATAATTTTACGCGCCTGCGCGTTTTTACAATTGTGATTACACGGAAGTACGAAGTATAAACGAAGGGTCACAACCGCTACACGACACTGTTATAAATATTAAATAAATACATAGTGGAGCACTGAATATTTAAAGTATTTTATTCACGTGGAGTATCACGCATTAAAATATGCTTGACCAGATAAAAATCACCCTTTCATATAAGATAATTAATTGCGAAAACAATTCAATTAAATTTATTTTTCTAATATCCGATGATTTTTTTTCCATCAGTATTTTTTTTGATTATATAAAAGGTACCAGTAATCAGTATGCACGACACGAAAATATAATATCAAGTTTTTTAATTTTTTGCCATGCCGATTTATTGGAAAGAACGCTTCTTAACAGAATTTGCAAATTATAAATATACAAAACTATGTATTATTATGACAATTGATCGTTACTTCATATTTTATGTTAACTGGCAACAATCTATACGTTGCCATTTGCCAATCGTGAATCGTCATTCGTCAAAAGAAAAATGCCGCTGCAAAAAAGAAACGTAATGATAAAGGTATTTTCGTACCGTTTTGTGATATTTTTACTATCCTTAGAATATAAAATATAGATTACTCTTATTTACAGGACTTATTGCTTAGAAAAACTACATATTTGGCCAATGTTACAATCTAAACGCTTAATTGTGTTCTAGGTTGGTTTCCTGCGTTGACAGTGGAATTCGGGTATTTTCTGTAGTACACTAAGAGTTAACTTAAAATAAACATGTTTGAATTGGTAAGTTTACAACTACATTACTAAATTATTCTGCATGACTTATTTTACTTAAAATCATGTTTTTTTTAGAATACGGCAGAACCTATGCAAGTGGACGTTCCACTTGAAGACAATGAAAACAATGAGACAGAGTGTTTTGTGGTAGAAAACCCTACATTGGATTTGGAAACTTATGCTGCCTCATATACTGGCTTCGCAAAATTGTATAGATTAATGTTTGTAGCTGATCACTGTCCATCCCTGAGATTAGAAGCCCTTAAAATGGCTATTTCATATGTAATGACGACCTATAATGTGAGTCTTTATCAAACACTTCACAAAAAACTTGCAGAAGCAATTGCTTCATCTGGCCTTCCTGATGTTGCTGTTCAAATGGGATCACAAGATATACCTGTCCCTGATACTATGTGGGTTGAGTCAAAGACCAAAAAAGCTGCAATCAAATTGGAAAAGTTAGATACAGACTTAAAAAATTATAAAACAAATTCTATAAAAGAAAGCATTAGAAGAGGACATGATGACTTAGGTGACCATTACCTGGACTGTGGAGACTTGACAAGTGCACTGAAATGTTATTCAAGGGCAAGAGATTATTGCACTAGTGGAAAACATGTAATTATGATGTGCCTCAATGTAGTTAAAGTGTCTGTATATTTGCAAAATTGGGCTCATGTTCTCAACTATGTATCAAAAGCTGAAAGCACACCAGATTTTCATGAAGTCCCTCCAAAGGATTCTAACTATGTCATATTTACTCGTCTAAAATGTGCTGCAGGACTTGCAGAGTTGGCAACAAAGAAATACAAGTCTGCTGCAAAACATTTTCTAGCAGCAAGTATTGACCACTGTGAATACCCAGAATTACTTAGCAGCAATAATATTGCTGTGTATGGTGGATTATGTGCACTTGCTACTTTTGATCGTGCTGAATTACAAAAACAAGTTATAGTTAGTAGTTCTTTTAAATTATTCTTAGAACTGGAACCGCAGTTGCGGGACATTATTTTTAAGTTCTATGAATCTAAATATGCTTCCTGCTTAAGATTACTAGATGAGATAAGGGACAACTTGCTCCTAGATATGTATTTAGCACCTCATTTGAATTCTCTTTATATGCAAATACGAAACAGAGCTTTAATTCAATACTTTAGCCCATATTTGTCAGCTGATATGCGTTTGATGGCTGCTGCATTTAACAGGACTGTGAATGCTCTTGAAGATGAACTCATGCAATTGATCCTTGATGGACAGATACAAGCTCGTATTGATTCACATAATAAAATATTATATGCAAAAGATGTAGACCAGAGAAGTACCACATTTGAGAAAAGCTTAGCCATGGGTAAAGAGTATCAGCGCCGTACGTCAATGTTGATTTTACGTGCTGCCATGATAAAAAATCAAATGCAAGTTAAGGTAAGGAACATTTTATTTAATTTTTTAATAAAATGGTTCTCTTTGTAGAAGTATTTTTCTTAAAAAAATTCATTCAGTAGCTAGTACTTCTGTCAAACAATTTAAACATGTGTATTACCACTATAAATATATAAATATTTTATATTTAAAAAGTATTAAAGTTTCCAGAATGAAGAAAAAAGTACGATTTAAGAGCAAAATTTTGCATTTTATCATTTGATTACCTATTTCAAAAAAAAATTGTGTCACTCCTACATGCTGTTCTTCCTTAGAAACTTGTTTGTTTTACGAAGTTCATCAATAATGTCCGACAAACAAATGGTCGCGTACCAATCACTATTCACGGTACAACGATTCTCTAAAGCAACAGCAGTCACGTGTGTTAGTAGTATTAAAAAAATAAGCAATTGTCTGTTTAGCTTTAGATGAACGTCATATGCGCCGCTTTGGTTGATACGAACCCATACGCTCGATTACTTGTTTGTTTTGGGATTTCCTTCGTTGAATCCGGTAAGCACGGCAACTAACACGGTCGGTTTTTTAAGCCTGGGTTAAAATGAGTGGGATAAGTCGCGAGCACAGCTTTCTCACGCCCAAATTTTAATTTATGTGCGACCTATGTATAAAAAAATAATAAGGAGGCCTCTTTTTCGCCAGTGATTTTAACTTATACAATTTAAATTTATAATCTAATCTAAAATATCTAATTTCAGAATGTTGGGCGTGATACTGGCCCACAAGGTGGTGAAGCTCCAGGGTCTAGCACTAGCCTTACGCGTACATTCGATGCAGTCCCCTTGTGATAAATTACCTCTCTGTAGTTGACATATTACTTTTTACTTTTACATGATACTTGAAATCATACCCGAAACTTATCAACTTTGTATAAAAACTTGTTTAGAAATAAATAATTAATTAATGCATTTACTTTGTGTACTGATCAATAATTTTGGTTTGTAATAAACAAACTGTCATGGCTGTTCAGCCCATGATTCTATATCCCACAGAAAAGCTTTTAATGTAACCACAATATATTGATATGTCAACAATTTTATGATATTAAAAGGTAAATGCAATTTGTTTCTTATTCCTACTCAAAAGGTCAATAATGTTGTAAATGTTAGGCGCACAAATTACACCAAAATGTTAAGCAATTTTTAAAACACGTTAAATGTTTTTCTCTATTGACATATTTTCCAAAAAAAATTATTAATATAATTTGAATGGCATGGTCAGTAATGAGATTAATACAATGTTAGCCATAATATGGTGGCCAAGCTTTAATTCTAGATACCTACACTGAACATACAACTCTAATAAAACTCATTATTTATATTTTCTTCATAGCATTTATTTTGTGTTTATTAATTACTACATGAGATTGGTTGTAGACATGTAGGACAGCTACCGTTTATAACACCAAAAGATGGAGGCCTTCCTCCTTCACATGCAACCAACCACTGTAAAAATTTTATATTATTTGGCATATTCGGTTGAACCCACTAATCTCAGGAACTTACAAAGTACACAAGTACAAACTGAAAATTTTGGTGTTGGATAGTTATAACTAGTAGAACATCCATAAATAAAAATAGCAAAAATAAAATCTTGTGAAAGAATATTTTTTTAAAAGTGAAGCAGCTTATGATAATAATTACCTGGAACAAACAGCTTTTATGAAAGTGAACATCACAGTTTGGGTTCTGGCATAAAGGCTGTGGTACACCAGGATTGTCTGGTAGCTCAGAACAGAAACATATTCCACATATTAAATCATCTTTCTCCTCTGTATCAATTACACTTGACTTTGCAGCTACACTTAATGATTTAGATAAAAATGACTGATTATTTAAATCTAAAACAAAAAGGTTTCTCTTGCTTACTTGACCTTTATAAATTATAGTCAATGTTATATAAAGTTAAAATAAAATAATATTAAGTTGCAACCTACTAAAAAGTAAATTTTAGTTTATATCATATGTATATAAAGTAGGATAAAATAATTAGCATACACTACCAAATATTGTTATTATATTTTCTACTATATTTTTATCATGATCCCAATTTAAAATTCCATCTTGTAATTTGCCTTGCCATACTTCTGATTGTCCTATTAAATGCATATTTGAAGGGGATCCATCTGAAGTAACTTCTACATGTAGCCAAGTTTTGTCATCTACAAAAGAAGTCTATTTTGTTCTAAGTGCAATCAGGTAACCAAAGCCGAGTAGTAAGTGAAATAAACAAACCAATGCGAATATTTCTGAAGTCATCCTTAAAAGATGCATGGATTGGCTCTATTACCATACAGTTGTTATCTATATTTTCAAGTTCATAGAAATAATTTTGTAAGCTTTTGACATGTCTCAAGAATGCAGCAATAAGCTCTTCAACATTGCTAAAGCATTCCCCGAAAAATGGCGCATATGGAACATCCGCGGAAATAATCCTTAACATTTTAACTCCTTCATAATTTATATATAATTCATGTAGTCTTGATTCTTCATCCTTCAATGTACATTTAACATCCTTTAGCGATTTACCAAAAGCGAAATCAACACCATAGGTTGAAGACTTAAGTTGGGATAAAAATTGTGAATCCACGACGGCAGAAATTATTGATTCCAATACACTAGCTTCATCACCTTCAAATAAGCTAGACAAACCTTTTAATAATTTTGGGAGCGAGTTAAAGTCCTTACTTTCTATTAAATTCCGAAGGCACTGTGCTTTATTCATGCTATTACGCTTTCAAAGTTCTTTACAACACAAAAACAAATATACAATCAAGTTAATTCGACAGATGGGACATAGGTAGTGCTTACTACTTAGGTCTCCACGGCAATCAGCTTATTCAAAAATAACTATAAAAACCGTGATTGAAATACGTAATTTAAAAACCGCTCGCATCTCCCTTTGTAAATGACAGCTGTGAAATGACAACAGCTATTCTCAACATCTTCCTTCTTTTCAAATAGACCAAAGAGTAAAACAAGTCATTCACTAGTCACCACAGCTCGAACTACATTGTTTGTATTTGACATTTGTTATCGTTAAATTTTTTTCGTGGTTTCAAATGGTTCAGGTGTTAAGTTAAAAGTTTGTTTGGCCGTTGCACAATCAGCCAAATATCTACTAATAGTACTATCTGCTACTCTCTTCTATTTCAACCTTTTTTAGGGTCACCAAATGTTTTTTTTTTGCCTATAAAATAGTTCGTTACAGAAAAACATTCAGAGAAGCGATCAAAAATAATATTATATAACATACAATTATTATTACTTTACTAGATTTTTAAAATTTTTATTTTTGAAGCATATCTCGCCCGCTGTTTCCTGCGAGTTGCATTTCTAAAACAAACTCTATCTTTATCTGGCACAAATTGAAGGTGACAGATATCACCACAAGTTTTGTTGGAGGACCCAGGCCGCTAGTAAATTAAAAAGGTTTTTTGGAGGATTTAGGCGTATGTTTCACCCTGACACTTCACTCACTGAGCAAAATACTAGATTGAAGTCTAAAATAATAGTGAGTCTATGAGCTCATGCTCATAATTTTTTTAGCTGGATTTTTATTACGGGAAATAATTCATTTTTAGTTAAAAATATTTTATTTTTATTTTAAATCAGTTATTAGTAAATATTGCTAAAACAGACTATAGTAAAATGAACTTTAATATCATATTGAGATCTTACTTCTACACAACACCAATGTTTTAAATGAACACACTATATGAACTATATCTATATTTGAAGAAGTCTAATAAATTTATCGAAAATATATTAAATCCTTGTTGTATAGGCCACAAACCATCGCCAGCCACTTGATTGATTTCATTTATTCTAATTAATAGATTATAATTGCAGCCCCTCGGTCCAAATATCATACATAGTTTATGGCTACTGGACACAATGATACAATTATTGTTTTTCAGCGTTTTTAAAAGGAAAAAGTTACAAAAAATAGTTTTGGTGGCCAATGAGCGCCTTTGAATGTTGACAGAATAATTTATTTAAAATATCTAGACAAAATTCTTCTAATTTTCATGTGGTTATATAATATAAAAAGTTAAAACAGACATGAGAAAACAGCTTATCCTATGAGAAATTGTGTTCATATGTAATTATTATAAATATTTATTTATAGTGTGTAGCAGTTTTTAAATGGTTAAAAAATTGTCACAGGTACATAACAACTTGTCATGATTTCAGTTAAATGCTTACAGTTGAAAACTTTACAAATTACTAAAATCAAAATCATTAATAGAAACAATTACTATCAATAAACAAACAATATTAAATGCATTATATGCAGTTCATTCATGGAAAAATAAAATTATCACATATTGTACTATTACAATACAACCACTCATTTATCAAAAGCATTATAACTTTCACGTTAATTTTGTGTAATATTAACATTTGATTACTAAAAATTGTGGTGGTCAAAGGTGGCACCTTACAACATTTGATTGTGCGTTTAAATATATTGTACTTCAATAATTGACCTCAAATGGGGGTAGAAGTTTAGCTATCAAAAAGATAATCTACAGTCGTATTAATTATTATGTCGTTATCATTTCATTTCGAAATACGTCAAATATGCAAAAGCAAAATACCAAAAATATAAAGTTTCATATTATAAAGTTGGGGCTACAGCTTCGGGCCTCACAAGTTTAACTTCGACTTTAACCATATCATCTCCTTTATGCATTTCAACTCTTAATGTTGAGAATACACTAATAATTTGTCTTATTTCAGGTAGTGTTTCTGTAGCATTCCAAGTCAGCTCCATCTTCGAAAGCTTCGAAGCTTCCTCATTACCAATATGTTCGTATTTTCCGGGGAAGTCCTGAAAATATGTTTGGAGGAATAAGATACTTCTATAATCATAAGTAAAACAGCTGTTATATGACTTCACACAATAAACCACTGAACAGATTTTATAATAATGACGTGTACGCCTATAAATGATTTTCACAACGACATTCATAATAATCTATGAATAAGTCATTTGGGTCTGTTGTGTAAACTGCTGGCGTTCCATATTTGAATAAATAAATACCATTTAACAGAATTAATCATTATTAATAAACTAAAATTTTTTAACTACATTTCAAAAAAATATTTGTATTTAAATATTTACAACAATTATATTATAATATACAAAACATAAGATCTATAATAACTAAATAACCTCACTATAAATATAATATATTAAAAGGAAAAATAAATAATATTGAGTATTAAAAATATGACTTACTAATATTAATAGTATATAAATATTGTATTTTAAATATTAATTCCATATAAAAATAACTTTGTATAATTTAAGACTATAAAAAATTAAAAGTCCAATTTTAAGTATTAGATATGAGAATTTTTGTTGTAAATCGTAAAGTATTAAAAAATATAATGCGTTGGTTCATAGAAGTAAAGCAACCCCGCAGTAATTCCCAATGGACCAGCCATTCACATCCTACTATTGTTATTGTTATTTATTAACCATAATTAAATTTTTTAAATAGTTTTTTATATTTTGATAAAACTACTTTAAATCTAATCATTAGTTAAGCCCTATTGTGTATAATTGTATGATGAGTACCATTACTGCTCAAGTAATCAAAAAGAGGGTAAAAAACAAAACAAACTTAAAATACAAACTTTGGGTATTTTATTATAAATTTTGTAACTTAAAAGAGGCAGAAGATTTTGTAATTCAGAAAAAACTTGTCTATTAAATACAGAAGAAAAAGCATTTTATTACAAGTCAAAGGGACCAGTCCCAGCCTGTATTTCTGTTTGAATGTGGATCCGACTTGTTTTTGTTTATCGTACGGAAGCTATCATAATCATATACATTGCAAAACTACTTTATATAAACTAAAATTAATTACAAACTATTTACCTGCACTTAAACCAAAACTCATGGAATTAAATTGCCTACAAAAATAAACTAATTTATTTAATACAACCAATTAAATTTGGCAACCTACTATTTACTTAGGCGAATTAGAAAAGTGATAAAAAAAATTAACGAAATAAATTTATTATAAGTACTGGATATTGGAGATACCAACTATTTTCAGGTTCGTTTTGACAAAAAAAAGTTATTGAAATATAAAGTTCTATTGATGTTTTGCACGCGGATTACCTACAAGTTAATTTGGCAAGGTTTCCCTGTTTTATAGTAAACCACAAACAAAACAAATTCTACCCCTTTGCTTAGCAGTTTCAACAAATGAGAAGCAAGAAGACTTTGAAATGGTTTTTAGGGGTTTAAAGGAGAAGATTGACTATTTGTTTGACCTCGATTTCAAACCAAAAGTACTAGTGAGTGATGCAGCTCCAGCAATTAAAAATGCTTTCTTGGAAGTATTTGGTTTTTACCACGTACCATTTTGGCCACATAAAAAATATTAAAAAAGTTACCATAAAAACAACAAATTCGATATATATCTTTCATGACCATTACACAAATTTTCAATCTTACAACTTTTATTGTAAACATTTCAAAGACTTTATTTATAAAATATTTCGAAAAAATCTATAAAATCTAATTTCTTAGGACCACAACTCCTTCACCACTACTAACAATCTTTGGAAGCTTTCAACAAGTCAATTAAAACCATATACATCGAACCTTTCCCTTTCAATTCCTTATTGTGGCAAGCGGATGGTTACACAGTGTCAAATATATCAATAAAATTATACCAAAATATATATTAATTAAAAGAGTGGACAAAGATATTGTGCAAAACAGAATGTTAAAGTAAGACTTTAATATCTGATTGTAATAAAAAAGTATATTTAGTACCTAATGAAGAAGTTAAGCTACGTTAATTATAATATCATACATTTGATGAGTTCAAAGAAAAAAACTTCGCATTTTGGAAAACAGAATTACCTAATCAGGATGAACAAGCACTCACTTGTCCTCAATTCTTTAAATATAATATGTAAACACATATTGGTCTACCATACACTAAAACTAACCATCCACCTAGAGGCAAAATTGATTCCGATTGGACTCAAAAAATATCCCCTACTAAATCAAACCTCACTAATATTGCAATAGCTTTTTTTGTTAGTTTTATATTTTTCTAAATAAAGATAATTGTTTATTTTGTCCTTATACTGTTTCACCATTAAAAAAAAATAATAGTATAGACCAATAATATTTTTCATCCGCAATTTGCATTATTTAGACCTTATGAAATGTCGCAAACATATGTTTTTTATAACCATTGCATACTTTATTCTCATCTTATTTAATTTTATAAAAAACCTAATTGTATAATTTATAAAGGCCTATTCTCTACTTTATATTCCCCCAAGTTGTCCTAACAATAAATTCAGTTGCTTCACCAAAAAATCACTCAATTTAAATTTAAATAAAGCGAATATACTATAGATACAATATAAAGTTGCTATTTTATACTTAAAATGCTATTTTACTGTAGTCCAACCATTATTTTTGCTACCCGTTTTAATTATTTTTAAAATCCTAAACGAGATTAGTTTGTGTTAAATACATGCAATTTGAATTAAGCAAATGAGCACGCAAGTTTGATACAATACTCATTTCAATTGTAGTATGTTTCATTTTTAGATAAGTTTAATCTATTGTATAAATAAACATGTAACTATTTTAAATAAAATCTCGATTTTCGTAATTATTTTAAAGTGGGCAGATTTTTTAAAAAGCATCTATTTAATTAGATGCATTAAAACACAAAACTTACATTGTTAAAAAATATCCTCCTGTTTAGGCCCATTGCAACTATGATGACATCAATGTATTTTTTCTTTACTTCAACAACCACTGCTTCAGTAAAGACAGGTGAGTGCATTTCTATGTATTTTAGGGTGTACAACTCTGTTGACAATTCACCAGCCTTCTTGGCATTATATTTTTGCTTATTGCACTGAGCTGCAACCATGTTTACATAGTCAATATCCCACGTTGGCACTTCTCTATAATTTAAACTTGCAGATAATAGCCTAGAAATAAAGACAACCTTTAATGTACCCACAAATTTTGGCATATACGAACCCCTATGCAAAATAGCCCAGTGTGAAATTCTCTCTGTGAGATTTACTTACTTATTTTTGTATATCTATATAAAATATTAAGCTGTTCTATCGCATTACTTATGCCATTTTTTAATTATGTACCAATAAATTATTTTATCTTCTTAAAATAATTTAATTAATTTTATTCCTGTTTTAAATTCTAAGAAATATAAAATAAATTAGCAAAATAGTTCTTCTCATTGTCAATTGTCGTCGTCTATCGGTGAGTTAAATAAGATTATTATTTCTTTGTACTTTTTTTTGTTATAAAATAGAGGGAAAATCAAGTTACCAAGAAATAAATATCTAAAACCCTGATACTTCCCAGGTCTATGGTGGAAAATGGAAAAAGTTCTACATAAAAATCTATCCAGATCGAAGGGAGACGTAAAAGCCTTGGATTCCTGGCCTAAGGAGTGTTAGTTGCAACCATTCCTCTTCGCATTAAAGTTGTCATTGAGAGCAAAGGCGACAGAACTAAGTAGTAGACGATCTATTGCGTGAGTGATAAAATTAGACCAGTGATTCCCAAAATGGTTTATATCGACCCCTAGGCGTCTATTACTACCTGCAAGGGGTCTACGACAGCGAAAAAAAATTTGGGGGTCCATGAAGTTGAAATGTACGGTAGTGGATCTCAACACTTACTACACTGATAGTACCTATTCATACCATATTATCTTACAATATCAAAATATATACATCTTATATATAAAATTCTCGTGTTACAGTTTTCGTTCCCATACCCCTCCGAAACGGCTTGACCGATTCTTATGAAACTTTGTGTGCATATTTGGGAGGTCTGAGAATCGGACAACATCTATTTTTCATCCCCCTAAATGATACGTTACGTTACGTATATTTTACGTAACAGCTACAAAATTTTATCGAGTAGTTTTAATTTAAATTCAATTAATAAATGTATATGTTTTTACTTTAAGCTTTTAACACTAAACTTCACTACAGTTTCAAATTTACAGGAAATCAATATCAGATAAGTAGGGGGGTCTACCCACCGGAACACATGGCAAGGGGTCTACGACACAAAAAAGTTTGGGGAACTCTGAGTTCGAAGAAGACTTTTACGTTGATTTTAAAAATATTCCTTTAAAATATTTATGTTATGTACAGTCATGACAGAGTTTCAGTTCTGTTAAAATAAACTTTCAACTGTTCCTCATGTTGTGGTTTACTTTTTTTTTAAACATTCTTAATTATTTTACTAATATTTACTATTTTACGATTTTCACTACTTTCTACATGAACTATTTTGCATCGGGACTTGTGGTAGGTTATTAATATTCAATTGGGCTACTGATATAACAGTTATTTAAAAATATACCTACAATTTTAATAAACTTACCTATGGACCATAATGTCTGCATATCTTCTAATAGGGCTTGTAAAATGTGTGTAGAGTGGAACATTTAATGCATAATGGTTGAAATCTTCTTCACTACCACCAGCACAAAAATATTTTGCTCTTGCCATTGGCTTAGCACACAACATACTCAGTACCATTGCTTTTCCTTTGTCTGCATTGGGATCCATATATGGTAACAGTGATTTATACAAGTTACCAGCAGAATCTATCTGTAAATCAATTCCCATAGGTTTTAATGCTTTGGCCAGTTGGCGTAACATATAGTTACTAGGTTCAGGATGACATCTCAAAAAAGCTAATTTGGGGTGGTCTTCATAAATTTTATTTGCAACAGCCATATTTGCAAGTAACATAAATTCTTCAATGAGCTGGTGACTTTCTTTGCTTTGATAAATCTGATATGATTCTGGCATACCATTAGTGGGGCTCAAGTGAAATGAGACTTTTGGTTGATCAATTCTTAATGCTCCACCTTCAAAACGTCTTTCCCGTAAAATAGATGAAATTCTACCCAGATTTTTAATAGTTTCTAATATATCTGAAAATTTGAATCCATTATAAATTTCCGGGAAACCTGCTTCTGCATCTATTTTATCATCAAGTACAGCCTGGCAATGTTCATATGCTAATTGACAACAGGAATGAATGACTGTTTTAGAAAATCTTGTGTTTTTAATTTTAGCATTGTCTGTAATTTCCCAAAATACAGAGAAAGCTAGTTTATCCACACCAGGGAAAAGGGAACAAAGCATACATAATTCTTCTGGCAGCATGTGATAAGCTCTTTCTACCATGTATATTGTTGTAGCCTTTTCAGCTACTTTTTCATCTAAAATAGTATTTTCAGTCAAAAAATGAGATACATCTGATATATGAACACCAATTTCAAAATTGCCATTATCAAGTTTTCTACAAGAAACTGCATCATCAATGTCTCGACAGTTAGAAGGATCTATACTAAATACACATAATTTACGACAATCTTCCCTCAACCTTATCTCTTCCTCAGGTATGACATAATCTAAGCTTGGAAATAGATGCCTTACATCTGGTCCAAAAGGTGTCACATCTAAATCAGTCTGTGCCAGAATAGCTTTGGTTTCAGACTGCATATCACCTGATTCACCAATATTACACACAATTTTACCTATTGCAAATCTAGTATCAAACCAATCTAAAATTTTTGCCAAGAATAATGTATTTTCATACCTTTTGGAATCAGTGTAAAAATTATCTGGCCAATAAGTACAGGATATATTTAACCTTGGTATTCTGTAGTCTCGAGGTATAAATAGTGCTCTCTGTCTATTTTTATCAGGCATTAACATTAAGGACCCAATACATGACCGAGTATGCACCTTTTCCTTAATATAAACAACTTTTCCTTTTTTCTGTTTAACCTCACTGGATTCACTGCTCTCTTCTGAATCACTGTCCACTATTTGCACAATAACAACATCACCTTCTAAGGCCCGGTTTCTATTTTTTAGTGAATCTATAAGAATATCTTGCTCACTACGATCTGTACCAGTGACATAAGCATGCTGAAACTGCTTTGGGTTGATTCTTATCACACCTTGAATTAAAGAATTTTGTAGCAAACCAACATCCACATTCTCCTTTGATATATATGGCTCAAATTTCTTATCCTCATTTACATCTTTTTTAATATCTTTACATTTATTTTGAGGGGATTTCTTAATCTTATCAGAATTTAACAAATAATGTCCACTTGATAAGCCAGGAGAATTATTTACCCCTATATGTTTATGATTTGGTAACTTAAGGGAATTATTTAATAAGGGATGTTGCATCAAATTTTGCAAGTATTTTGGAGAATGTAAATTAGATTGTTGAAATTGAGAATTGGGGCTTCTAGTATTTTCATCAATCAATGGAGAAGCTGGAGCACTTAATGGATATCCAAATTTGTGGTTCATTTGTGCAGAATTTGAGTTGTGGCCAAGAGGAGTTATATTCATATTTTGTGCAAACTGAAACTGAGGATGATGAGCTAGGTTTTCTATGTATTGTGCATTTGCTGAAGCATATAATGGTATAACTTGTCTTAAAAAAAAATTTTGTACAGAATTATCACTTGGTCTATAATGGGGTTGTTGTACCAACTGCTGAGGAGATATTTGTAGATTATTTAAATTTCCACATATAGTTTGCCCATGTATCTGATGTGATGTATCTTTTGTGACTCGAGTATTCGAATTCTCAGTACTGGAACTTTTGGGGTCAATAGACGAAGTAGATGCCACGATTTCTATGTCTTCATTTCCCTGGGCTTTATAATTTATAGTCTCTATTTTTGCATCATTTGGGTCAGGGATTTGTAGTTTTTTAAATTTTGCTCGTTTGCGAGAATTTTTTTTTTTCGATGGTTTTGAATCATTGTTTCTTTCTTGTGTGTTTAGAGTTGTCTCATGATCTCCTCCTACTTCATTATTTTTACTGTTGGCATTTTCTGATACATGAATACTTATTTCAGATTTTGAAGTCCCGCTATCGCAATTGTTGGAAATCACTGTAGCCATTATTTCGAAACTAGTTTACTAATCATGGATTAGATGCTGATAATAACTGTTTAATTTATAACAAAAACGGCGACTGCTAACATAAATGCCAACGTATTTGATGAACTGACAATTGACATTAAATTTTGTTCTGGCAAATGTGAAACCGTTCTAGTGCTAAATATTAAACAGCGAATGATGTTCGTTTTGGGATAACAAAACGATAGAATAGAGTGTTAGTTTCGTATATTTAGAGTAGACCTACTATTTTATGCTGGCTCCAGAAGACACATCGCGAAAAATGCATCTCTCATAATTCATCTTCGTTCAAATAGTCTGCCCAATTTAAAAAATTAAAAAACAAAAATTCCGACAGAGCCAGATTTTCATGTAGACCCTTACCCAAAAAAATAAAAGTTGTCAAGTCTTATCTTTTTATTTTAAGTGTAAAATTGTCCTTGGATTTGGTCTGATGTAAGAAAGGAGACAGTTTAATCGCAACCCGTCTGAAAAAATTTAAGTCTGAGCTTTGGCAGTTATACAGTGTTCATTGCTTTCTGATGCCATTCTACTTTTAAACGTGAAGAACGAATATGCAGGATTCCTTGTTGTATTTGTTGTTTATAGGTTTAACTTTAATAAACTTAGATAGTGCATCACAAAGGACCAATAAAATCAATGTAAAATCAATGATTACTATAGATATATCAGGATGATTGAGATGTAACCATTCATGTAATCAATATATACGGGTCCCATACATTCTCTGGTATTGAGTTTATAAATACGTAGAGTTCCTGTATATTCTGGTCTCTTTTGTTGAGATCTTGTAGATCAGTGTTTTTCAACCTTTTTCATGATGCGACCCCCCATCCCCTGGTATAAAACAATATTTCGCGACCCCCTTTGACCTTCGGTTTTTTTTATCATGTATGTAGGTGTATGTTACAGTATTACCATTAACAATATTAATTGTCTTTAATTTTGTTTTTCCCCCCCCTACAGTCGCGATCCACAGGTTGAAAAACAATGTTGTACATCATTGATATGTTCTTCCATCGAAGGCCACCAAACATAGACGGCTAAACGCTCGCTTTGAGAATATCCTCGGATGCTCTCAATGAAGGTAAGTAAGGACTGAATTTTGTATGTAGAATTCGTAGATTTATTATTCTTCCTTGCCACATAACTATTCTATTTTCAAGTGACAGTTCGTCCCTCTTATAAAAATGTTTCATAACGTCTTCCAAGTTCAAATTTCTCCAACCCGTTCGTATTTATTTTACTATATTCTACGGGGCCCAAGGATCAAAGGTTTGTGATCAGTGATTAAAATGACTGAAATCCCTCTTAGATACCGGTCAAATTTAATAACACTAAATAAAATAGCAAGAGCCGAGAAGCTCTTTTCTCTTTAATAGAATAGTTGAATACAGCTGGTCGTAACTTCCGTGAAGTGAAAGCATTCGGTTCCTCCAAAGTCCCAAATCTTGTGAGAAATGACAGCTCGAAGTCCTTTCTCGGAGGCATCGCAGGCAAGAAATAGGTATTGTTTCTTGTCAAACGCAATAATGGCTATTGGCTGTGATTTAAAAATGCATTGTTTTTTTACTTTGACAATTGACACTGTGTAAAAATGGGGTTTTAAGTCTTTTTCGGTTATCGCAAAATTATCAAAATATACAGCTATTTCAGGAATATTTCCCAAATTTTTATTTAGGTAACTATGGTTATGCTAAATAAATAAAAAAGATGAATAGATGCAGTAGAAATCCCGAAAGGCAAAGCCTTTATGAGTAGATATTATTCGATTTTTCCGTTTTTGCTATTGTGAATAATTATAAGCGTCCATGAGATCGATTTTAGATTTGCGTAGTGTTCAATTTCAGTTTCGTTTCTTCTCTAATACAAATATGGTTTTATTAATACTGTTTTAATCTAATAATTTATTACGTATACGTCTATATGAAGATTTATATAAAGCGACTTTAAGTTAATTATAAATGTCGGCTGAGACGTTATTGATAAGTACGTTTTTCCTTTTGTATCTTCTTAATTTATGGATTCTGCATTTTCTTATACAAACTCCTCAACATTCAGGTTATTTTTATCAAAGATTTTTCTGGTATATGTGACGTTACTGTACTACGTATTCTGTTGAGCGCTGTGTTTTTTTATAATATAGACGGCAAACGGGCTGGAGGCTCATCAGATAGTATGTGATACCGCCGCACACGTTGTAAGCCAATATGATAGTAATAAGAAAGTTTAAACATTCTATAATTTATTGGTTGAGCTTGCTGAACTGCCATAAACTGAATAAACTCCTTTTCCTCATCGTCAATTTTATAACATTAAAATACACGTCTCTTTAGAAAAATAATTTTATTTATGTGCGTGCACCACAGTCTGCACACACACATCTTCAATAAAAAAAGACGAAATAATCGTGTACACTGAGCTAAGTGAACTGTCATTTGTCAGCTGTGTTCATGTTTAATAATTCATCATAACCAATAAAAAATACTGTGTACTAAAAAATTTTTGTTGGATCCAAATTAAAAAAAATTACATGTTAAGGGTGCGTTAAGTCGTATTATCCCAAACATTTTATTCAATTTCTTATTAACTATTAAAAAGTTGCCATTCAGTCAGTCATCGATTACCTTTTCAGATGTACATTGGTAAAAAGACATTGAAGGCATAAAATATAAATTCGTGATTTTCGAAATCTTTTAATGAAATAAATTGCTATTGATTCAGTGAAGATAGAAATGAAGTTAATTACTCATAATATGCTTACTTCAAAATGCCTTAAAGGCGTAGTTACAGGTTATCCTTTAGCAATTAATGCTACTAATATTAATATATCAGAAGTTGATTTCAATCCTGAATTTATTGCTCGAATAATACCAAAATTAGACTGGGAAGTGTTATGGAGGGCTGCTGATAGTATTGGGCACAGTGATGGTTTACCACAAACAATTGAGCCAAAGTTTGAAGAAAACAATGAGTTTTTAAAAAAGGCACACAGAGTGTTACTAGAAGTAGAGATTGAAGAGGGCAATTTAGTTTGCCCAGAATCAGGTAGACGCTTTCCAATTTCTAAAGGCATACCCAATATGTTATTAACAGAAGCAGAAGTACAATAAATGTTGATATTATATTGTATTTTTATTTGTTCTACCATATGTGCATGAAATTTAAAAACATCAACTATGACAAGCTATCATGACTGCTACATGTGATACTTGTATGAGAACAGAAGTATTTTGGCATATTTGGCTTAGAAATAATTCAAATTCCATTTGTTGGTAAACACTGGAAATCAAGATGAAAATAATACTGCAGCTTACTATTTACTTGAATAAAACTACTACTATTATCCTACAATAATAACTGTTTTGTTTATAACATTATATCAGGTCACAACATATTGTGGAACAAGTTCCTTCACCATCTTTTATACTTTACTTTTTATGATACATAATGGCTTATTTACAAAAGTGATTTTAAGTACACAGCCTTACTCATTATCCAATAAAAGACTTTAAATACATTGTGCATATAATATATATTTAATTGAATATTTTCAAAGATAGTAAAGCTTAAAATGCACTGACATCGCAGTTGCAATGGTACCACTTATCAAATACAGTTTTTGTTAATTTTATTTAGTAAGTGTGTGAAATCTATGGGAAGGTTGTGGGCCCAGTCAGTAATTAATAAAACAAATAACTAAGAGCTATTGTTTATTTAACAATAAATTATTATAAATGTACAATTGAGAAGTTTCTCAATGTTAAAATTAAGGTACATATTTCAATGTTAATTTACAATTCATCTACATATGGAACAAACGCTAGGTTTCCTGTGGCTCCCATTGACATCTTGCTTCGTACAGCATTTGAAAGAGCCTGTAAAGAAATTGGTTTAATTAATGGTATTTCTTAGCAGGTCAGCATGCTGCATTATGGTTACTATAAACTGCAAAACCTGACTAAATATTCTTATTACCTTAGTTAATGCAGATATTGTGTATAAATATTTGCTAAGTAATTATATTATATTATTTCAAGCTATATTTATTTTTCCTTTAATAGGAATAATTTCAGTAACTAGAAATCATAAATGACACTACTACTAACAAGTACTTGTTTTAATTTATACTTGTTTTTAATTTAAAATTGGAGACCATAATTTATGTACCATGAAAGAGTATCCAGTCTGTATAGGCTTCTCTTAAACTAGTTATAAGGAAACCTTCAAGTACCTGTGATACATCACTGTCAGAGATTTGATCAATTTCTGCAGCAATCTCAATGGGGGACTTGGCTGTTCCAGTGTACAGGCCCTGGGCTGCAAGGGACTCAACCAGAACAGATCCTTGATCAGCTTCACTTAATACTTGTAATTTAAGTTGGTTCTTGCCAGCTTTAATAGCTTCATTGGATAGTGAGGGGTTCTTCAAGAACTGGCCAGCACTTTTCACTGCCTGTAATTGTTAGTATGACGTAAATACAATTAATACATTAGTACTTAATAAAAAGTGATTTTGATAACAGATCTAGTGATAATTCTTCCTACTATATTTTGTTAAGACCAATTTAAAGTAGTTTTCTTGACCAAAATCTATATAAAGTAATTAAAGAAATATTACAATAATTTAAAAAATATAACTTATACATACACTAGCTGCCTCATCCTTAGCAACTGAAAGGATGACACCAAAGAGTCCATTGTCTGAGTATGAGACATTGAACCCGGCTGCAGCAAAAGGACCTACATTGCCAATTGCCTTAGCGATAGGTGAGTTGTCAGTTCCCCATTTAGTAACTGGTCCATTGCCAATGGCTGAAGAAAGAGAACAGAAAACAAAATAAATTAAATATAGTCACAGACCAATGATGCTCCTAGATACAGATATAGAATTACATACCCTTGGCAGCTACAGCAAGGGCAATGCTCTGTTTAGAACCAGCTGGAGCTCCCTGCAAAGCCAGTGCCACGTGAGCTAAATCTCCACCCATTTCTTTCCTGGTAAAAATCCAATAAGATAAGAAATTATATTAAGACATCTTACTGTACTAAGAAAATTCCCCAAGATCAGAAAGTACATAAAAGAATAGAATAAAAAATTTCTGCTTCAAAGTGCCAGCTTATCTTAACAACCTATGGGCTCCAGTGGAAGGGATGGGAATACAATTATTTTAATTTACATACCTAAGTTCACCTCCAAAATAGGTAGATTTTTCACATGCTGCATCACCAGATGAAGGCAACTGCAAAGCTTGAGCAACAATGCTGGCTTTTTCCTAGTAAAATTGTAATTAATTGTAAATAATTTTAATATTGGATTTTAAATTCATTTTATATCATTCGAATATTTATAATATATATATATATATATATTAGAAAAGTACATTATTTTTACAGACCTGATAGTTAAATTTCCTGGTTAGCTAACAATTTGAAAAAAATATTGTTGAAAGAACTATTGTTTATAATAATTTATATACCAATGAAATTATATCATTAAATCATTTATTTTTTTAATTTAAAGGAAAGTTGTAAAACTACACACATTGAATTGTTCACCGCTATAATAGTAATATTGGTAAATACCTGGTTGCTTCCAACAACAACTATGGCACAACGAGAGTGTGACAATGTAGTGCTGGCAAAGTGTTGTACAGACTCGGAGCTGATGTGACCAATTTTCTTTGGAGAAATGAAGAGAGAATTACCAAGGCCACGGCGGTAGGCTGCACGATGAAGAAGATCTACAGCACGAATCTGAAAAATGTAACACAGCTGTTATGTGATGACTAGAATATATTGATTGGATGAGGCTATAATCAATAGCATAAAAGTGTGTCTTGGTGTTCACTACTGCCATTTGAAACTTTAATTTGAGGAAAGTAATGCCTTAAGTATATCACCATGAAAATATTAATTACCTGAGGGGCAAGAGATGCAATCTCATATTTCATACGAGGTGCATTGTCACTGAGCTCCCAAGGCCTGAACTCCTGATTAGACACAATGTTGTTCAAATATTCAAGAGCAACATCCAAGTTGTCTTGAGTTGCCTGAAATTGCATAGTAAATCAGATTATCATTTTGTTGCCTTATTTTTACAAAAGTTCAAGTTATGGTAATCAAATGTATGGAAGAAGAAATTTATGGTACTCTTAGTTATTTTTATTAAATTAGAGATAAAGGGTAAAACATATTAGTAATATACCTCAAGGGTATAGTAGATGAATTCTCTGTCACCCGAAGCAGAAAATGAGGCTCCAATTTGTGAAAGCTTGCGAGAGATCATGAAACCACTAGCATTCCTTGTGCTGAGACCTGCAGCTGACCGAAGAACATGGGCAACTCCCAACTCTGTTTGTGGCTCATAACGGGTACCAGCTCTGTAATCACATGTAACATGGTAAGCTTAATGTATAATCAATTATCTATATCATTGACTGTAAATTTTTTTGGTTGAGCAACAACTGTATATAAGTAAAAATTTAAATTTTTGTAAAAAGATAAATTACTTACTTGAAAGCAATGGTGACTCTGGTAACAGGTGACCCATTGTCCACTGTAGCAACAAAGGTCTTATTCGACAATATATTCGAATTTACGCGTACTTCCCTTGTCGCTGGAGCAGCCTGAGCGTAACCCCTCGTCTGAAGCAGAAAAAATAAAAAAGTAATAACTTATCACTTACGCGTTTACATAACAGGGTTTGACACAAGGCATTAGCATGGTATCATATATTACAGTAATAATATTTACCGCAATTTGACGAACAAGAGGCATAACCATGGCCTTAGAAGTCATTTTAAATAGGTTTGCAAAGTTAAGTATTTTTCAAAAAAATTTGTTGGCCGTGGCCAGCAATCGAATCCCTACTTTAATCCAATCCAATAATTCATGGATATGACTTTGACAACTTACAAGTATCAAGTGCTACCTTTTTTTATTTAATAATATGGCGCTGGAGACATGTCCATTGGCTAAAATGTTGCTGCTTACCAGACGTATATTAAAACTACGCAAAATGTCGTATATCTTCGAAAACTAATAACCTTCTGAAGTTATAATGTCCAATCACAGAAAGCAAACTCTTATACACAACCTTAGAAACACATACTTTGTATCGAATGGTACGATCTGTAAGACCAATATTTATATATAACATTTTTATTGCACATATACAGTTTAACGTTATCAGCGGAAAGCATGCAATTCGCATATTTCACGGCTGTAGATAAGTCATTCACAATTGTAAATATTCTAATGGCCCCAAGTTATATATGTATATCACGTAAGGGCTCATCAATCATAGATCAACAATCTAGTAATATAAATGATGGTATACCATTTTGACTTGCTGCCTTGTTTAATTTGAGTCGTTTGGTAAATGTCCAATATGAACTCTTGCAGCCCCGTTAATACTTCATTGTGCTTCATGCAATAATCAAGCATGCCATAAACAAAGCTCAAATATTGTTCAAATAGCTTAGCACCTTCTTCAGCTGGTAATAAAACTCCGTTTTTCATAATACCCATAGCATCCAGTCAAGTATGTCGTTAATAATAAAGCTTCAAGATAACTTGGGATGTCTAACACATTTCATTCTATATAATTTATGTAGTTTTCGAGTGCTAATACCATTCACTTGTCAAACTCATCAATACGAGTGACCAGTGACGTATCTTTATTTACAAGTGTTACGTGACGTTTAATGCAACTATGGCTTTCATTTAAGCGCCAATTTTCTATCTTAAATTAGTGGTGTTTCTACTCCTAGTTTTATTTTCTCCAAATAATGGAAATATGACTTCAGTTATGAAGTAATATAATTGATATAAATCAATTGCTGAAGTTTTCGTTGGAAATCAAGTATGAAGCTGTGTAAATTACGGTATTGAGGCTAGGACAGTCGTCAGTAACGTTATAATTTCTAATATATTTAGGGGCATACAATAAATTGTATGAGCTTTAGTTCACATTTAAGACGTCTATGTCTTATGTTTTATGCCTATTATTTAGTTTGACAATTTTTTAGGAAGGTGATGTTGAATGATGATAAATAAAGGAAAACATTGAACAACAACAACAATTGCTGCCTTGCTGCTGTCTTCAAGCAACTGCTATGGATCAAAAATATTATTGCTACATATAATAAACTAACACACAGTGACTAAAAACTGGATATAAGCTGTAACCATAGTTAGACCATCATAACTTTTGCTAGAGATAACTTTTAATCTACTTGAAATATTTATATAGATGAAATGCAAAATGGGTAAAAGAACAAAATGTAACATATTAACTGAATCTAACAAGGAAAGTGAAGATAGGGAAGCAAATTTGGAGATAAATAATGGTGAAGAAAAGTCACCTGCTAATGCATTTCAACTGTTGATGGAATCCAGACATAAGAGCATTGGTACTAATTCTCCTGGAAAGTATAGACCTGTTGATGAACCTGAATGTCAGGAAATAATGGATAAAAGAGAATTAAAAGCTAGAAGAACATTATCGTTACAAAAAATGGCAGAGGCTAAAGGATCACTAAAAAATAAAGAACTTGAAGATTATAGAGATAGATCCATAAAGAAGCAACTATCTAGACAGGCTAAAAAATTTAAAACTATGCTTACTCAGGAGAATACAGAGAGCAAAAGTAAAACTAAATTGACCAAAGAACATTTCTTGGCTGAAATTGAAATCAAAGATGATGATCATACTCATTTAATAGATGTCAAGAAGACTTTACAATTATGTAATATGTTTGAAAAATCAGATGCAGAGGGTCTCAGTAAAAAATTGGTGAATAAAAAAGTTTCTACTGAAGATAAGGAATTTTTAAGTAAGTTATCTCCCTCTATTCGTAAAAAAGAAAGTATGATGAGTTATTTCCCTGTTGTAGAAAAAAATGGTGATGTAGATAATTGTACAGATGATGTTGAAATAACTGATACTATAAAGGTAAAGTTTCAATCAAGACTAAAGAAGAAAAGATCACATAACAAGCGAAAAGAAGAACTAGGAAATTGTTATAATCTTCAGAATTCAGAATCAAAAGAAAGAAGGCGCACCAAAATTGATAAGGGGCAAAATTTTACTAAAAGTAAAAGCTCTGATTTATCTGAATGTACATCTTCAAACTTAAATCTGGTAGGTGACATAGAAGCTGAAACTAAAATAGAAGTAGCCCGTGAAGATAAACGGCCAAAACGAAAAACAAAACGACCAGCAAAATACTTTGACCATATTGAAGGAACCAGTTCAGATGAAGAGCTTTACATATTCACACCAAAAAAGAAGAAGGATTCCGGACAACTTATCATAAGTAAATCAACTATAAAGAAAATAGGTCTGGAAGAATTATGTCAAGATAAGGACACATGTAATAATGATAATAATGAAATTATAATGAATAGTTCACAGTCTCAAATAAAGCAAACAAATTGTAAAGAAGTTAAAAAAATACATCCATTAAAATTAGCTCCTATTTTTACATCTAAAATATCAAATCTCAGTGTAGCAGAAAAAGAAGCTAGACAGAAATTCTTACAGAGCGGTATTCCTGAAAAGTTGAAAAAACATAATTCCCAACATCTGAACACTAGTGCTGCATTGGAGTTTCACCCTGTAGTCCACATTCAACAGAATATAAAGAAGACTGATAAAATCGAAATAAATTTTTCTTATCTTTGTGAATCAACTTATGATTTAAATTTTGAAATCAAGGATCATAATCTTTTTAAGTGTTTGCTACAGTCAGATGAAAAAGTTAAGAAGGTGATTCCATCAAATCAGTATAATCAGGAGGATCTTTTACATATAATAAAGAAATCATATAAAAAGTTTCCAGTGTATAGAACATTCCATTTATTGAAAAGAAAAAGTAAAGGTGAAAATAAAGATTTTAATTACCCTGAACTAGATGACAGCTTTGAAATAATTAATGGTCTCCCGAATGATGTTGATTCTATAGACAAGTTATGTTGGGTTGATAAATATAAACCCATGTCTACTAGACAAATTATTGGGAACTTTGCAGCAATTGATGAGTTAAAAAAATGGTTGCAATCATGGAATGAAAGGTTAATTATTTCTAAAAAATATGTAGAATTTGATACTTCCGATGAAGATGATTTTCAAGATTCAGATGCTGATAGTAGAGATGCATTGAGATCTTTCAATAATATATTGGTGATCTGTGGAGATGTTGGATCAGGGAAAACATCTAGCGTTTATGCAGTTGCAGCAGAATTGGCAATAAAGGTAATTGAAGTAAATGCTAGTAGTAAAAGGACAGGAAAAATAATGTTACAAGACCTCCAGGAAGCAACAAGATCTCATAAAGTTGATAGAGGAAAAAGTAATTCAGATAATAGCCAAAAAATTCAAGAAACTGTTACAACTAAGTTCACCAAGAAACGAGGACGACCTAAGAAGAAAAAACAAGATTCATCTAAAGATTCAAAAGGAGTAGACCTTAATAAATGCACCTTAAATGAATATTCCTCTAGTCAAGATAATGTAAGAACTGACAGTTCTTTAATACTAATTGATGACGCTGATATAGTCTTTGAACAGGATGATGGATTCTGTTCTGCTATCTCACAATTAATTCAAAGTTCAAAAAGACCAGTTATCTTAATAACAAGTTCTCTATCTTGTCAACATTTACAAAAGTTTATACAGCTTGGAAAAATTATTAAAATGAATAAGTTTTTGCCACGAATGTTAGGGACTTGGTTAGATATCATGTGCGTAGCAGATACAGGAATTTGCTTTCCTGGTCTTGGTGATGGTTTGCTAAATTATTACAAAGGTGACATACGAAAAACAATACATAGTTTGCAATTTTATATGGTTTCCTACAAGCATACAACATATGAAAACTCTCAGGAAATAGCTCAAGATAAATTAAGTATAGAAGATGAGAATTCATGTTTATCTTGGACTGATGAATATAAAGACAAACCCAACAAACCATATATGTTGGAAAACTTTATACAGCAACATATTAAAGTTATCAGTTTCGCTTCCCCATTCAACTTATTAAATGTTTGGTGGAGTATACCTAATCTTTATGAAAATAACAAAGAAATGGATAAAAGTGATTCAAAACAACTTAAGTGTATATCAGATGTGTTTTGTATAATATCAGAAGCAGATTGCTTTGACAAAGGATCAAATTTATGTGATAAAATGTGGTATCCAAAAGAAAGTGCCAGTCTCAATGAAGCTCAAAGCTATGAGTATTATAATAGGAATAATGAAGTTAGCAAAGACATAGCCCAAGAGCTAGCATTATTAGGTTTGAAATGCACAACAAATTGCAATAGTGAACACATTAACATTGTTGCACCAGGATATTGCATGGAAAGGTAATTTTGACATATTATCTTTTATTCCTTTATATATTCATAGTATTTGTATAGTCTAGATTTGTAGAGTATAGTATTTCATTCCTTCAGCAAGGATATCACTTTTAAATATTGAATAAACCATACTACCATTCAACCACCATTTATTCACTTAGCTCCTCCATTCTTTAAGTTTTAACATAATATATGACACGCTTTAAAAGGATATATTTAATATTATAGAAAGGCAATGCCACTGCGTAAGACTTTATACCTACTACACTAGTGTTATAGTTACTATATGTTGAGATACCTTATAAAAATACAAATTATCATTTCTCACCATTATAATACTCCTTTGCTTTTCATAGTGTTAACATGAAGTATAATAGAGCTGAAATAGTGTGGATGTGGTGTAAGAATAGACAAATGACAAATCCTTTCCCCTTTCTTTTAAATTCAGCTACAGGACCTTAAAAATCATGGTAAATAAATTCTCTCTTCTTAATTCCAGAGAGCAAGAGAAGATCGCACTGCGCCACCATACTTTGTCAAGCTATTTAAATCCGGGTGTGATATTGGATAGAAGAGCGCTAGCCCTGGACTACTGGCCGGGTTGCAGGTCTATATGTAGAATAGAGCAAACGAATTTAAATACAAAAAGAAATAACCGCTTCTGCCACTATCTCAAGTCCTTGAATGTCCTATGTAAGAATGACTATTTTGATGAGCTCAGCAAGAGTTTAAATAATGATATAATTTAAGACAAATATTTTGTAATAAAATTTTATTTTAGTATTAGCGTATTTGTTCCAAGACGTTGTATTTTACTTTTAATCCTATTTAAGTCTTTTAAAATTATCCTATTTTTATGGAATATAGTATAATACTTAAAATAAATCTAGCTACTGCATTTGTAATATAACATATGTTTTTTACATTTCGCTCTACTAAATCTTACATTCTCCCTCCATTGTAATATTAGATCTATTTATTAAAATTTTCATAAATAATTACTTTTTAATTTCAAAATATTTTAATAGCAAAGCATTAAAATTTACTTACAAAGTAGACTTGCATATGGATATAAAATAAAATTGTTGGGTTTTTAAGTAAACATAGAGATCAAGCTATATTTCTTTTATTTAAGAGATCTTTTATAAGAAACAAATTTATATAGAATGTAGACAACTGCTTTCGTAAGTCCCACCAAAAAGAATACCCGACGTTGTTAAGAATATTCATTTTCTTATTCACTTTCAATCTGTTTATAAATTATCATATTTAGAACATACTTGAACATATATGACAAGAAAAAGATTAATACTCACCAATAGTCCTTGAACAAAAATGGATGAATTAAGAGTGCCTGAGATGTCCGCCGTTTCACAACTGAGCGCTTAAGAAGGCATTTTCTGCCGCGCAATACCGCTATATGGAACCAGCTGCCAATAGAGGTATTCCCGAACCATTACGTTTTAGGGACCTTCAAGAAAAGAGGGTATAGTCATCTTAAAGTCCGGCAACGCTCTTGTGAGGCCTTTGGCATTGCGAGTGACCATGGGCTGCGGTATCTCTTACGATCAGGTAAGTTCCATCATCTTGCCTTTCCCCGTTTTATAACAAAAAAAAAAATTGATGCATTACCTACCCAATCAAATACTGATTCGAATTTCCTGTTTCGTATTTAATTGAGTGAAAAGTTTTCTCTAACTTTAGCTTAATGTTTTAAACTAACAGGTTGGGATTATGGTGGGAATATTATTTAAATATATATATACTTTTTGGAGTAAATGTAACTAACCTTGATATAATTATTGCAATTATAAATAATGAAAATGGAATCGAACATAATAATTGTCTGTATAAATAATCGAAAAAAATAGTACTTACTATCAAAGACTATATACGAGTATATATTATATAGTACCTACTAACTTCTGATTATAACACTAGAACGAATAGTTCTGCGTTATAATAACGCATTAACTAATATTACATTTTTATCAGAATGTTTTCGAAATCTTTTTTTTTTTCAACATTGAGTAACTTTACATTTACGAAAACAGGTTCAAATCTTAACAGAACAGTATACAAAATAAAAAAAAAATAGTTAAATTTTAGTATGTTAGAGACAATGCCCACGAATGTACCTTGTCTATTAGATTTTTATTTTTTGTTATTATTTGAATATATAGGTAAACGACCGCTTATCAACTACTTTCCCCTTTTTGTGATAAAGAAATAAATCAGCCTAATTGCACCATTTCAACTAGTTAATAGTCGTAGCCTTTTTTCCGCAATTACAAAAGAAAAGAAAAGTCTATTTAAGGGTTTTGATTAATTGAGCCAGCCCAACCCTTCCAGAAGCTCAGAAGCTCACCTCCTGGGGCGATCATAACGGAGGATTCTGTTGATTGGCTAGTCCTTCGCATTCCAGGAATGTGGGAGACCGTTTTTTAGGTACCAGGCATCCCATTAAATAGAGAACTAGCCGTGATATTAATACAAATATTTTTAATATTAATTTCAACTAGTTCTCGTATGTCTGTCTCGTATTCAATGCACGGTGCATGATCCAAATACAATTTGACACAAAGAGACAAAATACTACTTCAGTTAATGATTTATTTATAATTTACTTTCATTTAGGATTTTTTAAAGTAATATCAATATATTTTGTAGTATGTTACGGATTAAGGATTTTTTAAATATACTATTATAATATTTTACAATATAAGAATTATTGTAATAAATGGCCCCTACAATTTATCGCTATTCATAATGAGTATAATGGATATTGTTTCATATCGTGATACGATGGACCTGCATCGACCTGTTAAATATTTATTATTGGATTTAAGCGGCACAGAAAATGCGTTTATCATGTGCTTTAAGACAGTTATCGATTTGAAGAAACAGTCATCAGGTTAAATCGTGCGCTGAACCATTTGGTTTGGTGGTGTTCATTTGATTGTATTCATTCGTACTAATATTGTTTTTATTAACATAACTGTTACTCATTTAAAGAACACTACTACTATGTTATACTATTCAAAATTTAAACTTTTACTTTAATTACTATTTCGCGTGCCTCAGAGACAGTTAAGATTTACACGACTAAAGGTATTTCATTACAATTATTGAAACTACAAACCATCGTTATTAAACAAGCTTTAAATGAAATCAGTCTTAACTTACATTCTTCTTACTACACACAGTATTAACACAGAAAAATACAAAAATCGTACTTAAATTGAAAATTATTAAGACAAGTTTTAAGGGGGGTATTTATGAAATAATTATTCCAAAGTCTTTTGGGCAGCAAGGGAAGATTAATAGTGGGGATGTTCTAAGATTAATCAGACGGGTTTATAGCGTTACGTTGATGCCTATTTATCTTTTTATTTCTATTTCCGTTATTGATCATACTCCTACGCATACAATAACTAATTAATTAGGTAATTGAAGGATATAAATAGTGAATGTTTATAGCAAGTCAATCATTGATAAGCGGACCCGTGTACTTAGGGCGAAATAATCAGTTTCCAGAAATATCGTACACATTCATTTGTTCTATGAATGAACATGTCTGAAATAGAATGTTAGACAGTAAATAAGGTTTAAGTTCAGTTAAATTATAAAAATAATTAAATCATTATATCATATTGGCAAAAATTAATAAGGAGGTATAAATTATATTATTTACAAAAGTTGCATAAAATGTCCCATTAGTAGGCACTTGAGTGTGAAGACAAACTTCATCCTTAATACCTAGTTATTTAAAATTAAAAAAGGAACAGTTTATACTTAAATTAATTAATTTTCCGTCCACGTCGAACAAATTAAACTTTCTATATTACTCAATTTTGCTTTGAGCTTACCAACAAACATGTTAACTTAATTATATTGCTGCCAAAAAGTTCGAATCATGTTTAAATACCCTATATGTATTATAGTAAATATTCCGATCAACTCCAGTCAGTGTTATGGGAAACTAGGCTTCATAGACTAATAATTCGTGGGAATGAAATAGTAAAATATATTAGCCAATGTTTATTTACATGATAATACGAGTCATTTTGAATGCGTTGCAGTTTATATTGAGGTTGCCAATCTGGTGTTTACTGGTAATGATCTAGAACAATATTGACGCTATCGGACATTAAATATAATTACATCTTTAATATTTAACTCTTGTAAGTATTATATGTCTTAGTAATGAATGGAAGTAATGCAGGTTTATTTTTGCAATGAAAGTATTTTTAATAAATTATTTGAGGCGCTTTATATGTTTTATACACAACGGTTTTTCTAGGAATAAATGATCTTCATCACTCATTAAATTTTGTGTCCAGCAACAATCTGTCTGTGCTATTTGCTTTCAAGTTTTGAAATTGTAAGTAAATTGAATGGCAGAGGTAACGTAATTTTTTTTCAACTGCAACATTTCTTCAAAATTCTATTGTATTTCACAAAATAAGTAAGTTTTTATGTAGGTCAGGTAGGTATATAAAAAAAATATAATACAAGCTATAAATTAAATAAGTAGGAAGTATAATTAATAATTATTTCAGAATCCTCCACGCCACAACGAGCGTCTTGCCATTATTTTTTTTAATGTTCTATTATTTCATCAGATACCCGCTATATCCGTCTACGTAGACTAGTAATCATATAGTCCAAATTACAAGTAGAAGCCACTATTGATTCTAAGGCCAGAGCTAAGCGGTCGGTAACACTTCGGCGCCGAGATGGGGTTATCGGCTGTCGCGTGCGGTACGCCAATCGCCGCATAAATATACCGTATCGATGGCGCTCACAATAGTCTTTTTAGGACAATAACTTGTTACACACGTCCAAAATGGTGAAAAACTCTCTACGTGGTGATACTTGCGGTTACTGCAATTCCTGCGTCCGGTTGAGGTTGTGTGCTGCCCGCGGCCGAAGCCCGGAGCCGTTGGAGTGCGCGTATAAACACATTTTGGAGTCATACGGAGGAGGCAGCAGCGGTGAAAAAGTAGTTGAATCTCCTAAACCAGTTTGTGCTTCGTGTAGATGGACATCTAACGCGCAATTTCCTGAAACGCCGCCTTCTTCGAGTGATCTCAGTTTGGAGTGGAGTCCACAGTCCAATAGATCCCGAACCAGACGCCGTAAGAGATAGACAAGCTCTGAGATATTATTGGAATAATTATCTCCTATTGGAATGTCTGTTAAAAGCTGTTGCTACAGCGAACGGTATTATGCTAGTCATTGTGTGTGTCCGCTGATGTATGATATTCAATGCACTATGTTATAATAAATTATTTTTAACTATGTATTGTTGTTAAATTATTCTTAGATTTTAAAATTGGTAAAATACGAGCAAAGGGTTTGAAATAAAATTTTAAATAAATAAGTATAAAAAAGTAGTTGGGGAAATCACAGGAACATTTTAGAATATAATCAAGGTTGCGACGGGTCTAACACGGATCTCAATATGTTCAGTAATTCGTGCAAAATGCTCCTAACATGTGCATGCACAGAGAAAATAAACCCAGATATTTTTACTTTTGTCTTATTTTTTCTATGTAACATAAACACAAGCATAACTCAGTTTCTACATTTGTCACAAATGTTTAACGTTATATTATAAACACTTAATATTTTAATGGAAATTGTATTAAAAAGTACGATTAAATAAAATTTATAGAAATAAATTTAAGACCCACCACAACATATATAATTTTTAAGCGAGAATTTAAATATAGAATTAGATGTTTGTGAACAAATAAATGGTTATTTATGTTATTAAAAGTAATGCGCACTTTCCCTAAATCACTACTTTGGTACATGATATCTGCGTGACTTTTTAATGGTCGGCTGTGAAATCTCGATGACTTTCGACACAATTAAAAAGAAGGATTTTAAAAAAGCTTTCAAAAACGTAGAATGTGGTTATTTATTTTATTATAGATCATATCAAGTTGGCGATGTTCTGTGGCGGAGGAAAAATTTTAATAAGGAATTTTAAGTAGTTAGTAAAAAGGTATTTCCAAGGGACATCTATGAATTGCCAACATATTTGTCATCTGTATATTAGTGACAAACATAATTTTCTTCTTCCGAAAGAGTGGCGTATGAGAATCAACTTTCCAAATGGTCAAGGTTGAAATGTGAACTCTTAATGCTCATTGATATAGTTCCCATGCGTACCTTCCGTAAAAAAAGGAATTATGATGTAATATGTATGAATTTAATATGCACTAAAAATGCACGCGAATAAGTTTCCCAATCTTAGTCTCTACTGATAGTGATAGTATCACATCGAGTTCATTAAGCGACAAATTGCTTTAGACATGATAAAGCCAGAATAAAAAAACAAAAATTAAAGTAATTATTTTTAGGAAACGATATAATTATGATATTTTTAGCTCAACAACAAGATATTCATATCACGACATGGAGTGAATTACTGTTTCGTAGTAAACATAGTTATATATTAACAATAAAATTGATTTTATTATTAGTTACGTACTTACGCACGTAATTTTATATTTACTCGATAAGGTCAGAGGTGTTACTCATTTTTGACTAGATGGGTGCTGCGGATTCGCCTGCATGGGAATCTGGCTATTATATTTTAAAACAACATTTGTAAATTAAACATGGCTCAATGGTATAATCAATGCAAGTTACAAATATAGAGATAGTGTAGTAAGTTATGAGACCAAAAACGTAATATGTAAATGATGTACCTACATTGGGTTAGTGCAGTAGGAAGTCTTTTCTTTTCGATTATTAGGTACGAGGTTTAAATTTCACAAGAATTTGTAATCTATGATACAATTAAAAAGCTGACAAAGAGTTTTAATATAATTTTATTTCAATATAAGCACAAGTGACATATGCCCTTACAAAATATTCAAATAACCAGACTAAAAATAACTCTGAGTCTGTGGACTTTTTTGTGCATTAACTTAAACAAGCCAACTATTATATAATACGTTGCAATATTTAGATTTAAGGAATTATTTTTATAGTTACTTACAATTTTGTTTTTAACGAATATAGTATTATAAACCAGGCTAGGTAGTTAAAAATAACTGATAGTAAATGTAGGTAATTAACAAACAAAATTTGTATGAATTACAATTACAAAATATTATGAGATTTAAAATTATATAAAGCGTACCTGCCTCGTGCTATAGAACAAACGATTTGGTGTGAATTCGTCGTCGTGTCAAGAAGAATTCGCAAAAACAAAACAAAGAAGTACACTAACGCTTCTTTACTCTTCGTGTGGCGAGATTTCTACTGTTTTCTTTTGTTTCATTATATAACCAACACTTTTACAAGGAATTACAATACATTAAAATGATTATATGCCAATAGATTCAATTATGTACAATTAAGAGTTTTTCCAAATTCTTGGTTATTCATGAAGTTTACATCGAATTGTAACCACTACTTTTATTGTTCACAGGAAATTTCTATTTATCAACATCCATCCTATTTTGATGCCAAAAGATTTTCAGCTGACATTGTTATTTACAGAAAGTATCCACTTTAAACCTACAAACTAAAATAAAAATTTATCTTTAGTACATAATATTTATCTTACAGACCTTATATATAATTTTACATTATTATAATTATGCAATTAGAACTAGAATAAGAAACAATTTTTCAAACAAAAAAACAACATGAAAAGTATTTTTGAAACCGCCGAGCTGAATATAATAGGCCACTGCAGTTTGTCCAAGAAAGTAACAATCGGCTGAGTCAGGAAATTGGTAGTGACAGAATTTTTATGAAAAGGAGCCGAAAAAGATGACGGGCCGATTTGCTTGTGCTACCTGACTTAAAAAAACCCAAGTATACGTATGTTTCTGTTTTTTGTGTATTACAATATGCAATTTTTATTACTAAAGAAATTTTTATGAGCAAATTTTTATTACTAAAGAACTATACATGGGGTATAGTTCTTTAGTTTAGGTTCTTTAGTAATAAAAATTTGCTCTTACTTACAAGAGTTGACTTCGTCAATAGAAACGTCTCGAAGGTTTTCTTCCCAGTTGAAAAATATTACATATTTAGTAACTACAGTGTGAGTGTTCAATGTGTGAATATTTATGATTAAAATAACTATTGGTGATATGTAGCATTAAGATAGTAGTAATATAGTATAAGTACGCATTTACAATTATTTATATATTTTTTCCCCTTATCATCAGTCATAATTACTTGGTAACACCCATTACAGAACTCAAAACAAGCAATCAGTCAGTAATAAAAGAGAAAATAATTGCTTATTTTTCGAACATTAATGTGATAAATGGAGTTGAAATTTTAATTATTGTACTTATGGTTAAGGTTACGATAATTTTTATTTGACCCAACGACGATTATACGTCCAAAGTAGCTAGTATTACAGACAATTTGTTTGACTTTTGAAATCATTACGCCCTCTTATTTTAATATGATGTTTTGTGTGGGTGATATGAAATGTTTTATGATAAAAATTTTAATACGTAATTGATTTCTTTTTGAAATCGGCAATAGACTAACTAACATGCATACTTACATATTTATTTCTAGATTTTTTCAACAATCTAAACTCGACTTTATGTACAACTTTTCTAGTGCAATTATACTAAATATAGCATACAAATCAATATTGTAAAAAAAAATCTATACAGTCTATTTTCTTCTAACAGTCAACTTTTGAAATGGCCCTCCAGAACCACGTCCAATCCTTAAGAGAAACTAAAATAAAATCTAGATATAGACACAAATGATTTATATGCCATGGGTCTTCGGTTTTATTTGAATAGTTTTTGTGGTCCGCCATTCCATTTATATACATTATCTATGATTGTTCAATCACGCGGCACTTGTAGCTTGTATTTCACGGACAAAAGGCAATCATTCTCATTTTAATATTTTATTTTGAGAACACGCTATTTGAAATGCGAAACCACTACAGATATTGTAAGAATTAGTTTTTGGGTTTTATCATCAGCTGACGTCGCTAGGGTTGTCTGAAAATATCAGTATTAGCCGGCTGCAGTTTGTCGATTTAGAGACAAAATTACCCGTATTTATTAAAATTACATTATAATATTTAATGAGGTGAAGTGGTGATAAAACTTATGTTAGACGGAGTAGTAATAATAGGCGGTAATGTTGGTAGAGGTGGAGTGGGGTATATCCGACACGGTGATCCAGTAGGTGGTCCCAACATGTTGAGGAGCAAGTAGGATACAAGGGTTCCGGACAATAGCCCACCATTGTACGACAGCGTCATCATGTTACCTGTAAAATAAGTCTTACTATTTATTTCTAATGCAAGGATACACATCATTCATTGGACACATTGCCTTTTTAAGGGATTGGGTATTAGTAAATTATCCATTAAATAAGTTTTCTTTCCGTTAAGGAAATATTTTTAAGCGCACTAGCGTCAAATCAATAATTATGTACCCAAAGTGAATTTTTTTTGAAAGTATGAAAATGTTTGAAAATTACTTTATTTCTATTAAATGAAGAGGATTAAATATATCTGGAGCTGCTAATAGTTTATCTCTTTAGATCGTCTAAACTGAACTAATTGTTGTCACCCTATAAATGGAAGCCAGGATTATTCTAAAAAATATTTAATTCACACACACAAAACCTTTCATGCCGAAAATAATTCGTTCTCATATTATCTACGGATTTATACAAACCAGCTATTTCACGGTGTTCTCTTCCAACTCGTGAAGGAGCCATTATCATCGGAACAGATCCAAATAGTCCGTTGGAAAATCCCAAAATGACGGAAAACATTATTGGGTAAATCTGTAATTTATATAAAATAATTCAGTATATATTAATAATTCAGTGAAGCTGTCCGAAATCTTTATATATCCCTATAAATGGATGTAGGCTTCAGATTGCATTTACATATATGTGTGAAATTTGATTTTTATTTTATTGCCATTATATCTTCTACCTGCTATAGGTGGTTGGTAGGTAAATTATACATTGTGTATGATAATAGTAAAAAAATACACGAATTGTGGTTTTGGAGAAGGCAAATATAATTTTTGTTCAACTTATAGCCTCATCTCATAAGCACATGTTAAATTAATTTTCGTTTGTTTCTAAAATAACTATCTTAATTCTTTAAGAAGACATTGTTACAACGAACGATCTAATACGAACGTTCTATGGACTTCATTATTATTTGAATAGAACGTTTTTTTATTATTATAAAATGATTAAAACATTATATAACTAGTAACAGTAGAATTACTAAAACACTTACGTCTCCGACAATGTGGGGCGAATGTCGAGGTGCTGCACATAACAGAAGTAAAGGAACTAGCAGTAGCCGCAGACCACTGGCCATCAGCAGCTGACTGCGACTCCATTCATAAGGCCATGCCGCTGCAAACTAATAAGAGAGACGAATAAGAGTGTCATTGAAATCTAGTTGCCGGGACGAAATCTTAACATTTTCTTAAATTTTACTTTGTTTTACGTCGTGTATTATCTGAGTACAACACATGTTGATGCTAACACGATCGCTAGCAGTGATATCAATTCGTTTTTTTATGGTAAATATTTTTTCTTGTTTGTGAATTTGTCTCACTACATTTGATATATTTCCTACAAAATGAAACGCTTGTTTTATGCGCGTTAAAGGAATTTTATTCAAATTTAATTCTATAGAAGTTATGTCTGGGACCGAGTATATTTGTTTATACAATCCTTAATTTCCATAAAACTATTAATATAGTAGTGATTGTTCATGAGCTGGAAGACAAAATAAGGAACTAATGAATAAGATAATGAAAACGAAATAATAAGATAAGCATCATCAACTCAAAGGTCGAAGAGCTTGGTATCAAGTTCGTACGGTAAATGGGGATGCTAAAAAAACTTAATATATAATATTTTTTCAAGTGCTAATAGATAAATAGGCGACAGATTAAAGATACTGTGGTCTGTTCACATAATAATAAACTCAAATGTATTAATATTGTTTTAGAATGAATGGAAATTTATGTATAGCTCCACGTATGAGAAATGTATATGTGAATCCAAAAAATATGAGTCAAATTGTGAGTCCTATCATTCGGCCTATAGACTTAAAAAGTCTTTATGAAATCACCCTCGAACGTGTTCATATATATTTTAGTCTAGTTCTTTAGTTTCTCTTTAGTTTAATAGTATAATACTCTTATTTGAAATATCAAAATACTGCATTTATTTTTTTCCTGCGAAACGATTTTCGATGCATTTCAATAATTTCCTAGCAGGTATAGGAGCCAAGTCAGAATTAATCATTTATCTAAAATTCAGCGAGTATAATATTATTATAACTGCACAAACGTAATTAACGCAGTTCTGTGCTTCTTTTTATTTAAAAACTGCTAACCAAAATTGCAATCTATTACATTTTCATACTGTAACTGTAATTTGCAAAAGAGCCACTACGAGTATCAATCGAGGAAGACTACAAATCAGACATTTGTAATAGCGATAGCTATCCAGCCATAGGTATCCAGTTTTTGACAACAAGTGGCTATTAAGAGTTATAGGTTACAGTTATGGACTCATAAGGTCATTGCGCCATTATGAAAATCCTTAGAAATTATCGAATAAACAATTCGTATGTCATTTCTACCCAAAAACGTTCTACATACCTTTCCTATTAAATCAAAGAAATTGAATGATGACATTAGGACGATAGCCATCCAAGAGCCCAGACGGCAAGAAGGCACCTCAGAAGCAATTCCGGGATATAAACTTAGCGTTGTAAAGTAGACCAGACCGATGGACACCATATAAGGATAGATTGCCCTAGCAACTAACCATCTTGCTTGCACGCTACCTGGAAAGAAAGCCCTATTTTATTCCCCTATTCACAAATGAATCTTATTTAAAATTACACGGTCCAGAACAGTTAAGAACAGAAACAGAACAGTTTAAAGTTATTAAACCAGTTTAAAAATAAAACTTTGACTAATCATTTAATAATTCCAACAACTATGTTCCTCGAAATACAGAACAGAGTATGACAAGGTCAAAATAAGTTATTTATAGAATACTTAGGTCTTGTAAGCTAGTTTAAGCAAACACTTATTTGTCGGTTGGGTAAACTAAAATTAAGTACACTAAGCATGTTTAAGAAAACTCTATTAATTTTAAGTAAATATTCATCATTAATGAATGGATTTTAATGAAACTTAAAAATAATATTATATAAATCAAGAAAACAAGAAAAATTCTACCATCCGCGAGCTATTTTGCCACACTATTTATAACCACAATAGTGAACCATAACTACAATAAAAAATGACAATTTATTTCAAATGAATATTTGGTAGTAAAAAATTGACTCCGAAATGTAAATATATACATTTATATTATATACCCCATATAATATATGCATTTATATGTACTCGTGTGTACGGGTTATTAAAGCGGATGAAGCCGCAGGAATCATCTAGTTATATACAAAAATTTGATCCTGCAAATAAGGTATAATGATCGTTTTAAAATACCTTTTCTGCTAAGCATATTTAAATAATGTGTACTTCGAGTTTGGTTCGTATAGATAAGTATAGACTTTGAGACTATACTTATAACAATTTTAAACGCCTGTGGAAACATTATTCGTTATGCTTTTTAAAATTTATTTATCATACTCTGTAAACAAAGGTACGATTAGCGATAAAAATCTTATTGGGCAGTTTAAAAAATAAATTTAGTTAAATCATGTCCATAGGTCTGTAGAGTAAACCCACCACGCAAGTTTTGTATCATAGTAAATTTGTTTGAAATCTAAGCCATTCAAGCCGACTTTATGGAATTTACATATAAATATAGTTTATTGTTTTATGAGAGATTTAATAAAACTTTTGTCAATTAGTAGTGGATTGAGACCACTCTCTGCTTGATACCGATCGATGCAAAGCCTCGAGACATAAAGCTATGTTAATACTTAAATACATTCACGTTCATTCTGTTCTTTATTCTGCTGATTACATAAAAGGGTTCCTCTTATTGGAGTTCAAATATGGTTTTATGATTGGTACGGACCTTTAAATTAATGGTGAAATTGCAAGGAAGAACTATCAAATAATCTAAACTTACGCTTGAAACTCCTCCAAGACGTAGGTCTATCTGGTGGTTCGAAAACAACATCCTCAACTTTGTAGGACGGCCTTGGGGTTTGGAGCGCTGAAGGGGAGGCTGAGGGTTCAGAAACACTTGGAGGTGGTGAGGCGAGAGGCACTGGACCAGTCGCAGTAGGGGAGTATACGGGGTTGGCAAAACTGAATGCGTTATCAGTTTCCCCTAAAAAGTATACAAAAATTGATTAATCACTGAGAAAATCCAGCAGAATATTCAAAATAGCAATACTGTCTTGAAACTTAGTTATTTATTTCTCGAAAATATCTCAGGCGTTTTGACCAAACTAATTCAATAAAAATAATTTTACCTGTGTTAGAAGGGGCTGGGCTCTGTAACTTCAACACACCATAGGTAGCCTCACCTGCTTCACTCTCCATCTAGGAAAATGTAATACCACATTAAGTTTTTTTTAAAGTCCTTCTACAATGGGAGCTCGATCTTAGATTAAAAATTTTATGATAAATAAGAACAATAAAATCAAAATAAATTCATTTCTTAAAAGTAGCTTGGGTGAAAAATAATAGAAGGTAATATATTTATGAGTAATAAAAACCTACCAATGTGGCATCTTCCGTAGGATTTAGATGTAACTGAATACGACGTCTGTGACGGGACTCCACTGTAAGTCTTAGATAATGCAGCACAAGAGGATGCCGCATCATAAGGTGATGGAGTACCGAGTGACCCAAGAGTATAAGAATGGAGAATGTGAAGAACATAAATGTACTTCGCTGAGGTTCACTAAATTCGAACTTTGTCATAATTCTATCCAGTGACACCCAAAAACCGGCTGCGCCTGGAATATTTTGAAAGCACTTATTAATTGGTGCATTTTAAGCGATTGCAATACAAACAAAGTTTTGAGCTTTAACATATATGCTGAGTATTTTAACCACTAAAATTAAAGTTACACCTAAATCAATAATAAAAAATTGCCGTGAATATAGAAGGCACTTCAATCAATAAATAAATTTATCCAAATTTCTTCAAGGAGTATTGATGAAAAGTATTCTTAGTATGCGAATCTGAACTTAAAAATAACTACAGGAAATAAATGCAGCGCAAAAATTCTTTAAATCAATAATATTAATCGTAAAAAATCCTTACTTTCACCAGCCATAACAGCCTGGGTATATCTTGGAGGAAGACATCCTGTGAAACCATAATAGGAGGCTTGTTGTACTGTGCAACCAAAAGCAACCACTCCAATTGCCACGAGGTTAATCGTATAGGACACATTGTTGGGAAATCCATCCCATCCAATATTGCACACCGCTACGAATATCATCGTACCTAGGGATAATAGTATACCTGTAATGAATACAATACAGGTTACATAAATACTATTGAACCATCAATGTAAATATTAAAATAGATTTCCAATACCCAAAATATTTGCGGTAATCACAGCACTAGGTACGTACTACATATTAAGTTAAGGTTATAAATTATTACGAATTATATACGTACATGGAAATTAGTTAATAATAATTACTACCTAAAAATTTTACTAAATAAATAAAAAGTATATTGGTATGTTTATGATTTTGAGACCTACCAAATGTAATCCTAGTGTTGTAAGTGAAGAGATCTAGCAACAGGTTGTTTATGATGACTGCGACGCAAGCAGATGCGATGTACACAGTCGACATGTCGAACATTATCGTCGAATTTGGGTAATGATGTTGGAAGTAGTCTACTGCCATTATGAAACTGAAAATAATAAAATTGTATTAGGCTCCTGGTTCTTTATTATTACGAGTAAATGAAGGCCGGATTTTTATAAGCACTTACGTGGTACCTCTTTATTATGTATATAAAATTATCAGGCGTCTTAGGTTTCAGACAATTGAGATATTTCCTAGATATGTTTAATTTAACATTTTATTTGTAAACATCAATTATAAAAATCTAATTAAAAATCTGTATTTACATAAACCATAAGTTTTTAAATTTTTAGAATAACTCACTTCATTCATATAATTATTAGAATTCACTGAAATTTACAATTTAGCAATGTAGCTACGCGGCATCTGGTTATACAAGCGATTATCAAATCTAGTATCGTGCGTTTGAACACCGAGTTTAAAATAATGACTTTTTAATTACGTATGCGTAAGACTTGCTTGTATACTGCATAAAGAAGAAAATAAAGTTAGGTAGACTTTGTTTTGCTTATGTAAGTAGGTTTTAAGCTCAAATTGTTTCACAGATTTCCTAACCGAAAGAAAAACTATCTCAATCTTTTTATAATCATAAATTGTAATTGAATGAATGGAGTAAATATTAATTTATTCAAAACAGTCGATACTTTAACCTAATTTCCCTTGTTTATTGTTTTCATTAGAAACAGAATGGTGGTAATTACTTGTAAAAATATACTTTAAGCCTGTTTAAGAACACGCAAAGTTATTATTTCAATAAGATTGCCTAATACCTTGATATAAAAAAAAGAATTAGAATATTGGCAATCTTGTATTAAATTCTCCGTAAACACATATCTTTTGAAGCAAACTATTTGCCAGACTGAAGTCACATAACTCGGTAATGAGATGTTCAATTTAAATGTCGTTTCATTATTAAATTATTTCTACCTGAGTTGAAACTAGAAAACACAAACATGATTTGTATTGTTTAAATTTCAATTCAAACAAAATTGTTTATACGGAAACTTACCTATTGAACGGTAGTAAGAATGCAGCACCAGAAACAAACAGGGTGAAGTAAACGGAGTTATATTTATCTGGAGGTGGTGGGCTGGGCTCAGGGACACTGCCCATGGGCTCCCCTCGTGCACCACGCATAGCTTCGATGCGGGCGTACCCGCGGCCTAACTCATTCATTTTACACAAACTCGCACCCCATTGCGACGTATTCGAAATTCGAATATTTTTCGTCGCATACCATAATTCAAAGATTGCAAATTACGATGACCTTTATTGTATCACTAATTTACATTTGCCTGCTTTTTTTGCTTCAAAGGCAATATTGTTTTCTCACGCTCTATTGATTGATGTTTATATCATTAGTTTATATTTAGTGCTTTACGTTATTTATATCGCGATGCACCGGTTTGATTTGACAACTGGGATCTGCGATTAGGGGCGCATGCGTGAGACAAAATCAATGTCCGGTGCTAAAACGTAGCCTTCGAAGTTCAGAAATTGTATGAAATTTTTTCCATAGATAGATGGATAAATTTTGTATCGTTAGATTGAGTATTTATGACGTTGTTTTCATAGATATATACTACTTTCTTAATAAATTAGTTTTGAAGATATGCGACATTACTTATTTTTTTATAACTCGCTTTAAGATGAATAATGTAAACCGTCGAGAATCAAAAAGTAAATGTTGTATGAAAATGTCATTACGCGTTGACAATTTCTTTCCTGTTGAAGTTGAATCAGGTGCTATTGCGGACAGCCCACCGCAGACGCTTTGAACCTACACAACGGATCATATTTAGGATGGTGGTGCCTCTTGGAACAATGAACGCTGTTCGTGCTGAACGTCGCGTAAAGGGGATGAGAATACCATGCGGATTGGCCGGCCTAATAAATTGGGTTATATGAAGCAGCCAAAATATAATTTTCATTCAGCAATTTACTTGCAGCTAGGACATAAAGGAGACTCTATTTCGCATCTTGACTGCGCCCCAAAGAGTCGATAATTTCGCGTCAGCCATAGAATAGGCATAGGAGAACTCGTTTAAAAGGTCATGTTACACAATGTAAAGTCTTGTAAAAGATTAATTAGTAACAGAACCATGTCATTTTTTAAATATACTTTATATATAACAAAAACATATATTGTAAAGAAGTTTTAGTTACAATACAAAGTTTGAAGTTGGATTTAGAAAAATAAATATATTCACTGAAAATGAAAATGTTTATTGCATAAAAGATAACCTTTGTGGTTAAAAATGTAGTAGGTTTTACAAAAATTAATTATTTTTTCCGTCTAAGTTCAAAAATAACTCTAAATTCTTTTGCAGACAATGTTACACCATCTCGTGGTTCAGTGGATGGTGTGGGATCTTCTTTAGGTATCTTAAGGTTGAACCTTTGCAAAATATGAGTTAGAAATAAAAACAGCTCAGCTCGAGCCAGTCCTTCGCCTATACAGCGTCTTTTACCTGCAAAAAATATTCTTCATTACTTTGTCAAATATAAACTTTTGCTCTTGCTATTTTAAAATTTATTACACATTTGCTATTTACATATTTACACCGGAATTCTATATTAAAAATAATTTGCATCAAAACTAAATTACATTTTTTTTTTCTTAAAAAAGTAAAATCGTGAGATACGAGATATTAAATTCGAACCTTATCTCCTATGACATTAATTTAAAAGGTCATACAGAACGGAACTAAATATTCTAGCAACTTCATAGGAATTTTAATTTAATCATTGAAATCTACAAACATATTTTAGATAAAACAATCTATTTATGGCAGGTTAGCCGTAAATAATAGACCCAGGTGTGGGATAGGAACACAGGAATAGGCTATATGAATGATTTTGAAAAATTGTCATTTAAATTACGATATTCGCGCTAAAAATTCTGTCTCTGTAATGGCGCCCTATGAATTGTGATCTGCATGATGTCATAGCCAAGTAATCTACCATCTAGTGACCCTTAAGCGTGTTCATAATATTTATTCTCTTAATTTTATGGAAAAATTGGTTTATACAATGTAAAAATACTTCAATTAAAGTTTCCAAAAAACATCAATCGCACTCGTAGGAAAAAGCGTTATTCTTTAAATTATTTTGTTTATTTTGTAAAATCTATAAATATTTTCTGATAAAGTAGATATGTTTTCTGTTATTAACTAATCGGATGATGACATTTTGTAGCATATTTTAATAATATAATATGCCTTTTGTGAAGTATCTGTATCATCGTACACGGCGGAAACTACAAACGATGCGGAAAATATAGAAGACCATAACCATTACCGTTATTATAATAAAACACTAAAAAAATTAAAAATGCGTTTTAATTATAAACTACGTACAAAGCAAATATTCTGTATTAAGTATAGGTATTGATTTTTTGGTTCTTAAATGTACATATAAATTATCTACGCGTAGTTTTAGTGTAAAGATGATTTCTATATTCTATTATCTATGGCATGGAGTAGAGCACTTACCGGCACCAAACGGCATCAGCAAATCACTTTGAATCAAATTTCCTTCAGACGTAATAAATCGTTCCGGTTTGAATATCTCAGGATTTTTCCATTGATCCCCGTTGTGAAGATCATGGATAGCCAGTAGCAAAAATGTCCCCTAATTACATAATAAACAAATTGATAACACGAACAAAACAAGTTCAACGAGTATCACCGATAACAGGTCAGTGTAATGATAATTGTTATTTTACGTCACCATGGCTTCAAAATATTAATCTTATATGAAATATGGTTAGGGTTACCACTCGTCCGGGTTTCCCCGGATTTGTCCTAGTTTAGAGGGTATCCGGGGAGCGTCCAGGGGCACCGAAGGTTTCATTTGTAGACGTAGAGTTTTAAAAAATAAATAAATAAAAAAAAGTTTGGGCCGCCCGCGAAACACGCACTATGCTCGCACAGTGTTGATATGGACATATCCGGCTTTCGGACTCTAAAATCCGGGGTTTTCACGCGTCTTATCCTGTATTTCAAATTTTAGAGACAACCCTAAATATGGTCATTAAAGGCAACCGGTATTTATGTTTGAGGAATAGATTTTTCATATGCAACCAGTTGCTCTATTGAATATCTTATTTTTAGGCCACATTTACGTCTGTATTTGTGTGAAATTAAATCGGTATACCTAATCAGCATATATCATTTTATAATGTCTATTTTATAATAAGAATTGACGATAACTATTATATATAGTTTGATTATAAAATTATTCACGTTTCATATGTAAATGTGTGAAGAGAGCAAAATTTATTGTTCTTCATAAAAAACCACATATTTGTAAAATTATAGTTCGGGATAAAGTTAAATATAAATATCATATTAAAATATAACGTACATATAAAACTTGTATGTAATAACCTCAAAATTCATCACTTTTAAGACTATTTTTCGAAGGAAGAAGTAAAAATACCTTTCTTATAATATAGTCACCAAGCCGCGCGTCTTCTCTTGCCATGTGAGGTATACCGACCGCGGCTACACTAGATATACGCAACGTTTCCAGTATCACTGCTTCCGTGTATATCATCCTATTACAATAATTTACGTTGAAATTATCAATATCTAATATAAAAAATTCTCTTCACGGGTTCGAACTTGAACTCCTCCGAAACGGCTTGACCGATTCTCATGAAACTTTTTGAGCGTATTGAGTAGGTCTGAGAATCGGCCAACATCTATTTTTCATTCCCCTAAATGTTAAGGGTAGTCCACCCTTTTTTTTTAGACTAAATTTTTGGTTTCTATTTTTTTATGATACAACATACAAAAATACATACAATCCTAAATTTTCCACTTCTATGATCAACCCTTATTTTTTATTTATTAATTGAAAATTAAAATCACATGTATGGCAAAACAACGTTTTCCGGATCAGCTAGTATAATTATATATTTATCTTCGTAATGACGTATCATTTACATATATAGTTTTATCAAATCCTGTTTGCTGTTTAGGATGGAGATGTCAATTAAAAATTACAAGTATTTTTATTTAGAAGCAAATATGGACATATTATTTATAAAAAACAAATCCATCGAATTACACCGCAATAGGTGTCAATATATAAACGAGGCACTTTATTTAGAAAGTCACGCAAACAAGTAGACATAAGATAAGCAAAAAAGAAATAAATCATAAACTAAAAGCTAATGTGCGGCCTCTATAAAAAGCGCGGACGGCATACATTAAGTATACAAAAAAAAATATAAAAGAGACAGCTACATTCAACATATAGTAGATAAAATTTGTCAGAAAGAGACAAAAGATTACTATAGACTTATAGAGTATAACAATACTAGTGTCGTTTCGTTCTTACTCTATACCCACCTGGATCTATCCTTCAAAGTTGGGTATCGATTCTCGATTTCCGAATCGATTTCAGCCTGTAATCGAGTTTGGACGTTTTTATCTAATACGATATGGAGAAGCATAAATACTGCTGTGTTATTAACCGTTTCAACGCCAGCTTCCAACAAATCACGGCAGATAACTTGCAGTTCTTCATCTGTGACTGAAAATAAGTTACGGTTAAATCAAAGGAATATAAGGAATCTTCATTATTTGACTTGTTACGGTACTTAAATATGAAGAGTTTGTTTGGCTTAACGCTATAATTACAGGAGTTGGATTTATCGAGGAAGGTTGTAGCATCATTATTACCGATTGTAATAATATAAATAAGAGTGGAAAAATTTTTTTTTTTTTCATAAATGTAAATCAAAACCGTAGAAAGTGTTCAAAGATCGATTTCCGGTCTTAAGGCAAATATTTATTTCAAAACTACTTTTAATTACTTGACACAAAACTGGTTTATTTTATAGAACACCATACGATAAAACATTATAGGCTGATGACTGATGCCTCAGATAATTTCCGTTTGGCTTGATTGAATTACTACAGTACTATATTACCGACTGGTCGCTACGTCTACAATCATGTTGTTACGTTATAATTAATAAGTAATTTTCTTATAAGTACAATGTTCGTTCAAACACCTATATGATTATATGCTTCGTGTTCTTGCGAGCCGTCTAACGGTAACTGTATAAGGACATAAGCTAAAATTAAACTAGAAGATATTTTTATACATAAACGGACTGTGTACCACTGAGGTCTTAAAGTCTTTTAGTATTAGATTTAGGATTTTTTTTTGTATGGCATAATGGTTTAAGATGGAAAGCAGTTTACTTATTCGAAAATTATATTTAAAGACTTCTTTTTTAAGTGAACTTTATAGTACAAAAGGTATGGAAACAACGATAGAAGAATTAAGTCGTTAACGAGTATTTCATACTTTAAAAATCTTATATTAATCTAAACTCTTACGCACATTTCTAAGGGATGTTGAAATATTTCTAAGATAATAGTTTTCCTACATTTTAAATTGACTCAGTAATTTCAAACAAAACCCGAAATTGATTTTGTTTCGAGATGTTACAAATAGGGAAATACACCGGGATCATTATTATTCTTTAGTGAAGTTAAGTAATACTACAGGCTGCTGCTCTATTTGTGGGCAAAAACATAATAGCTCATAATGTATACAATAGAATACATACAACATTCATCATTTTGCTCCATAATATCAATGAGAAAAGAATCGATTAGATCTCTTGGCTTGTTGACGTCAAGCGTCGTACGATGTTCGTGGATTGTTTCCTAAAAATAAACATATTGTTATCACTTGGATATATGTCAAAAACATTGATACTGCCTTAAGTTTTATTCTTAGAAGAACTACACAAACAGTTAACTAATATATCTGTTTTTAGTTTGTTTTAAGTGTTTATGTCGCAAATGATAGACATCATTGCCTTGCCTTTGTTCTTAAGGTTCGATTAAATTTAAATTATTATTATTAGGCTATAATTTTCAAATAATGTGTTTGAGAAACATATTAAAGTTTAAATAATGTATGATGAGAAATTTATTTCTAATACGTATTTAGTGCTTTAATAGATGTAGAATACATATTTTACGGTTAGCAAAATTAAAATTAAGCTTTCCGATTTACTGCAAATCTAATTGACGATGATTTGTTATTACGTTGTTAAAATCATTAGTTTTTATCAATTATTTCCCCTTGATTGTATCCTTCTGTATTTTATTTTTTTCCTCAAAAATACCTTCTTATCTATATAATAGATTTATGTTAATTTGACAAATTACTGACCCGTATAAATTTATGTACATCCTCATTTACGGCCTTTAAGTCTATATATCCAATTATTTTGGGAATAAAATGTCTCAGATATGGCATAAAAGTTAATATACCACCACTCATGTCCACCACTTGGAATGACTTCGTTATTAAACCACACAAAAGCGTCAATCGGGTATCATTTAAATCGTATCTAGAAAAGTTACAATTTTATTGTTATTTTTACTTTTTCTCTTATTTAAATGGAGTGTTTAAATATTACATCTTAAAGTAGCTGTTGCCCGCGGATTCATCGCTTTGATTGTCTATGTCTTAATCCAGAGTGTCAGCTGTCAGCATACCAACATTTATCAAAATGTCCTCACGCGTGAAGTAACAAACATAACACAGTTTTTTAATATTAATAAGATAACTTAATGTTAAACTCATAGTAAGCCCATGTGGATGTGGTAGTCAGAGATAACAACTGTGTGTACCTACCTTTTCCCAGCGACTAATTTCCACAAAATATTAACGATTGCAACATCAAACATATGGTTGACAACGATCGGTATTCCAGCATCTATTTTACGTAGCTCTACGATTGCTTTCACTTCTTCGCTTATGTTTGCCTCCATAGCTCGTGAGCTGTAGCCAAAATTCTTTAGATGCTTCAGTACAGAGCGCCTTGTTTTTGCCCACGTAGCACCGTCAGAAAACACAATACCTACAATTTCAAAAGCCTTTTTGGACCCACTCACATAGGCATTTATGATGATTATTCATGACAATTCCTGGCCAATCAGCGCTAATGCATTTTTGCAAATTGTTCCTTGGCGCTTTCATAATTTAAGCGAGTCACATCACACGCAGATAACGTAAGATATCTGGAGAAGGAAGGTATCTCCTTATGTTGGGATGAACATTACTATACAATGAGCAGCATCTTTTGTACAGTATCTGCGAGCAGTGAGCGATATCGTCGCAAAGGGACAGATATGTTCGCGTAGATATTATCAGGATCACCTGATCTTAAGGCGAGCGGTATCACTTAAGATCAGGTGAGCCTCCTGCGCGTTTGCCCCTAATTAAAAAAAAAACAAACAGGTCTTATTACTTTTAAAAAATTTTGAGGGAATGGACAATTTTGTATGTCATCGTATGAGCATATGCGTAGTATGTGATACGCTTTAATCGGTTCGACCTATGGCGAACCTTATGTTTAAAGATTTCTTATTTTTCATAAAGATTTACAATTGAAATCACTTACATGAGAAATATATTACTGTAGATAAAAATAAAAAGGCCGCCTGCAGACATTATATTATAAGAACACATTATAAATCATCCCTCAAAATTGATTTATTAAAAGAATCCCTTAAATATTTCTTACAGTTTGATAATTCAGAATTAAAAAAGTATAATACACAAAAACACATAGAATATATGTACTTTAAAATTGTTATATAAGTACTCAGTGTGGTAGCTGTTTGCTAAAACGATAAGGGGAAACATCGTTACGAATCCGACAAATAATATTTAAAACAGAATAATATCTGTCTCGTGAGTCATTACTGATTTTGAAACACCATTGATTTATTAAGATAAATATTTCTGAAGGTGGATAATTCAAAATGTTGTAATGGTAATATTTGAACATTTAAATAAATACAATGTTTTACGTTCATGGTTATTTTTAATCGATTTAAAATATCCAATATAAAATTGGATGTATGATAAAATATTATATAACATTTATTGAATGGCGTGGGTAACTTGACTTCTGAACGAACCTGAAGCCTTCAAAAAACTTACCAAGCTTCTTTCCAAACGATCTTATGGTGTAAAAAAATCCATCTGGCCTTCCATCAAACACATCTCTAGACAACACATCCTTTATATATTTCTTGCCAAAGACAACAACAACATCGACTGAGCCTAATCGTAAGCCAAGTATATTTCCATATTTTTTGGACCAATTTTGCCAAACGGAATGATGATATTTGTACCTTTTTAAATTCAGCCACACACTCAGTAGATTGCCTATGAACGGAAGTATAGGTGGTCCTAGAAATATTTAAAATTAGAACAACATACAATTTTAAAAACTATATAGTTGGTTAAAATTTTTAAAAATATAACCTGGTGGAAAATAAGCTGGTTTTTGTACAGTCTCTTTTAATATGAAAATTATTAAAATGAAAATGATTAACACCCACATCTTTGCTATAAGATTACAGGGGACAAACTGGTATCCAGATTTCCTTTAATAGTTTCTTTAAAGATAGGTTCTTTCATATTCAAATGTGCTCATTGTATTTTGGGAAGCAGAATAATAATGATAATGCGATACCTACCGGTTCTTCTAGTAAAATGTAATTTACAAGATATAAAAAAAATGACTACTGATGGTTATGGTTCTGTCTCAAAATTCGAATTTATTTACGTAATTCTGAAATAAAACCTTATGAAATCTTTTCTTAATGTCAATAAATCTTGTTTCAACTTGTTTTAATGAATAGTTTACTAATTTACTTGCTGTACTTTTTTTCTCGATTTGGCTGGCGTACTTCCTTCCCCTTAAATTATAATTACAGTTTGTTGTGTATTCTTGATATTATATTCGTATAAAATAAACATAGAATTCCATTAGAATCAAAAGAAATGTGGCGCCAAATCATTGCACAGATGCGTAAAGAATGTGTCAATTGCCAGAATAGAAAGAGATGGCACTTACGAGAAAAGATCATGGTGTGAAACCGTGATTGTTAATAAATAGTTTTCAGTATTCGGATCATCTATACCATTTTATATACTATAACATCACTTATTTACGACGCTGTATATGTTATTGTAATATTCTCGAAAATAATGTATTCATTAAAAACTTTTTGTTGAACAAAATTATACGTAGGTATATTTTAAAATTTATATTTTTGAAGTAATGGTAAATATTCCCTAAGAAACCTCACTAAGTATAGCTTTGTTTGGTAGTAGGAAGAAAATTTCACCTGTAAAAATGATTAATTAAGTAATATTTTTATAAGTACATTTGAAATTGTTAATTATTTAAGAAATTATGCTAAAAATAAGCAAAAACATTGAGTACATGTACAGTGTGTACAAACAAATAAATTGTGATGAGTGATTGAAGTGGGCATAGATCAATTTCTTTATTTTCCTGTTTATACCTATCAATGTCTTAAACACAAAATAGGTAGGTATTCTATAAAGTATCTTTGTCTATTGAAATATTATGCCTTTGTACTGAGTGAGTAATTTTGTTTGTTGAATCTATTCGTTATCATAACTCAATAAAATATGTTCATGACTAAGTTGATATTTTTGCATTTGTTACTATTTTTCTTTCTACATACCTACCAAACGAGTTACTTGATGAGATTATGAATGACCAGGAAATTCCTATGACGGAAAATTTGACAACACATATTTTACCATAATTATTTTAAGGGTTCCAGAGCTTTGGCAAGAGCAGCTGGGAATATATAATAAAAAAATGTCCACACAGTACTAAAAGAAGTATAACAAGAAAAGAAGGAAATACAAAATGAGACAGAGCCAAAATAAAACAAGAACAATATTTAAAGACGTACACACAACTTTCAGAAAGTTAAAGTGGAGCTCGACGGAACATATGGTAAGGGAGAAGAACCAGAATGATACCCACAAGATGGAAAACGACAAAGAGGAAGACAGGAGATTTGAAAGGGGTGGCGGTTCCAATGTGCACGTCTAGGAAACGCGAAGCTTGGGAAAGTTTGGAGGAGGCCAAGCTGCTTGGTAGTTAGAGAATAAGAGTTTTACTTAATTATTAGTTTAGGCATAATGACAACATAAACAATATTGTTCTAGTATTTAAGCAGTAATAAATGCTTCTTTTTATTATTTTTTATATAGTCGCATTGTGTTATATATCATGCATTCTATTATGTTGACATTATTTCGCACATGCGATTACTGATATAACTAATGTAATGGCATAAATATTTTATTTTTAACTTCACTTCTGGTGGATAGATTAGCTGTGTATCTCTCTATAAGTTAAAGTATTTTGTTCGTTATTATATGAATAAATATGGTGTGATTTCCAAATGATAATTTTTAATTAATATAGATATACAGCATAGTCGTTAATAAGTCACTAATTAATAAAACCGTTTCGACATGATTTAATTACCAAATAATGCTGCTCGGCCAGCATTATTTTACTAAAAACTTAAAGCAAAAAGAAACTGGTCCGGACGGTCATTCGCTGTTCGTTCGCTTTTTTACAATCGATCTAAACCTGCCATCATCTAGTTTCGTAGTCTGCTTAAAAATAGATAAATTAAAAATCTGCTATATTTGGTATCAAAATATTTTATTTATAGACATTTAAAACAATATTTACTATATAAATAATTTTAATTTTTTTTTTATTTAAGTAAATTTAGGGAACAGACCATTCAATTTGCAGTGTGTGTGTGTGCAAAATTCTTTTATTCTTTATTTTCTCTTACAATTTATTTACAATAGGTTTGTGGAATTATGTAGATTATATTTATTTAAACAAATATACTGTACATTGTAATCTAGGTTTGAAATGAACGTACCTCAACAATTATAATTATAGGAGAGTAGAGAGAATAAGGCAAATCCGAACAAGTGCGAGTCAGACTCGGCACGCGGTGGCTCTGTACATAACCAGCAAAATATGTATGACATTTGTGGTAGCCGGCTACCCCCTTAATTATAATTTTTATTTGAATTTTAAGCTGGATTTGATTTTTAGTACGGACAGACGGACAGCAAAGTATTAACAGCACCCTAATATCGTGTTTTTACCCTTTGGCTACGAAACTCATTAAAATTTCAATCAGATCACACAAACAAAGAAACACAAAAACAATTAAGAGGTTAAAAAATAATATATTATTGTTAAGATGACATTGTTTTCATCTCGGTAATTGTGTTGTGATAAAAATTTCCTACATTACCTGTCATAATAATTTAATAAAATTTAAAAAAAATACAATTTTATTTATTAGTTAGTTCTTAACATATTTACTACCTTATTCATAATTAAACTACGTCAAACTACACACAAATGTCATATAAGCTGTGATGCAATGAAACGGACGAGTACTTTAGAAGGCTGCTACCAATACAAGCGAATCATTAATAAAAGATCAGAAAAACAGGAAATGGGATTAATTATTTTCATAAAAGAATAGGCCGCAAACAGTTAACGAATGGTTTGTAGGTTACTGGTACCTAGGTATTGCCTAGGGTTATCATGGCAGCGGGTGTGTGTAATTCCGGAACTTCTTTAAAAAATTATTCTCGTAATTGGTTTCTACGTGAACAAAGTACCTGCGCGCGGTTGATCGACAATAAAGCAATAAAATTAGCAAAATTGTTAAATCACTCGATTTCCGTAAATAATAATGTCGACAGTATCAATAACCTAGAACTGTATATGAGTAATACTGACTTATAAACGTAGCATTTGTCTAATGAAAAAAATACTTAAATTTACCCTTTATAAAAACAACTATAAATAAAAGAAATGTAATAACAGGATAGTCTTACAATGACGAAAGATTACAAGACGAATTGAGCGTCCGAGCGCTATATAAAAGTGACGGAGAGGCGCCGATCGCATTTTATTGTATGTTATCGAAGACTGTGGACAGTTCGCATATACGTAATTTGATTGATAAATTGTGAAGTGATGTCAAACCGAAACATGAATGGCACGAAAGTGAAGCCGGCGAAGGAAACTTTACCCGAAGTTGAAATAGAAAGCAATGGAAACGGCCACAAAATGTAAGTTCGTTTTGACGTGTCGGATTGTTTTTTATCCAATGATGCAATATTAATTTAAATTACAATAACTGTGTAAATTTTCTATAATTAAAAATTTAAGGATGTATCTGTAGTTTACCAGTTCTACTGTTTCTTCTTCAACTTCGATTGTATTAGAATAATATATACAGAATTTATTAAATTATTTTTTTAAAAAATAAAAAAAGTAAGTAACCTAGTTGTTTTGTTGTGGTTATTGCATATGTTACTATTATGGACATATACAAATATATAGGACATTCATTAGAATCTATAATAAACTAACAGCCTATAAGAGACCCATATACATTGATAATTAACATGACGGCATTATATTGATGCAGGGTTCTTTAAAATTATAGCTTCTAAGTTATTCCAGTATAAAGCTATGAAGAACAGTTTTAATCGCAATTGACTAGGTAATTGTACTAAATATCATACTTATTTTATAGAATGAGATCTGTAATTATAGATTTTGGAATATTATTTGATTGTTATTACAGTTAACAGTTTTAGTTGTCAACAAGTGATGCAACCTTAACCTTTTTGGAACATTTTAATGAATACGCCGTATTTATAGTTTTGATGTGTAATAAGTCTTTCTCGATAATTGGAGAATACATTATGTTGCTTTTAGAACCATAAAGTTCTAGCTATTGAAAATATTATTTATAATACCTCTTAATAGTCTTTATACTATTTTACCACTTCAGAAAGACGAATCTTCTACTCTTGCGTAGGTACTTAGTAATAAAACAGTAGTTCATGATCGTTACGCAAATAAATAAGGGTTAATTGGAAACGATATTGAATGGCGTCTTTGTTTTACTATCAATATAGATACTTCTTAAAATAAATTTATTCTATATAAATAGTGAATAAACATTCATTTTTATTAATGTAAGATGTGTATGTATCACAAAAAACTTAATCAAATAAGAAACTGGTTCTTAAGTCGCCGTACTGATATTATATTGTATAATATTAAAATAATATTGCCTATAGCATATAGATGATAGATTAATCTGTAATAAATTAAAAAATCTTTTAAAGTAATTCTCATTTGTAAAATAAGACAATTTTAGGATTAAGGTTTATTTCATTTTCGTATAATACGATTCGAAGAATGTTAACAGAATATAAATATAATGAAAAAAATTAGTTGAGTTTTTAAAAATCTTGTTAGAACAACTTTAATAACACTAAAAAAGATAAAGTAAGTATACAGAACTGTCTTACTTGTAAGATGCAGATCAATGCCTTATAAATGTTCTATAACGGTTACCTAATACAAGACCATAGTAAACTATATTTGTCTATCAACGTGTTTAACGAAGTAAGGTCTACTATGATTTACCTATTCGCTAAATTGACTAAACAACAAAATTTATTTTATTTGAACCAGTAGTTCGCGAGATTGGCGCGATATTATTGTCAGCTTTTTATATTCTTATATTGGCTACATTTTAAAGACTAGATATTTTTCAATTAATGTAAATTTTAAAAATCGTAGACACCCACTGAAATTTATTACATAAATAATTATAACAATCGATTTTACTATAGTAACAAAGATGACGTTATTTAACACTTTCAATCGTTAATATATTCCTTATTCTAATCATTTGAAAAGTTGCAAACCTTCCTAGGCTGGTAACTAACGCTCTGCAGGGCATTAGCATTTCTTAATGACGTAGGAATTTTTCTTTTTTTATATTGAAAAACACGTCCTTATTGTTTACAACCTTGTAAACCAGTTCTTTGTTGTAAAAGGTACCATTACGTATGCACTTATTTATTATGTATGTTATTAGGTAATTATTATTTTTTATTACAGTCAATATTATTGCAAAAACGCTGTCAAAAAAATAACTTATTTGCCAGCGGCTGGATAACAGTCTTATTCTTTGAACAATTATTTCGCACGCTACATATGATTTTCAAATAGGTATAAGTTATTATCTATTTTTCTAAGAACAAGTCACGCTATGTTTGGCTTGTGTGCAGTTTATGTATGTTTTGTATATTCTGCAATTTTAATACTAATATTTCTCAAACTTAATCTTTTTCCACATTGAAATGAGATAAAATGAAATTTAACGGTTCACTGGGAGTCCCTCGATATTTACGTATACGTATATAAAATCATATTAACTTAAAACGTTGGCACATATATTAAATATTCTTGTGTAATATTGTAATGAGCCTTAATCTCGAATCAAAATTTTATCTCTAATGTGGTGATATCATAAATAAACTTTATTCATTGATAGAAGGTAGTGGTTAAGAAAAGTATAGACGACAAAAATATAATATAGATCTGAATAAAATTAAGATATACCTAGTTATTGAAGCAAAATTTATAAATACATATTTAGTTTAAGTGATAGTAAGTTTTTCTCTGTTGACCGACGTAGGAATATGATGCAACATATGTTGGTTTATAACACTGTATTAGTATATTTGGTAACTTAATTACAAGAGTTGAACGACTCAAATTGGTTTAACGTTACCATAAGAACAGAGTCATAAACCACATTTCGTCATCACGTGACGAAATATTTAGAATAAATAATTATACTAGCAGCAATCGAGCGAGATGAGCCGAAGTTTTTAATAAAACTGGATACGTGGCTACTGTTGGTTTAGTTTAGAGATTCGTCGTACCGTGAACTGTGTAGTTTACCAAACACGAAAATTAATGACGAACGCCATTAAAATAACCGTAAACGCCGTCTCATCTAGTACTAATAACAATATTCGTTCCCACACGGCAAGACAGACAAATTTTTGAAAGTACAAATTAATTTGATGGTAAAAAATTTAGAACTTATGTGCTATCCTGCATATAGCCCCGACTTGGTACCTTGCGCCTTTGTGTGTTCCAAAAAAATAACCACAAAGTTATCAAAACTGGTTGAATCAAATGAAAAAATTGCAACGGAATTTTGAAAAGCAATATTTGTCCTTGAATAGTATTTCTTTCTTAGTATAACTCAGTAATAAAAACAATCCGACGAAAGATAAAATAGCATACCACAATCTGAATGTATAATATACATAAATATATTTCAATATATATCAAAGATAAAAATAAAATTTACACATTTTATTACAGTGACATTTACAAACAGAGGTGAAAGAGTTCCTTATCTCACAAATCTGAACTGATAAGACGAATTATATTGAATATCTATAAGATTTATCTTCTGACGCATCAAATATACGGATTGTCGGTATTTGGAGTATATTCGAAAATAAAATTTTTCTTCATTCAGATTGAATTTTTTTTTTAATACGCCGACGCTTTTGTGTGTCTGTAGCATTGACAATTTAAAGGCTGGCAAGTAAGTCGTCTCCCCACAACGTCGTTTTTTTACACAACACAAACCCCCAGAGGATTTTTTTTTTTTTTTTTTTAAAACAGGGTCTGCTGCAAGAAATTTATTTTAAACTGGTATTTGTACTTAATTATGTTTTGTGTTGCTCGTTATAAATACTAATATATATACGTACTAGCTGGTGCCCGCGACTTCGTCTGCGCAGGAGGGGGGCTGTTGCATTGACAATTGGTTGAAACACCTGGTTGGCTATGCTAACACCAAAAATTTAAAAAAGTAGAACTAGCCCAGGCCTCTCGTTTCAATCACACACAAATTTTCTTTACCTCAGAGTAATTTGTTTGTATACGTTAGCCCCAATACGCGTGTAACAAATTTGGTTGAATGCTTATATGACACGTTTGTCGGTTTACCATAGCAGTGCCATCTATTGTTAAACTCAATCCAGTTGAAAAGCATACATCTTAAATTGTCGTTGTACTTATGTTTAATGTGTTGCTCGTATTTAATTTAAAATTTTACTAATGTGTCCATCGTGGACAAACATCGTGACAGGAGATTTAATATATAAGAATATTTCACTTTTTTACAGGTACTCATACGAAATGCTGGAGGAGATAGCAAACTTCCTCCTCACGAAAACAAAAATTAGGCCAATTATTGGAATAATTTGCGGCTCTGGCATGGGTTCGTATTGGAAAGACGGTACCTATTAATTACTTCCATTATACTACTATAGAATATACATGCACACTAACTACAGCTTTGACAAAAATCACCTACTTTTAGAATACAACTGCATATTACTCCGACAAGCTAAGGCATTTTTTGGAATTCGAATCTTATTTTCCCCTGCTAAATTCTTTTCATTTCTATATCGACATTGAAAAATCGATACAATTATTACAAAGTTCTTTGGCAGCTCAAAACCTGTATTATCCGTTAAATAGCGTGTAGTATTCGGACGTAATTTAGGTGCCTGCTGTAAGGGGCCACTTAATTTTAGCACACACTATTCAAGATTAAAGCGGAAATAGGCAAAGACCATCGTCTATAGTTTACATTAAAATCTTGTTTTAGGATCGTTAGCAGAGACTATTACGGACGCTGAGCGGATTCCGTACGAGGAAATACCCAACTTCCCCACAAGCACCGTTGAGGGACACCATGGCCGTCTGGTATTTGGTCATCTTGGGGAAGTCCCCGTCGTAGCTATGCAAGGACGATTCCATTATTATGAAGGATATCCTTTATGGAAGGTAAAGTTTTAATTTATATTCATTTTAATTATAGGTACCAATTATATAAAATTATTTTTTTGAGAGGCACAAGTAACAATCGCATAATGCACAAATCATATGCCACTTTTGGCTTACGGCTCAGATAAAATCATTCTACGAAATTTCGAAGAACAATAATAATATTACGCGCATTAATTATGACTTAGATAATCCAGAAGATTCTGGATAATAAATGAACGCAGTAAGTAAAGGGCAGTGAGCGATAAACCTTTTAATAACAACACGCAAATACAATTTGTTCGTCAATTTTATCGCGTTTCGTTCAATACTTACTAAGATTGAGAAAAGACAAAAGAAATTCTTTTATATATTTTTAATATATTGACTGGTTCTATCGATAAACTACGTCGTCAATACGATAAGCGAGGTAGAGGAAATTAATAGGCAACTCAAATTCTTGTTTCGAATCACTTTAAACAATTTTGAAAAAAAAGTTACCAATGATAAAGACGTAACTTCATAATACGCTTTATAATTTACAAAATAAGTCCGGGGATCGATTGGTGAACTAAAGTTTAATACCATATTTATATGGTTAGTGGAAGCAACTTTTATATAGATGTACTGACGGAAAAATCTATCTGCCCATATATCTTTGGGCTACGTGACCTATCCAGATTGAATTAGCTGAAATATATTCTTCTGATTGGGAAGCCGTGTTTAAAGATAATATAGGATGATGCAAGGGCGTATTGTGTCTCGACCCCCAGCAACGGGGTTATCTCACTCACCCACGATATGTCGCATTTAGATAAAACAATTTACTCCGTTTTAAGACTTTTTGTACTACTATCGAATCATGGCACGGCCTTTACTGTACCGTTGTATTTTATTAGAATTAATATATTATATTTTTTGGTTACCTACTTCTATCTATTATCTAGATACCTAATTAGCCAAAATATGCTCAAAATACAATCATAAGTAGAACTATATAAACATTTCCATATGCATAAAAAGTCGATCGTTTCTTACTGTATGTATACTATTCTTGTTCTAGAGTTATTTTAAATTTATATCTCCACTTAAATATATTTCAGTGTTGCCTACCCATTCGAGTAATGAAATTACTAGGAGTTAAAACCTTAATAGCAACAAATGCAGCGGGTGGTTTAAACCCTTCATACAAAATTGGTGATCTTATGATTGTTAACGATCATATTAATTTGATGGGTTTTGCTGGGAACAACCCGTTACAAGGACCCAATGACGAGAGATTTGGTCCCCGCTTCCCACCAATGAACAAAGCGTATAACTACGAATACAGAAAATTAGCAAAGAAGGTAAGGACAAAATTTAAATAATTCATTAATTATGTAACCGTTATTTTATTTAAAATATTATTGCAATTTATTCAGTGATGAATATTCGCAAAAAACGTTTAGTCAAGGAGTCTTACAACTTATTAAATGATGATAAAAGTCAGGTGCTCTTTAGAGTTGTTATGACCCACACAAGGACAGTATCTGTTTATGTTTTAGCCTTTGTTTATGATAGTCTCATAAAAGTTTAAAACACCTTTATTTTTATAGGTTGCCAAAGAACTGAAGCTGGACAACATCATAAGAGAAGGCGTATACACGTGTCTGGGTGGACCGAATTTTGAAACAGTCGCAGAGTTAAGAATGTTAAAAATGGTTGGAGTGGACGCAGTTGGCATGTCCACTGTCCATGAGGTACGTAAGAAAATAAGCATATTATTATATACAAAGAGCAATTGCGGACGTATATCTTAAGTATAATAATACTTAAGATAAAGAATAATAAGCTTAAAATGTTGAAATAATTTCAATAAATTATATATGTTAGATAAACTATTTCCTTAATTTACTGTCGTTTTAGATAAAATCGATTAGTTGAAATCACGCTGAAATAAAATTCACAGGTAATCACAGCGCGCCATTGCGATATGAAAGTATTCGGTCTCTCATTAATTACCAACGAATGTATCACGAATTACGACGTAGAAGCCGAAGCCAACCACGAGGAGGTGCTAGACGTGGGTAAAATGAGGCAGGATCTTTTAAGACAATATATTTCCAAACTAGTCCATGAATTCAGCAAAGTTGAAGACAAGAAACAATAACTCAAATGCGTATCTACAAAGGATGTTGAAAATGTAAAAAATTAGAATAATATATACATACACTTAATTATATAGATTAGAGATTTATGTTTCCTTTCGAGACTTCTTTTTTATTTACTTAGTGTTATGTAATGTAAATATACTTTTTATTCGGTGGTTTCACGAAGCGCGCGTACAACAGAAAATAGTAATAAAGAAATAATTTCCTCACTAAATATTATATATTTTTTAAATAAATATTCATTTAATGCATATAATATATCGATGTTATACCATGCATTTTTAATATATACAATCAATTAACTTGAAAAGTTAATAAATAAAACGATTTATGTTTTAATGAAATAAATATTTTATTTCGAGTTCGAGTTTTCTTTATCCTTTATTTTACAACATACTTTATAATGATATCTTAGAGAGTGTACCTAAACCTACATAAGACGCCATTTACTGTGAAGCTTAAAATTATATAATCTCTAATAAATAACACATTATTTCTTGGGAAAAAGATGAGCACACTCCTTACAAGCCGCGTCAATATTATTGTATTTGTATTCAAAGCCGTATTCTAAAACCCTTTTTGGTGTAACATGTTGTCCTTTCGTCATCAACATTGCCCTTTCTTCATGTAAGAGGAAGTTCAGCAAAAATTCGGGAACCGGAAAAAAAGCTGGCCTTGATAAAGCTTTCGCGAATGCCTGAAAATTCCATGAACATACATGAATTTAATATCTAAATGGCCACTGCATCCAAGAAAAATTTCAATAGATATTAGAAACGTTTTCTGTAATTTTTTATCTTAATAATAAAACTGAAATAAATTAATGGCAAATGAGAATAAAATACATACTTTTTAAAAGTGAACACTGATGGTATTCATTCCAAACCTTAAAGAGTTGAACCATAGCATATGAAATCTTGAGTGCATTATTTCATGACTACCAACCTATCACTGAGTTACAACTAAACTTTGTTTTCTGGTAAAATCATTTTTTTTTTAAATAATAATATCAGGCTACACCCCGAGGTTAATTATTTATAGCTTGTGGTGTGGGTGTTAAGACAGCTCATAAAAATTTACTTAAATAATTTATTTTATTCTTTTAAATCGAACCCGGCACCCTTTGTCGTCAGGCCGACGTGGCGACCATTGCGCCATCTGGCTCGTGATTTCGTTTAAAAGTGAAAGAAACTAGCTGTAAGCCTATCGGGCGATAGGAATAAGTTCTCGCTGTGCTCTTGTGGTAGCCTTAATTGATAAAGAGGATCATAACACAAAAATATTGTTTCAATTTGCAGCAGCCTTTCATTAGATAAGCATGTTACACAATCTCTTCAACTTAATAATTTTTCCTTGGATTAAGCTATGGTTAGCTAACAGGAATTGATTCTTATAAGTAGAACAGCCTTTCTAAGTCACCTGTGTAAATTCTCCATTTGTCACAATTTGTGGTGCTACTCCATTCAATATGCCTTTTACATTCTCATTTTCTATAGCAAAAGTGATGAGCCGTGTCAAGTCTTCAATGTGAATCCAAGGTAGATATTGTTTCCCTGAGCCAAGTGGACCACCAAGACCAAAGAAAAATGGTAGAATCATATTTTTAATCATTCCACCATCTCGACCCAGAACAACCCCTGATCTGATTATAACCTAAAATTTAATCAATATCAAATTTAATTTCGATCAAAATCTTTTGGAGATAAAAAGTTTTCAAAATACTTTTGGCCGAACTGCTGTCTACATCACATTGCATTACTCACTAAAAAGTGTAAACATATTTCCGAATAGTAACTTGCCTATTAAAAAGAAACAATATTGATTTTAAATTTTTTCTTGCTTTTCTACTTGGTTACTGTTGCTAACAATAATTTATTGAAGTAGCCAACTTTAGCTTTAATGAAAATAGCATTTTTTTACAACAAAATTTTACTATACAATAAAAATGTATTATCGTTTATTTATAGATATTTATTTTTCAAAAAAAATTACAAAAATCATTTAAATGAGATAAAATATACCGTCTCGGCTCTTGAGGTGCTCGTGTGCATTCGCCATTATTAGGGCCCGTATAATGAGGTACCCTCATTATTTAGATATTTAATATAACAGATCTTATACTGCTTGGTAAGCTATTAAAAAGTTGTGCTCCCTCGAATGCGATCACTTTTTATTCAATTGGTTCTGGGTTTGGGTAAGACTAAATGACTAGCCCGTCTAGTTGAGCGTGTTGTTGTGCTTATTTTGTTAAAGGAATTGGTCACTGTTTATGTTTTGTTTAATACTTTATGTATAAATTTGCACGTAGAGAAAATATATTATTGTTTAACATTCATTAATTTCGACTTTTTATAAATTTCTATACAAGGGGTAAAGTGAATATTTGAAAATAATTTTGATCAATTTATTTTGTAATCGTTGTATTTATTTTATTTTCGGGGCATGGCCCCTAATTTTAATTACATTATTTAAGTGTAATTTAATACTAGCGCGTAATAAATAGTATAACGTGTGTTGTGTCGAAGACATCGGACATATTTTCATATATTCTAATTGAAATCCATGCTAAAGAACTATCCAGTTGTAATCCTAGATATTTTTCATGTTGTTTTTGTTAACAGTAAAGCTATAGCTTTACCATTAACTGTCGAGCTTTTGATGTGATGTAATTTTTTAGTTTTTGGTCTAAATATATTATAACTTCTCTTTGAGATATTAAGTGTGAGCAGGTTATATTGAAACCATGAGTGAAGAGTGTTTAAATCATCTTGTGCTTGTAAAATAAGATCTTGTAGAATAGAGGTTCCAAATTAAAATAGGCAAGTATCATAAGAGTTAAATGACCTTTTAATTTTAGATTTTAGGGGACCCAGAATAGCCTTTAATTTAAATAATTTATATTTATTAATTGATAAATCTATATCTAATAAATAGCCATATTAATTATATACATATTAAATTATATATATAACTGTATATAGGTCAATGATATTTATATATTTTAGATACTATACTTCTTGCTTCAATATTTCCAAATCTCTTATTTTGTAATTTAGTTATGTGTCTATGTGTGTTGTTGTTAGTTCATATTGTAGGATTTGTACTATATTTAAATATAATATTTGTATCATGTTTGGTTGACTGTACTGATGATTTTTTTCCTTAATGATGTTGTATGTGAACTGTCTATTTGAAATGTAAGCCAAATAAAAAAATATATTAATACACTTACTAGTCTTACTGGTGGGTCCACTTTAGCAGCTTCTTCCCATTCCAGTAAAAGTTTAGAAAAGAAATCATTGCCCGTTGTGGGGCTAAATTCATCATACTTTTTAGTCTCAGAAGGCTCATAAGCACCCACTCCAGTCACTACAACATATACTTTAGGCTTATCACTGCTTTTGTTTATAGCTGTGGCTAAAGCCCTTGTAGTATATACTCTTGAATTTTTAACATTCTGCTTAAAGCTGTAAGAATATTGGTAAATTAAAACATAAATAGTAAAAATGTTTGTAGTGTTTTGTTTGTTCTAATAATTATTCCAATATGAGTTCAGCTTATAAGTTTACATTTTGTTTACAATAGTTCTTGCATAACTTAAAAAAATATTATGCAATTCTTCAGAAGTCAAATAATAAATAAATTTGTTTATATATGTAAACACTAGAATATTTTCATATAAAAATTTACTATAAATTCTGCTAACCCTGGAGTCCAGCTCCTTGTAAAATCCATTGTTTGTTGTCCAGCAAGATTGACTACAGCACTTGTTCTTTTAGGTAAACTAGTTTCAACATCAGTCCATGTGATTGAACTTGTGCTGGGCATTCGGGATACATTTATAACAGTATAATTTTTGTTCCTCAGTACTTGTCCTAAGTGCTTTCCAATAAAGCCAGTACCACCTCCTACAATTATAAAAGAATAAGGTTAAATATATCTTATAGGAATTAATTTTTATCTTATAAAAGGTGTGCAGGCCACAATGAAATATTTTTTTTATTATTCAGGATAACTTTTTCGGAATTTTAATTTATGGGGAAATGAGTTTATGATTCACTTTGTAGATGAAAACCATAGGATATTTATATAAATATTAAAATAAATAATAATATGCTATAAATAACACATTATTAAGTTTCCTCACTCACAAATTAATAAAGATACAAACCAATTAAAATTTTGTTCGATGCCATTGTTATATAACCAATCAATAAATATAAATATTGAGTGTAACTACAATGGTAACATATTAATTTCAACAATCGTAGAGGGAGAAATTGTGTGGGCCTTTATTATTCTGAAATCTTTAGAATTTTGTATTTTTGGATTCAGCTATACAGTGGTGATCACCTATCATTGTGCTCAGCTGTTATTTGTTAAGATGTCAAACATATGAATTCTGTCAATTGACAATCTGTCTGTAATCTCATAGACTTGGACACAAATTATAGATGTAACCCCTAGAAGACTCTTGTCTAGATGTGAATTTTGGTCTGCACTCGATATTATTGTGGACGACCAACAGGCTCGTTCCTTAACTTGATTGAGCGCATGTAATTCGCATTTAAATATTTATTTGCAATAACAATTCATTTTCATAAAGTCATTTCAAACGCAACATAGATAAGAATTTAATATGATTAATTAATTGGTTCGTTAAGGGTCATCCTTAATAAAATAATAATACACTCATACACTCTAGAATCTATATCGTGGTTTATAAATTATGAATGTTATCCGATTTCAACTAAAAAGTATTAGAATCAATAATTATTAGCAATTTCTCCAACAGCTATCACTCCTCAGTTTCTAATTTATTACAATACATTTTGATGATTCCTCTATATGTTACCAATGGTACTGCCTATGTGTGGAACTCTGAAGGTATGTTAAACTCTAAATAAGGCATTAAAAGTTTTAAGTCAAGGCTTATTAATTCATAATCATCAAAATTTTCATTTCCTTTTTTAATTTGCAGATTGGTATACATTACGTGTTAAATATCGAATATGTGGTGCTTTAATTGGATCTCTTCCATCATTTCCTAGGCAAAATGACTTTCATGGTATGATTCAATATTTATATAAAAAAAACTTTGGTTTATATAAATTAAAATGTTATTGATTTCATTTATAGGGTTACCCATGGCCCTTATGACAGAAGAAGCAGCGTTATTAGTCAATGAAGGCATATGTGAATTGATAAGTATTTCCGACATAAATATGAAGCCATCTGATGATTTGAAAAAAAATATTGATGACTGTGAAAACAGGTAAAATTAAAAAGAACTTTAGTGTAACCGTAAGCTATAATTTAAATTTATTTCTTCTTTTTAGAGTAATTGATGAACAAAGAGAAGCTTTACGAAAGAGAAAAATAGAGCAGTTATCACAAAAAATAGAAATTATTGTAGCTGGTAAAAAACAAAAATTACTGTCTAAAGGAATATCAGGTTGGGTAGCATAATTTTTATTTATATTGCATGAGGCCAACAACAACAAGTGTTACTAATGAAATATTTTATAGATGTTGACCTGGATAAAAATGTTTTATTACAAGAAGAAATTAACAAAATTCCTAATGTTGCACCAGGGCACTTACTTGTACATTTGCCAACTCAGCATCAATTACAATGTAATGGTATGTATCTAATAACAGAAGTTTCTATGGACCTAGCAAGCTCTGAAGAATAACATAATATATGTTAAACACAAATTTAATCTTTGAAATGAATATTTTTGTTTTTCATTCTAGAGAGGACCAAATTATCTTTAAGTGATTTGGATCCTGGCCTGGAAACCGAAAAAAGAAAAATAAAATATGAAGTATTCCATGACTTATGGAAAAAAAAATATTTTTTGACAAATGGTTCAAAATTTGGATCAGATTTTTTGGTTTACCAGGGTATGTAACATTACAAAAACATTTAAGTAGTCCTTTTATTTAAAAAGATAATTTGGTCTAACAATATTTTGTTTAAGGTGATCCAGTGAAGTTCCACGCTACATATATGGTGAAATGTACAAGTATTACAACAAAATTTCGTCCAATTAATTTGATAGCATTTGGCAGACTATCTGTTGCTGTAAATAAACTGGCAATCTTAGCCTATTTCAATAATACAGGTGCAATAGAATATCAAACATTACAATGGCATGATAGTGTGGTAAGATAATAAAAATTAACACTATAATGCATTGTTATTCATTTATAACTATTGAATACATTGTATTCTATATCTTAAATTCAAAGTTGATCAAATCTGTAAATATTTCAATTTATTTTGAATTCTATAATTTTTTTAAATCTCCTGATTTACTGAATTAAGACCTCATTGTACAACACACATTTAGTTTTATTGTGGGGTCTGCAGTATTTCTAATTGATTACTGCATAAAATAAAAGGAGTGAAACTTAAAAGCAATAAATTAATTAATTGTATATAATAAGAAAATGTTATTAGGTGGTGTTATTTCGATTTCAATATGAATATTATTACTTTCCTATGTCCAGTGGGGCTTCAGAAAGCAGAGGAGTAACGCAACTGCTTTGAACACCTTTGCCTGCATTTTGTGACTTCAAGTTGACAGACAAAGTTAGGGCGCTTGTGTTACAAGACTTCACGCGCGCTTTCGACTGCACAAAAGCATTCGGGTTTAGCAGGCGCACTTTCTGCGTTCTACCCTGCAGAGAATGTCTATTCACAAAAGCATTGCCACGCGGGTGTTTAATGCGGGGGCGCGCTCCCGGGGGGGGGGTGGCGGGGGCAAAAAAAAACGCCACCCCCGTTTTTTTCCCCCCCCGGGGGGGGAAAAATTGGGGTTTTTTTTTTTTTTTTAATAATATATGATGGTACTAGTGTATAACATTGAAGATTGCCGCCGAGGCGCCATTGATTGCGAGCCATAAGCTGAGGACGGTAATCATCAACACACGTGTATAATACGACATTTTTCAACACACTCGTAAATAAAACAACAAAAACTCATCTTCGCTAAGGCGGGAAAAAATAATGTTTTTCTATGCGCGCGCTTCTTTTTAATTTTCCGCGCATAGGTTTGGCGCCTCGTTGAAATGGAGAATTTAAGTTTTCTTTTATTTCACAGAAAACAAAAGTTATATATGAATGAACGTTTTATTTTCTAAACACGTACGAGAGCAAGCAATAGGAACATTATTGCTAACAAAGCAACTCAACCAACAGAATTTTTTTGTCACAGTTTGAAATGTGCATAATTGCGGTGACCATATAGCCACTTTATGAGTAGTGTGTTAAAAATCATATTTAACAGTTAGAACTCAGCGCTCCTTTTTATTATTTATTCACAGAAGTGCTTCACCGTGTTATTCAAACGCTCAATCCGTACCAAAATTAAAAAGCTAAAGATTTTGTTTTATTGGAATAATTGTATTTTTTTTATCGAGAGACACTTCATTTCGCTACTATAAATAACACCAGAGATTAAGATCAGAGAGAAAATTAATGTAATTTTAATAAATATTATAAATATGAAAACAAGGATAATTGTTTCAGATTTTACAAGTTCTAATGCAAGTGCATATTACACAGATTTTTTAGTAAAGGTAAACAACACATTTGAAATAATCCAGGAGAAAACAAAGCAAACCTCCATGCGACGACTTGAATCTGCCACCTAGTTATAAACCTGCTAGTTTATTAACTATAGCTTTTGTACATACGAATATATTAAATGACATATGTCAAATACGAATATACTTATATTCGTATTGTATTGTATTATGTATTAATTACAAAATAAAAGTCATAAAAATTAGTACAACCTAACGAATAAATTGGCTTTTTAGTTCTGGTGCAGAAATTGAGATGGCGTTGGCGAGAGACATCAAATTTTTATCGAGAGTCTGAGAATCTATGAGCTACTAATTAATATATATTGATCTGTGTGTGAACAGAAAACAAATGTTTTTATTTTTTAATATTGTCGGATCTTGTTGAATCTTATTAAGCTTATAACTTATTTATTTAAACAAGTAACAACATGAATGATCCTGAGCTAGAAAGAATTAGACAGCAACGTATGGCTGAGCTGCAAGCTCAACATGGGGTAAGGTTTTGAATGTATAGGTTAACTTAAGATTTAGAGGAAATAAAAGAAAAGTTTAGACTTCTATTCTATAAATTAACGAATATCATCATCATATCAGTTGTCGCTAATACCACAGCTGTGCTATGATCACTGTTAGTAAAACTGTTTTGTTTATATTTCATTACAGGGTGGTGATCCTAATCAAGCAAAGGCTCAGAAGGAAAGAATGCAGGCCATGGAAGAGGCCCGCCACACAATTCTATCTCAAGCCCTTAGCCAAGACGCTAGAGCCAGATGTAATCAATATTTTGTTTGTTTTTAGTTTATTATGTTGTGGATTAAGTTTCTAGAAACATGCAATATGTCATTTGTTTGTGATTTTTCCTGTTTCTTGTTTTTTATTTGTTTGCTAAACATGTCTTCTTTTCAAAATCAAAATCAGAGAGTAGGAATTTTTTAGACTGAAATTTTTGCTCATTATTATAATTAATAAATTGTCCATACATTTATTAGGGATATATACATTTACGCTATTGTGATTGAGAGCAAACAAACAAAAAAAACAGCAATAATCAAAAATATTACTGAACTTCACTTAAATTTTATACAATTTTAACAATGTGATGTAAATAATCATTCCATTCAGTGTATTTATAATGAATTGACATTGAACACAGACTTTTTTATAATGATTAATGAGAATTTGTATTTGTCATTTTCAGTAAATATAATAAAACTAAGTAAACCAGAAAAAGCAGCTATGGTTGAAAATATGATCTGTAGAATGGCTCAGATGGGCCAACTAAGTACTAAAATATCTGAGCAGGAGCTCATTCAACTTTTGGAGTCAGTTAACCAGCAGATGCCCAAATCTACAAGCACTGTAAAGTTTGATAGAAGGAGAGCAGCACTGGATTCAGATGATGATGATTTGTAGTATAGTTATTAAAGCAATACTAATGCCTTATTTAACATAAACTTGGGAGTGTTTCTAATATTAAATAATATATATTTTTGCATTTTCCTGCTATAATTAGCACTAGGAATTCAGGAGCTTAAAAACAAATATAATGGTTGAATTGACTTTATATCTTGAATCTATTTTACTTTTTTATATAAAATCCCATGTGTGGCTAACTAAGCCAAACTTACCAGCTCTATTTCCCATATTTACATTTTGTTCATCAATTAATTTCTGTACTCTGTGAAAAAATTGGTTATCAATACATATTCATCACCCCTAAAATTTATTTAAGAACTTCCTTTCCTAACCTTTATTTCAGCATAGCATAAGACTGAATCTTAATTATGATGGATAAAGGTATAACTTAAGTCATGCTGAAATAAATTGAACCTTTACAAAGTATATGATAGCACCCTAATATAACTGCATAATGTGTTAAAACAAGTAATCTATTTTTGTTTTGGCTTCAGCTTAACTTTTGATTAAAGAACATATGCTCAAAACATTATTTTTATTTCATATTCTCATTGTTTGTAATTTATTGATTGATATTTGTTTAATTAGCTAATTATTTATCAAAATTTGCCTGTTTTTTCCTAATCTTGATCTCTATTATTAACTGTTAAGGAATTATAATTCCTATCGAGATTGTTAGTTGATAATGGATATTATAGCTACTACTTTCCAACCATCGTTTTTTTTAAGAAGCTTATATATGTTGTTACATTGCTTAAGCTTTATTAAATATAGTAAGGTATGAATTAAGTATGTACATTTTGTATTCTCTTCATAATTTATTTAAAAAAACATGTTTTATATGGTTTTGAGTTAAAGCATATGACAAGTAATTTTCTAGTGTAATCTAAGATTTTAAAGTAGATAATAACGCAATATAAAAGCGCGAACTTGAGCGAAAAAATTGCTTTGTCAAATGAAAATGTTGCGGTGCCTTGTGGTGTTAGTCGGTGTAGTATCGGCTTTAGCGGGCCAGACACCTAATTCTGCGTCTGTCGAAGAAGTACTAGAGACATATATAGGTGGTCGTTTTTCGGACAATATTAAAGAAGATGCTTCATTGGATGTGGTAAGAGTTCTTTTATACTTTAGATTGAAATGAATTTAACCGCGATTTTAGATAGAAAGGTATCTTGTTAGGACATCTAAACGAAATTTGTCTACTACATCATTGTGTGTTAATTCATTATTTTCTTTGTTTTATAAAAATATCGATTTATGTGTTTTATCCACCTAAATGGAATTATATTCCAGCCGGAACTTGTGCGAAAATACGGATATCCATTGGAGGAGCATACCGTGCAAACATCCGATGGCTATATTTTGACAATGCATCGTATACCACACGGACGGGATACAAACAACGTTGCTGGCCAGCGGCCAGTCGTTTTTTTGATGCATGGCCTTCTAAGCTCCTCAGCTGATTATGTCTTGATGGGTCCTGGATCTGGTTTAGGTGTGTGCATCTTACACAATGATATATATAAAAAATAATATCACTATAAACAATGATTTGGCTGCCCCAAACTACGCATAATAATTCATAAAAAACTATCTTTTTACTACTTACCTCTTTCAATCCCACATCTGAGATTTCTTTTAGATTTAGGTTTTTATTCGTTTGTGGGTTTTTTTAACTCCTATGTGATAATGACGGTTATATTAATATATTTTGAACACATTTCTAGGGTACATTTTAGCAGATGAAGGTTACGATGTTTGGATGGGTAACGCTCGTGGCAACTACTATTCTCGTAAACATATAAAATTACGCCCCGATGCCTTATTGAACACAGATTTCTGGGACTTTTCATGGGATGAAATAGGAAACATAGACGTAGCAGCTATGATAGATCATGCTTTGGAGTTTACTGGGAAATCTCGATTGCACTATATTGGGTTTTCCCAAGGCACCACTTCTTTCTTTGTTTTGGCGTCGCTAAAACCTGAGTACAATGATAAGATTATTTCGATGCATGCGCTAGCGCCTGTGGCGTACATGGCCCATAATAGAAATCTTCTGTTTAATGCATTGGCACCGTTTTCTAGGAGTTTAACGGTGTGTTATTTATAGCTACGTAATACCAGTTAAAGCTTGAAATATTTTTACTTATCAATAACATTTATTATAATTGAGGTATATTTTCAGAGATTAGCAAATCTAATTGGTATTGGCGAGTTTTTGCCAAATAGATTGATTTATACATGGGCTGGAGAAGCTTTGTGCAGAGATGAAGCTATATTCCAACCAATTTGTAGTAGCATTCTATTTTTGATCGCAGGCTGGAACGAAAATCAACATAATACGGTAAAATGGTTTATTCATAATATAATATGTAATAAAACGTCCGTTACAGATTTCGTCATTGATGCCTTCCGACCCTCGGCTATCGATAAAAAACACCCAGCGAATTTCTACGTCAAGACAAAATTCTTTTTTCAGTGCCATCTGTTATCATGTAAAAAGACCACACCACCGCCACAGTCAGTCATGGCCTATATTATGTATGTGCTCATTGTTCGTTGGCATTTATAGGCAAGTCTTTTGTACCAGACCCATATCTTCTATTAGGTCACTGTATGTGCATTTGAATCAATCTCAGCAGGACACACCCTAAATTTTAAAATTATGCCAACTACACTCTGCAGTATCGTAGCAGTAAAAAGTTGCTTTTGAATTCAATCCAACGATTTTTGATATTTCAGACAATGTTACCTGTTGTTTTCGGCCACACACCGGCCGGGGCCTCAGTCAAGCAATTCGCGCACTACGGTCAAGGTATATCTGGCAATAAATTCCGTCGCTTCGACCATGGTATGGCAAGAAACTTGCTCAAGTATGGTAGAATTGGCGCCCCAGAATACGATTTGAGTAAAATAACAACACCAGTGTTTTTGCACTACTCAACCAATGATCCCTTAGCCCACGTGAATGATGTCGATAAATTGTGGTCAGAATTGAGGAACCCGGTAGGGAAGTTCAAGATTCAAGATAGCAAATTCAGCCATTTGGATTTCATGTATGGAATCGATGTGAAGGCCTTGGTTTATGATCGCGTTATCAATTTCCTACGCGTTATGGATGCTTTGGAAGTATAAATATATATTTGTTTAAAAGTATTGTGTTTGTTTTGCCAACCGATTACTGTTTGAGTAAAAGTTATAGCGTGAATAATAAATAGTTAAACTTGAGAGTGCATCATTTGTTTTAGTACTTACACGCTAGTAAAAATTTATTTGATACGTGCCGAGAACATTGTATTTATATATACAAATATCTACTACAGGTAAGGGATTATGTCATAGTTGTGTTAATGGCCACATGGCTCTTTTATATAATTGTTGTGATAATGTACAAAAAAATTATCCTATCGATGAAATCAATACGAGGAAGAGATAAGGCGTAAGATTTGATAATATGCCAACGTTTCTTCCATTTTTTTATAGTGTGTCACCACCATTGTCCATAGATTCCATATATTGTTAGTAGCATTTTAACAATATATTTATATATAATAAAATGCTACTTACATTATAATATAAATATATATACTCCTGCGCATTTCTAAAAGTATTTTCTAAAATAAAGTATATCAACCTAATAAGTCCAGTACAAATATAAATTTCACTAACTACGATACGATACCATAGCCTGTACCGTATGCCGAATGTATACCGAATGAACGCAAAAGTTTTATATCTCTCACTGGTCCTCTCCCGGTGAAGTCGAGAACATTTAAATGTAGCCGACATGAATTGTCATTTGTCGTATTCAGTATGACCGCTATCCGCTCAGTGAGAAACAACGTCAACACAGACTTCCTGAAGTAGGAAGCTTTTTTATCGAAAGAACGCACAAAGACGACGTCACAAAGTACGTACTAATAGTTAAAAACAAATAAAAAAGTGGATGTTCTTTTAGATAATTAAACATTAACTACAATTAAACAGTAGTTTTTATATAACGTTGATAATGATTATTGAGGTAATTTTTTTTACCTTGTACTTAATTAATTGCCTAAATTTGTTATAATGTACTTCCTAGGAAACAATATATATTGTAAAACTGAAAATAAAATTAGCTATGTTGCTAATAATACTACTTTATTTGATATCAATTTTTGACTTATTACTTCCTGTAGGAGTTTTTTTTATTGGGTTCTGCAGCCTTGTTGATCTATTTAATATGCTTAACTAAAAAAAAATGTTCTTATAATACGTTAATAATAATTAAATAAAGAGAACACAAAATGTTAATTAGCTGATGCTCAAATTGCTTTGTTCATTAAACCTCTTTATTAAATTGTCTTACAGCTTGTAACCATGTAAACTACAACTTAAACAATTTCTAAAATGATCAGTCATCTAGCGTCTAGAAGATATTTGTTATCAATGCTAGCTGTACATACCGCAATCTCTTGCAGTAACGCCCAAGATCTACGTTAATGTTAATTTGAGGAGAAAATTGTCTTAACGGATCCACCGTTGTATTGAGTATGAGGGTATTTTGGAATTCGGACGGAAACCTTCAGCTATTACAATAGCTAGGTTGGTAATTCACGACATTTTTATCCTATCTATTAAATAATATATTTTTTCACACATAACCCTAGAAATTATAGAAGATAGTTTATCATAGATTATAATTATGTTTATCTATTATCTATATTATTAAAAACTCCTGAACTTAAAAACATACGGGTTTATCGTTCTTGTATGGTAACGAGCAAAAATGTTGTCATTATTATTAATTGTTGGTTTATTTTGTTTGACAAGTGCTGGAAGATCTCCCCATGCCGATTATGTGACCCGACTTTACCAGAACGGTGATTTTGGACCAACACTGTCAGACAACCTCCTTTTAGATGCTCGTTTGGATGTTGTATGTAGACCTTTTAAATCGTTGTTTTAATCATTATTTTTTTTGTGATTTTATATTTAGCTAAAGGCAAAAATACAAAGTAGGTACCCTATAATATTCTTATTTAATTATCTAGAGTATCATCTTTAAAATTAAGCTAATTGTAGTAGCTTTATATCTTGCTTTACAAAGCTCGGTACTAAAATCTAAGTTTATAGGTAAAAAAAATATTTATCTTTTTAAGCCTGATATGATCAGAAGATATAACTATCCAGTGGAAGAACACTTTGTGATAACTCCTGATGGATATATTCTGGGCGTTTATCGAATTCCCCATGGTCGAGACAGGAACAATATCCCTGGAGACAGACCTGTTGTATTTCTCATGCATGGCCTTTTAAGTTCTTCAGCCGATTATATCATCACGGGCCCTGGCGATGCTTTAGGTAAATTGAATATTCCATTCCTTTTCTCAGATAAATACATTTTCTAAGAATTATGCCGTAAGTTGTCAATAACAAAAATGCAATAGATACTTGACAACAAACAACTGCAATGTCTTGAGCAGACAAACTTTGCAAAATTATTTTCTTTTGAATTTAAAATACTTTGTGTCGTGTATGTTATTCCTAGTTTTTATTTATTTAATAAACATACAGACTAAATGGACAATTATTAAAACTAATATAAACTTAATCTGTATTTGTACATATTAAATGGTTATTATTACACTATAAATTTATTTTAAGCTTACATCCTAGCGGAGGAAGGCTATGACGTGTGGCTTGGGAATGCTCGCGGAAATTATTATTCGAGGAAACATTTAACGCTCAACCCAGATGGGGAGGATATTTCATTTTGGGATTTTTCCTGGGACGAAATTGGAAACATTGATTTACCGACAACGATAGACTATATTCTCGCCCAGACCGGTAAATCAGCGTTGCATTACATTGGTATGTCCCAGGGAACTACGTCATTTTTTGTTATGGGTTCTTTGCGGCCGGAGTACAACAAAAAGATAATCTCAATGCATGCTTTGGCACCGGTAGCGTATTTGGGACATACCAAGAACCTGCTATTAAGAGGTATAGCTCCGTATTCTTCAAATCTTGCGGTAAATATATTTCAAAATGACTAGATAAAATATTAATATAAATAAAAAATGATATAAATTAAAAAATGTTTTATATATTTTTCTTGTTTTAGGCGTTAGCGCGTTTGATTGGTGTTGGTGAATTTTTACCTAACAAAGTAATATGGACGTGGGTTGGTCAGAATTTATGCAAAGACAAAGCTCCATTACAAGTTGTTTGCAAAAATATTTTCTTTTTTATTGGAGGTAAAAATGAAGACCAATTCAATGCTGTAAGTATGAATGTTATAGATTTGGTTCTACGTTAGATTAATGTTGCAATTACTATTCATAGTTTAAATTTTTATTGCAAATTATTAATGACACTAACAAAAGGGACATGGAATATTACCACTATATTTCAATGTTTTTGTTTAACAACAGCAACAACATTTCAACGTTATATTAATAAAGTATTATATGAAAAGTGTATAATGTACCGAGTCCTAGTCTTGAACAGTTGCGTGAGTAATTACGCTGACAAGAATCTTTATTTTTACAGACTCTATTACCGGTTAAATTCGGTCATTTCCCTGCTGGTTCTTCAGTCCGCCAGTTAAGCCACTATGGACAGAGTATATCAACTAAAATGTTCCGAAGATACGACCATGGTTGGGCTCAAAATCTATTAAGATATGGAACCCCTGAGCCTCCTCACTATAAATTATCTAATATAGATTGTCCTGTATTCCTTCACTATTCCGAAAGTGATCCACTGGCTGATGTAATTGACGTCAATCAATTGTTTGACGAATTAGGAGGTACTCCAGTCAGAATACGTGTTCCTCAAAAAACATTCAGCCATATTGACTTCGTATGGGGAATTGATGCAAAAACTTTCGTCTACGATACCGTCGTTGAAATCATGAAAAGCTTTGATGCAACCACAAAATCAACAAACAATTTAGAGACGGGATTTGCGGATAATTGATCTTATTTTTAAAATGTATATGTAAATATTTAATGTAAATAAATAATTAGATGTAATTAATATATTGTAAAGCTTTATATAAAGTTGATGTAAGGTTAGGTATATACACAAATAATATAAATTTAAAAGCTGTGTGGCGTACAAGTATAACTCCCTCCTACTCCCATTCCATTTATATCATATTCGTGGTCGCAACTATATTGTATTGAAAGGCTCTTGTTGTTAATAAGGTTAATTTAATTTGAGGATTTATATAATGATGAATACTGCATTATACAAAAATCAACATTTGAAAAGGTACATTATTTTTCATAAAAATATAATATTCTATTCAAGATAGATTACAATCTTAGATTTGAGGACCCATACCTAGAGTAAAGAGTACGACGATTACTTCTTCCTTTCAACATTAAATGTTACTATTTAACTTATTTTAAAACATTTAGCTAATACCTGTAATATAAATAGTTATATAATGGAAGGCACAATTGTCTAATATGTATGTGTATATAGGATGCTCATTTAGTGTGTGTGTGAATTTATTTGACAGGTTTCCGTAAAGTTTCCAATTCATTTCATAAGTCTTCATCAGTCAGTCCCTTAGACGTTTTTTAAAGTCACACATGGTCAATTCGTACGTCGTGCCTATTTCGTGTGTTGAAGGATGTTTTGGTAAATTTTAGTACTATGCTCTATCCCTCCATGGCATACAAAACTCAGTCATGGCATTATATATATATAGACGACACTTTTAACACTGTTGAATACTTTGGTAGTAGTGAAGACAGTAATATTTTAAAATGATTTATTTAAACCAAAAAGAAAATACATATAATGAGACAATAGTGTTCACCTGAAGTGCTGTTGAATTAGAATGACAAAGGAATTTTATAAACTATTAACTAAAGACGCTTCGCTCCTTTGTAATCAGCTTTGTAGCCGTTGATAGTTGATATAAAAATTTGCTCAGGCGCTTCGTGTCAGTTGTTGGCATTGTTCATCGTACACAAATTAATTTTGAATTAGTATGAATCATAATTGTGATATGGAATACTTGGTAAGAGTCATTTAAGAAATGGCTTAAAATGCTATAGAAAATACTACAATTATGCACCAGAAACATAGAAAAAATAAACACTTGCCATATAAATCATCCGATTCTCATAATATTTGGGCTACTTTGTCTAATAAGCTTAAGTTATAGTTGAGTATTGAAGCGAAAATGAATTATATAAAATAATCCTATACGGTAGTAATATGTTTTTAAATAATAAGACAATTATAATATAGTAATGATTTATTTTACCTGCAGTCGCTTTTTAGATATCATAAATAAATATAATACTTTTTGTCTCCTGTTGGGCAATGTATAGTATGAATAAATTCCATTTACAAAATCACAGATAAATAAAAACAGCTTTTATACATATAAGCTGTTTGACTATGATTTATATTTTATATAGATATCAATTATTTGCTTTGTAAAACTTGTGTAAGGTATTCTAAACACAAAGCAGCAAATGTCTAAGTGAAGGTAAGATAATACTTATATAGTAAATATTTACATTTTTAAAGCCTTATTTGATCATAAAGTTTTATTAAACGCCTCTGTCAAAAAGACGTTGTTGTACGTATCAACGTCATTTATAAGAAGTATGTAAGTATTCGTCAGAAATTTATAATTGTCAAAGATGGTATACCATTTCCTGTAACTATGCATTACATTATATGTAATTGCAGCGCGATACAGAGCCAGCACTGGTGCTTACGTAGAACTTTATTATTTATATGGAATCATTACAAAAAAACTGCCTGCTCTTGGTACAGAACAACCAATGAAACAAAATGTTTTGTAACGAAGAAGCGATCAAGTAGTAAAAAAGTATGCGTTATTTTGAATATCTTTTTAGAATCTGTGTTGTGACACAGTACCAATGCATTACGATTTCGAAAAGGCATTACACGTAACAATGGTAACTACATCAAAATTTTAAGAGCGTTATTTTTATGTCCATGAATACTGAAACAATTCAAACACAATTTCTTATTGTAAGAACTTTGTAAAATGAAAACATAAATCATCATTAATCTTTATTACCTTAATTAAAATGCACCACAGCAAAATATATAGTTCTAGGAAAATTATTTTGGAAGATGTCAATATACCATACAATTTTACAATTGACAGGAATAAAAATAAGCTATTTTTTTGCATAAACGCCGATGAACTTTGTGATCAAAGCTTTCAGTCTGCAGTTGTAGATTTAAATACTGGCACTCCATGGGTTATACCAAGCATTCGCAATGGTTTTGCAAGCGCAGTAGATAACAATACAAGCACAGTTTATCTGGCCGGTAGTGATGGAATATACCTCTATAAGTACAACTACCAACTAAATGATATAGAGAAACCAGCACTCATTGAGAATATAGATGTATTTGATATGGAGTTTCATGAAGTTTTGTATTTTATCGACACAGCAAATCTAAATTTGAATGTTTTAAAAAATGGTAAAAAAGTTTGCTATGTAGTTATAGAAGAGTATGGGATTCAACACTTTACGTGTAGTGGTGATCTGGTAATACTTTCAAATTCAAATGGCTTATATTATGTGGACAAGAAATATAGAAAATACAGTCCCGTTTGGTTTTCGAACAGTGTTAATAATATTCGAGGGCTGGTCACGAATGTGAAGGGAGTGCCACACATTGTTGCACAGAATGGCATATATTCCATTGATCTTAGAACTATGGACGTGGTCCAGTTGATGTCGTTGCAAGACGGCTATGCATTAGATTTTGACAAGAACGATGATATGTTCTATAGTGATGGTCGATCAGTGCTAAAATTAAGAAAACCTGAGTAAAATGATTGAAAATTACTTTAATTATTACCTATTTTATATTTACCCATTAATATCTTGTTATGCTATTTAGAATATTAATTTATGCTCTATTTTACAATATATAAATATATATAGTATATTACTTATTTATTGATGCTCTATTTGACAATTACCTCTAATTGAAAATTTAAAGTTGCGTTATGTACCTACAGTACTTTTTGTACACACAAATTTTAAAATTATCGTATTAATTATGAATGATAATTATGATACGCAATTTTATCGCTTGCATTAATCTTATAAAAGTCTATCATTGATTGAATGAAGCCATTTAACGACAGACTCAGAAATGCTATTGATAATAAGTTCGTTTTGTATATTATTGGCATCAGCTAGTGGGTCACCAAATGCTAAAGTGATCGAAGAATTAGTTAAAAACAATGTTTTCGGTAGCGTGTCAGATGGAATTCTTGAAGATGCAAGACTGGATGTGGTAAGTGTAGTGAAGACGAGTATTAGATACTATTCGGACTAATACTATGAAAATATTAGCTTAATATTGTGCAAATGTAATAAAAATACAATTTTTAGCCCCAGTTGGTTAGGAAATATAATTATCCATTGGAAGAACATCATGTGATAACTCCAGATGGATACATCTTAACCTTACATCGTATACCCCATGGCCGCAACAGTAACAATCAAGCTGGAAACAAACCGGCAGTGTTGGTTATGCACGGTTTGCTTTGTTCCTCAGCTGATTGGGTACTAACTGGACCTGGTGTTGGATTAGGTACGTCTTACGTGTACGCCTGATACAAATTATGTAACCCTAGGTTGAAAAAACATAATGTCGGATTTACCTATTGTTCAACTAATCATTTTGAAATATTTACATTTTTCCCAGGGTACATTCTTGCAGAAGAAGGCTTTGATGTTTGGCTAGGAAATAATCGGGGAAATTACTATTCAAGGCGGCATATGATCCTAAATCCTGATGACTCCAATAGTACCGCTTTTTGGAACTTTTCTCTTGACGAAATGGGTAACCTGGACATAAGCTCGTCAATTGATTATATTTTACGAATAACTCAAAGGCCGAATCTTCACTACATTGGAATGTCACAAGGCACTACAGTTTACTTAATATTGGGCTCGCTTCGACCTGAATACAGTACCAAGATTGCGTCAGTACACTTGTTGGCTCCTGTTGCATTTAACACTGCAAACAGAAACCCTTTGGTAGATACAGTAGCGCCCATCGTTGCAGGTGTTGTGGTATGCATTCCTTAAATAATTTTTGTAATTGAAAAAATGTACCTAGGCAGCAAAGCATTTTACAATAACTATAAATATATATTTCGTTATTTAAGTCGACATTTTATTTTATTTCAGTCTTGGGCTACCGAAAATGGATTTAATGAAATATTCCCTAAGAATGAGTTGTTTGCATTTATTGCACGTAGATATTGCAGGGACGGAGCACCAACACAAAGGCTTTGTAGCATTTTTCTGTTTATGCTCGGTGGCTGGAGTGAAAGTCAACACAATGCGGTATTTAAGTTTATTACAATCAATATAAATGTTTTGATAAAAATCTCTTTCCAATGACATTTTTGAAATTTATTTCAAATGTTCTTTTTTCAAGGGTCACAACATATATCTATTTTTCAGACCCTTTTGCCGGTTAAACTAGCCCACACACCAGCGGGCGCCAATTTGAGACAATTCGCACACTTGATGCAAAATCTGGCGTCAAACAAATTCCGCAGATACGATTATGGCGCCATACAAAATATGCTGCGATACGGCCAACTGCAACCACCAGAATACAATCTGAAGAATATTAAAACTCCCGTCTTTATACATTACTCTGATGGCGATTCTAGAACAAACTATATGGATGTCCAATTTTTATACGATTCGCTCGATACAGCCAAAGAACTGATCCGCGTGCCAGATGATAACTTCAATCATATTGATTTTATGTGGGGCAAATATGCTAAGGATGTTCTCTATGATAGAATAATAAGTGAAATTAGAAAGATTGAAAGTTCTCATAGATAATTTTTAACCTAAGTTGAAATTTGTAAATTTAACTTTTGTAATAAAATCTCATTCATCAGTAAATAGAATCTTGTTGTTATTGAAAAATGTTTCAACGATAATTAAGAAAAATTATAATATTTTTCATCTGTTTCGAGTGTTTTATTTAAAAAATAGTAGAAACTGCATTTACGTAGCTAGTTAAATAATGTTTCTGGGACTTCAGACTGTGCTGGGTTCCAATTAGTTTAAGAAATCCTAGTTATCAAGTTTCTTATGCTTCCTTCAGAAGACTAATATTCTATAGGTAAGTATAGTCTAGATGTTAAACCCTCACCAGAAATATTGAATAATGTAGTAATCATAGAAATAACAAGTGATTATTATTTTTTAATGTTCTTTATTATTGGCCACAGCAAATAAAGAAAATATTAGTATACAGTTCATGATCTAGAAACATAAGTCACAAAACATTTATACATTACACCAACTACAATTTTTGATTACACGGATACAATATTTATCGCTCTAGAGGAAATAACATCAAATAATTGTAGCTATAATTTGCGTATTCTAAAGCACAACATTTCACTGGGTAAGCATTAAACACTATCTATATTTTAGATGCAAAAGAAAAAGTAAAACGTCGAAGTTGGAACTTGGCTTCATAGAACTTTATACAACGGATTGATAAAATATTGAAGATGGGCCCAAAATATCCAATACATTTCCGTAGATGCATTAAAAATCTGAAAAAATATTCACCTCTGCAATATAAGAATTAATGTAATATTAGGTATAAGTAAACTTTAGCCTAAACATTAATTGACATTGAAGTTCTGCTCAGGTAAATAAGAATATAAAAAATTTAAATCTTTATAAATAATCTCTGTAATATAAAAACTTTATTTAGTGGATATGGATTTTTGATATTTAGTTAGTTACAATTTGGACAAATGTACGATAGTTCAATGTAGACTTATTATTTTATAAATGGCTGGACGATAGGTAAAAACTCTTGCGTTGTAATACTATAGGTATTGGATTTACTAAAATATTTTTTTACATTCCATTTCCAAAAGAAAATCATATGAGAACGCAATTAAATCAATTACAATAATTTGGCATTGGTTAAACAAATAGAGATTAAAATACCTCATACGAAAAAAGCTTCAATACAAAAATAGTTCACAGTGTTTCGTAATTAAAATACATTTTCATTATAAATATATTTCACAATAACAGCTCTAATGAAAACAACCCACAAAAATTCGCATAGAAATCTTACTTTATAAACATCAATACGATTCCGCTACAATTGTATACACATTGAAAATTTCCACATCGATTATAAAATACTAAATATCCATTATTACAAATATTAAGACTAAAAATGAAAAATCAGTCGTCAAGACAAGAACAAGATATGATAGAACTTCATTCTCGACGCTCTGAAGCTCACATTAAAGCTTAGGTTGTGGCACAAAGTTTTGCGGAGAGCCGTGCTAGAAGGATGAACTCAGAAGGTAAGGCAAAAGCTTGGTAACGAATTCAAGTGTGGCGAAACGAGCCTGTTGTGGAGCTAGTACCGTTCAAACGTAGCAATTTATTAATAACAATACATGGCTTATGGCATCTTGGTCTTAAGTTAAGTACTAATTTCTTCTTTAGCAATTTAAAAATAGCAAAGCATCAAAACTTGATTAATTACTGGGTAAACCTCGCGTTAAATGAGAACTTGCGACGGACTTTATGTTGTTACGAATTAAACGATATCCTTTTCAATTAACGTAAATAAGATGAGAAATGAAGTGATGTCAAGGTTTTGATATTTTTTTAAAAATCAAATACTGGTCTCATTTTAATATGGATTTATCACATTTTTATAAAAACGTATTAAAGGAAAGAAAAAATTGTTTTGGATGATTACCAAAAATAGTTTGTCATATAATAACTAAGTAAAACCGTAACAGATATACAGTCGGAGAAGGTTTGTTAGAGCTTCTGTGATAATATGATTTATTAATATTATAATTTAGTCTATGTTTTTTCATGATGGTATTTCGATAGGAAACGAGCTAACACCGCTTCTCATCAGTTTATATAGTGGGAACTCTTATAATCTTTTTTCACTGTATTTTATAGGGTGTACATAAAATTCTGAAATAAAAGCAATATTCTTTTTGAAGGCTACAAAGTTATTTAAGCGTTACGTTTTGTTGATTTACTGAATCTTGCTGTAAGTACACACACAATGTGTCACATGAGACATGTTCATGTCTATCTGGGTTTACTTCGAAAATTTATATTGAGACTTGCATTATATACATGGTTCGTACTTGAAACTTGTATGTACTTGTGTGTACACTTAGTAAAATATTGATTCTTCGATTCAGAGGCTAAAATTGCTACGTTAGTCGGTTTATATTCTCAAAGAACTACAAACACATTAACAAGTCTTATAATACTTGGTCGGGATTTTCTACTAGAATCTAACAACTAGGGACATAAGCTCTGAGAGTGCAGGCTATACATTTAATATACATACATATATATTTAGAAAACCAACATACGCAATTTTCTCTCAATACAAGATACAGTCTTTGGTACACATTAATTATTATACATATATATCTATAATTTAATACTGATAAAACTTTCTTATCTTATAATGTTTTTGTAAAAACCAACTCTTTAAATACATCGAAATCTTTTTAAATATACAATAATATATTGTCGAAATGTTAAATGGACGTTGTGCAGACAGAAACAGCGAAGGATAGATTTATATTTGTAAAGATAATAATTAAACGAAATCTTATTCTGCGAATCGCAGTTTTTGTTTTTTAACGAAATCCATAGCCATTTTGTCCGTGTTCCGAGATTCCAGGATCTGCAAAATTGGATGTCCTGAAATGATAAAATTAACCATTATTTTTAGTTTGAAACGTTTAGGTAGTGTTTGAGTTATTTCAGACGTATTAATTTATTTTAATCATATAGTTTTTAGAGGGAAACAATATGTACGAAATATCTTAAGCTAAATACTTTTTACTTATACGACATTTCCGGCTTGAAATATGAAAAAATTAAAGACTATCTATAATCAAGATTGATGGCACTGAATATAATTACATAACTTTTATCAGCGTAACGTGGTATGATAATCTGTAATAAAAATAAAAATTATGCAATTTTCTAACTGATAATAGTCAAATAACTATTTATTTATTCGTTTTTAAAACTTAGTTTTCGTGTTCCTATTTTAACCATTAGCTCTAGCATCTAGACTAGACCCTAATGATTTCCTGACACAATGAATAGAGTTTTATTAAGAAGTGAAATATTGTTTTAAATTTTACTATGATTATTTAGTACAACTAAACGGAACATTCATGTGTAAAATCATAAGATTCACATATGACTAAAATTAACCTTTAAGTGACTAACTGTAAAATAATATAATCAATATAGCCAAATTATAAATAAAAGTGATTGTATTTTTGTCACTTTTATTTAAACATCTTAGACGATGACCAAATCAAAGGATGCGGTGTTAGATAAACAATGTCTTATCTGAAGTCTTTGAATAAAGACTTTACAGACAATATTAGATAAATACTCAAACTTTTTAAATCATTTATTTTTGGGTTGGAGCTAAACACAAACAAATACTCACCCCGATCGTGTAGCTGCATAAGTGGTAATTCAATGGGTCTCAGCGGGTCCGGAGGCGCGTGGCTGTTGACCCCAGGCACACGTGAGATGGGCACAAAGGCTTCCCCGGCGAAATCGTCCGCAGTCAGCACATCCCGGTCCCACACGGATAAAGCTAAAGTCGCTTGTGGTGAGCGACAAGCTTCCAGGGACACGGCAAACTCAAAACACTCGTCCCATACTGGGTTAAGTGTTTTCTAAAAATAATTTAAATGGTTAACATCAAATGAGGCTACATGCCATGTAATTCTGCATGATTTTTTGATATTTTTTAATATAGCCGATAAGTTTCTTGCAACTTTTTTCCATCATCATAGAATAGTTGATGCTCATGACACGTAACAACTTCATACAGCTCTTATTTCAAAGGGTCAAATCCGGAACTTATCGTACAATGCATATTATCTATTATTATCTCTGCGATAACTTGCGAAAAGCGCAATTTCCCCGTTTTCATAACATTTTTCATATATGCTGCGTGTCTAGGGAGACCTTTTATATATCTAGCCTTTCCTCGATGAAAGGACTCACAGAAGCAAAACGATTTGTTGCAACTCGCATTATCAACTCATCAAGAGATAAACACATTCGACAAAACAAATTATTCAGCTTTTTTTTATGTGAATGATATAGGTAGAAATCTAAATCACAATATCATACGTGTAGCGTGATTTGATAACGTTCAAGGTATTTATTGTTTTGATATTTAATTGTATATTTAAAGTACATTCATAAATTTTCCATTTTATATCACTAACATTGATAGTCTAGACTCTAGGTTATTCACGTTGTTGTATAGACCCACCAACAAGAAGAAGTTGGTCTGTTTATTCACTTTTTATGGAGAAAATATGTTCTTTTAACGATACAAGGAAGGAACTATGGAAAATTAATATGTCTTAATGTTAACGAATGGTCTTAATTTTACTCGCCAAGAAACATTAAAACGTAAAAAGCTGTTTCGGACTTTCCAAGTTACAATTACGTGACATTTTAGAACAGCTGTTACCTAGTACTTAGGACGTTATTAAAATGCGCAGCACCGTTGATTCATAATTTAAATTCCGTCGCAATATAAGTTGCCTCTATAACAGCGATTCTATCTTGTAACGAAGTCAGATACTGTTTATGTCAGAACATGGTAGCTCCGAAACTGAGATCAAAAGGTATATCGCCCTCTGTACATTAAGTTTTCATAATAAGTTTATTTTTATTTTATTTTTTTATTTTTAAGTCTACTATAAGTTTCTTTCTATGTTTTATGTGTGCAATAAAGTATTATTATATCCAGCATGCTGCGAAAATTAATATTGTGTTTTAACTTTTAAGTGTGACAGTTCTATTTACCAATAGATTATTTTGTTTAATTTTTAAGTAAACAAAATAAAACAAAAGCTAATAGTCTAGCAACTGATTGCAAGGTAATAGAAAAAACTTTTTAAGTGAGGAACTTTTTAACGATGAACGCAGAAGATTCATTTTTCTGACTATGTTACTGACTAAAGGCGATGGGTCTTGGTGAAGTTTACAGAATCCTATTCTTTAAATCTAATAATTCTAATGTATATATACGTCTTTTAAACGTCACTTGAATCTTGAGATGGAGCAGCTAGAAACAAACAAATTATTTGTAAGTTTCGAATACAAATTTTATGAAAGTACTCTTTAACATTTTTATCATATATATGATGAGGTAATGCTACTTTTAAAAGACATTTTGTTTTTCTTGAAGTTTGATATTACATAATTTTTAAATGCATTATTGTTATTGTAATTATATATAATATGGGTCTACTTTTATGTAATGATATTATTATAGTGCATTTCCATTGAAAATAGAATGACGCACGAAGGTAAATTGAAATATATAGGCTTTCTCTAAATAAATGAAACCCTCTTAGAGGATTCATTCATTTTCCTCAAACAAAGCGATCCATTAATATTCATCAGAAGGGGTTTTTTGCCAGTGTCTATGAATTTAATAACATTATTTCAGTTTGTTTTTTCATATATGAAAGTGTAAAGATATAGTACGAATATATTTTTTACAAATTTACACTATATTCAAGTAGTAGTTTTAAAATATGTATTGATAATGTAATACACACAAAAAGTGGTCAATGATAAGTCGAGTTCAAAACGGCTGGTGAGAATCTCACACTGACCCGCTAATGTATATATGTATAATCTGTAATTAAAAGCGAAATTGGTTTACCTTTTGTACATTAGTGCTCTGTTCGTGTGTTTTCGGGAAGAGCCGCTTCGGTAGCAACTCGAGGACCACGAAAGGGTCGCTTAATCCGTTCGGATCAAGCGGAATCACGTCACGCGCCGACAGTATTTCAACACATAGAGAATCGTGATTGAAGTACACTCTGTAACAATGTTAGCTAACATTTATTGACATAGTGGTTTTATTAAAAACCCTATACGATGCAATATATTCAAAAATTACGCTTAATGGGCGTACAATAATATAACAATTACACATCACTCAGCGTATTATTATTATTAACATTTAAAAATTATTATTATTATGCACTAGTAAATTACTGGTGCAAAATTCTGTGTGTGCTTAGTACTTGAAAGCCTCATTTCTGAAAAACTGTCATCAAATAATTAAAATTAAACTATTTCTGCCTATTGTTTTTAATGTTCCTTCACCTTCACTACTAAGTGACAGTCAATGAAATTTATCTACACTATAGTTTTATTTATCTCTTTCAAGCAGTCTGGTAGCATCTTAGGCTTTGCTCTTGTGTCAGACTGTTGCTTTACTAAGTTTGATATATAAGCTAAAGAGGAATTTCTCTGAGTGCCTTGTCATAATTTGCCCAAAAACTATTAAGTTACATTTCCAGTAGAATTTGTCAGTATAGTTTCTATATTAACAATATTTCATATTGTGCTCAAAACTTTCGAATTTCAGAACGATCCTTTCAAACGACCTTAATTACGATCCAAATGTAATCATATGCACACAGTGACAGTTAAGTTTAAACAAATGAATTTAGGAAAGGGAAGAGATACGCAGGTTCAAAACCTACCTTATTAAGATGGACCCATAGGGTGAAGGCATTGGCGTCCGCGCTTGTTCTGTTAACCGGTCTTCGAGCCAAAGTTCTAGCAACTCTTCAGTTGGCGCTTGGTGATACTGCATTCGTTGTTCAAGTCGTTTCCATTCGGTATTGTGCACTTCCGTCATTGGAAGGCCTGGGTAATAAAAGGAATTTTATTATTTGCTTTATGTTTTAAATTAATATGTATATAAATAGAAATATATTTATTATATTTTACTCAATTTTACATTTACTAAGCAGTTAGGTTTAAGATTATATTTGAATTCATATACCAAAAAACTAGCATAGCATAGAATTAAAAAAAAATTTTTTTTTGTTTGTTTAATCAGACGCAAGCGCAGCCTTTGTTATTGGAAAACTGATAACCTTTTCCTTCAGCGTGAAAGAAGTCAGCAAGAAGGTCCAGCGCTTCCTTCAGTCTATGATGATAGACTCGGGGTTTCTCCGCGCCCCCCGAATCTGCTTGGGTCGACACCTCTTTGAGCACAGCGTTCCAACAAGCCGCTAAAGCCCTTGTAAAGGCTCGTGGCAACAGCCACGTGTTTAAAGATGATAGATGTTGATCCAAAAACTCCAACAGCGGTGTTATTGCCTGGGTATTGAGTATAATGAGTTAGGAGTAGCAATAAATATATCTCCGATGTCAATAAAACTTCCGTCATTTGAGCCCTCATCGATATGTTCACGATTGCTTGAAAGTTGATTAAAAATTGTGACCCAGCTATCGATAAAGTTAAATTGCTTTGAGTGTATTTTTAATTCGGTGCTATATTTTGGCTAAAAACACTCTTTAAAGGTACCCCGATATTAAATGCTCTCGACGTATAAAACAAAGTTCTAAAGTGGAACAAAGTGCACTGTCATAACAAAATTAGCTTTAAAGTTATAGTGAGGTCCAGTTAATGCCTTTCAAAACCTGAAAGCGTGAGATTTCATGAAATTCTTTGACCTTTCAAAAACTCAAGTTGGGGAACTGAGCGCCCAAGGGAATTTCTACCTACTTATATCGCGATTGTTTTATTTATTGCAGAAACTTTCCTTTTTCTTTCGGAGTTGAGGGTCTTAAAAGGTTTTTTCAATAGTTATACAGGATATGTAGTCAGTTTAATTAAAGAGCACGAGGTGTTTTAAACCTGATTTTATAAAAATCATTACAATTGAAGGCTGTATTTTATTAAAACGTGTCAAAGAATTACTACATTTTTTTACCTTGGATATTAAAAAATGTAATAAAACCTTTATCTTTATGCACTCGTTAACTTTGTCTAAATTTGGTATTGGCTTTACATTTAATATTGCTGTTTCATTTTTAGATATCCTATGCAATGAGGATATCTAAAAATAAAATCTGAGAACTAGTGAGATCAAATGAAGCCTTAGTTATAACTTATAAAGCTTCTAAATCTCACCTGCTGTGTGGGAAGTGAGTCAGGTGACCAGGCAAGATGGAAGACAGCTTTACGGAGAGGGGGTCGAGCCCTGACCGCAAGCGGAACGGCTGCACGTATCGACCGACATTCCAGGGTACCCAAGGCACCTCTGACCAGTTGGCGGGAATTCTCGTCATTAGAACTGTTGATAAAATGAGAGAAGTCTATTACAGTAGCTTTACTTTTACAATATTGTATTTTAAAATTTTGTTAGAACGCATGCAAAAGTGGGGAATTCTTACAAAAATAATAAATGATGATAATCTATTACATTGTCTATACTTATTTCAAGCGCCAAAGTGTAAGGCAGCCCTCGTATACACATATCTAAGGTTGAACAAACACAACTACATATCTGTGTATAATAGATATATATAGTTAGTATTATATTAACTCAAGTATTAAGTGTTATTTTTCTTTACATCCTACATATAATACTAAAAAAAATATAATTTACAATTCACCACTTAAACTTTTCGATATTCGACAATTTAATGAAACTCCATGTGCTATATATAGGCCAACAATGTTTGTAAGGGAGCTGGATAAAAGCATTTGTTATAATGCATATATGTAGATACATAAACATATAACAGAGTTTAATCGTAGACAACACCTTCATAGGAATTTCACAATAGCCACCGTAGAACCTGTGACCTTCAAATGCGAATTCTCGCCCGTACCCTATTTAAGATGATATTAAAAAGCGCTTTGAATAACATACGGACCCAAGCTGAAACGCAACTTCGTCTTTGGTACCATACAAGCTAATAATGTATGTAGTTCTGCTGCTATATGCTGAACTTAAGGAAAAGAGAAAAACATTACTCGGTAGTACATTTCTCACGCCACTGAGAAGAATTATAACACAGCTGTGGTTTCTTATATCTTTCTTTTGTATTATAGATAACGTAGCGTATGAAAAGAATACATTGATTTTAATAGTGATTTAAATTTAAACACATATCATTTAATTTAAGCATGGTAAACAAATAAGATATTTAAAATTGATAATTATATTAAAAACCCAACACGCGGTTCAATCATTCGCACGAGCGTTTATTCTAACACATTAGATTATAGTGATTAGGTGTTCATTAAACAAATATTATCTGGTGTTGCCTAAGATAAAAATGCAAAAAAATAATACACGTCTCATAAATGTTTTGTATTATTAATAAATAATAATATAAAGTAGTAAAGTTGGTTATTTGCGTATATGTTGTATTAATTTGTTCTTGATATGTATATTTTCTTTATGGATGTTCAATTCAGAGAGTTGTTCTTTATTTATTTTGTTTTACTTTAACACGACTTTAGTCGACTGAAGAAGTCTTAAAACTCTTTATAATGGGGGAGCTTAATACAGTCTACGATCAAAGGTATAAGGCTTGTGACTTTGTAAAGCTTTTGTATACTTACATGTGCTCATCGTCGTATTCTGACAGAGAACGGCGAACGTACTCCAAATTGTTTACAATCGTGCAAATCTCTTCAGTTGTTTTGTTCTGACCTGAAAATTTATTATTTATAAAAAAGGTATAGGAACAAGACATTTTCTTTCATATGATTTATTTTCCCATTTTAGTTCTAACCGATTTACGCGTATTTATATACCTAAACAAAAATATGTTATCATTTGTTTACGTAATGAATTTTCTTTCTTCATAAATATAAAAATCTACGTCACACATAACATCTAAATCATTATATAGTATAAAATCTAAATTATGTAAAATTATTCAAGACTTTAAGACGCTGAGATTACCAAAAGCTGTTACAAAAATCAGACATCTGTCTGATATTGGGGTAAAATTTTTTTCCTTTTTACATAGAACTATTTCACCTTAAATAAATCCATTACTAGGCTAAAAATAAAATACAAAGGCCAAATATCGAATATTCTTACGACCTTTACGATAAAATATAGGGAACATATTCGATACGTCAAGTGTAAAGGTTATAGGGCTTATGATTTGGCTAAAAAAGTTATTGTACTAAGTCATTTTAATTCCAAAAATAGTTATAGTTATATTTGCTTTGGAAATTTTATACCCAGAGCTAATTGATTCCAATTAACTTTTTTACACAATATATATATATATGAAAATCTCGATTACAATCAACTTAGGCTCGAGAAAATAGTATTGAACTTCATGATTCTTATTTTAGGCAACGTAAATTAAGTGGAAGCAACACGCGTCAGACAGTACGTGTTTCATAAAGGGCTGACAGTTTCTCGCTTTTGTTGCAAGACCTAGCTTAGGAATATTTGATTATACTATTGTATTTATATGACTTCGGAAAAAAATAAAGCAGCGTTTGTTTTTTTATCCATTGCGCTTTTAATTCGATAGTACGTTTTGTTAGTGGAAACATTAACACGTTTCACACTAAGCTCTCAAGTGAGTGAAATTAACGCAAATGACTACAACACAGTAGGGACTCTCAGCGACAACTTTAGTACTCTTGGCTGAAATAATTATACTAAATCTCCCATTATGTTACACGAAGTGTACCTTGAGAAATATCATTGACATGTATATAATTTACGTCCATTACAGAAGTATCGCCGTACTTACAGTCATTTACTTAATAAGTTCAGAGACATACCATACATACAGACGAGAGAGAAAAGACAAAGAGCAATCCAATTTCGTTTGTGACTTGTTTCACCTCGAAGAAGTATTTACATTTATTACCTGAATGGTGAAACAGAATTTTGTTTCCAATCAAATTCAGTTGCCTTTAAATTATGTATTATATTATCTGAAAGTACAAAACAACTTTAAGGATTTTTAGTTTTATAAGTTATATAGAAAAAACTATACCATGATTTTCATAATATCCCTGGTCAGCTAATGCTCCATGTACTAAATCGGCGTAATGCAGGGCGGTTGCACAAGCCGCCTCAAGAAGCCTAACGCTTCCGCCTAGAGTGCCTTCTTCTGCCCCGCCGATGGAACGCCAGACAAGCCTCATGTGGTATAAACTAAGACAAGGATAACATTTATTATTAGGCGAACTGGACTAGGTTATAGCAATTCTAATAGATACTAAAAACTATTTTTAAGTTAGGTAAAGTACAGCCATTCTCATTATTATAGTAATTTTATTAAATTCACCGCGAAGACATAAAGCAGGCTTTAATTCAGAGTCATAAAATAAGAGCGGGCCGCACAATGGGTATGGAAATATAAGTTATTACGGAGCACACCTGATTCCTTCGCATATATAATAGAATGAAGATATATCAGAACCGTATATTCAACCTCACTGAAAACAGTATATGTGAATTGTTATAGGGAATATTGAAATCCTATTTCTACAAAGCAGCTTTTTATTTTTAAGGATCCCCCTTTAAAATATTATAGAAACAAAGTCTACTGTGAGTTTTCTTTTGTGATCTGGATGAACTAAACTTAATATTATCCAAATTTACTGCTATGCAGTTACGTAAGCTCTTTAGGCGGGATATGTATTGTGTTAAGAGTATATTCATGCTTACAGGAAATGATTTACATATATAATCTTTTTTTTTTTTTTTTTTTTTCTTATACATATATATATGATATAAATTTATAATTTTTATTTTTTATTATTAACTTATCAGTGATATAAATTATGAGTGAAGGTCGTTGGTAATCTAATTCTGCAAGCATTTTATAATCTGGGTTGTGAAAAAGATGTGTTTTTTATTTGGCTTGGCGTTATTGGAGATCGGTATAAGCACTTAACACCACCAGCACCCTAAGTGACTTAGGGTGTGATACTAATACGTAATCCTGAGGTCGAGCGTTTTGACCCCAGCTGGCCACCAATGTTTTAATAAAATAAAGAAAAATATATCAAGGTAGTAGATTCAAAAACTTTAAACGTAAACCAAGTATTGTATCGTCATTTTTTTTTGCAGATAGGATATGATCATATATACGAATACATATTGTATAAACTGATATTGTTTGGATTTGTAGCGAAACACTGATGTTATAAACATTATTGTTACTGAAAGCTCATCATATTGTTATAATCAAGTAAACTGCCGCAGAAATATGTGTGCCCCGAGCCCATTGAGTTACCAGTGTTTTCAAAACAGTCTATAAAGGTAACAAAACGACTGCGTTGGTTTATGGTTTCTGGTTCTTGAGACCTCCCATAAATATTTAGTTTTCATATCAGCTATCCTCAATTAATTTATTAACTTACCAAGCCGCTGTATCCACCGACGAAGTGCTATGTTTAACAATGTGTTCACCGTCAACGGGTCGATCTAAAAGTATATAATGCATTAATACGTAAGCGTATCGAAGGATAACAAGGTAGTGGAAGTCCTTTGAAGAATTAACTCGAAATAGTTCAAAGGAATGTCTTCCGGAATCAAAGATATGATAAGAACATTTCGTGGCATCTTTTATTTGTTTCGGACCAATAAAGCTTCCGTGTTACGGCACCGTTTAGAAGCCGATTCTTATCTAAATGGGTGCCCTAGCTTGGGGTGTGAACTTTCCCCTTTTGCCCCCACGACAATTAGGTATGCTTTTCGAAAACAATTCTTTTGTTGTTTGGTTTATTTATTTTGGATATTTCAAAGAAAGATTCTCCATTGTTCACAGAGACAATTAAATGTTTTTCATAAGTGAATTTCAATGGATTGCCTTATTTTTTTTAAGATTATTAAGATTACTTATATGCTGAATTTCTGCTAAAAGTACCTTTTGTCTATGATAAATTACATTTAAACTACAATTATTTCTAAATACAAAGCTAAGTATATACCAATTTTAATAAAATATCACAAGACGGGTTGACTGTTAAGATTTCCTGTTATCCTTAAGGCGGTTGCGAGTTAAGGCTTACATTTTGAAGCTATTTAAAATCAGATCAGAACCTCTTAATTTGACAGTATCAATTAGCAGAAAGCGTAATGGGACACGCAAACTCCATTATCATTCCTGGTAAAGTTTGTTAATAATTCTCTTAATTTCAATAATGGTTGAGCAATAATGTTGACATTTTAAATAAAATTATTTAATTATTAAAACTGTATGATATTGCTCTTTTGCACTCAACTATACTACTAAATAAGATTGTCAGCTCAATAACATCATGTAAGCAATGTACGCTTACCGAGTCGTATGCGATTTCAGCGAAGGAGCCTTCAAAGTAAGGTCATGTTTAGAGGTTATTCGGGAACATACGATTTAAAATATATATCAACTTAATCATTACAACTTCCGAAATCGAACTTAAGTAATAATTTTAGTATTCCAAAAAAGTTAAAACAAAACATACCAAGTTCTACAGCTGCTCGCACTCTCTGCAGCGCCATAGTTTTAGTCACCGCCAGCCAACGATCGATCAGGGGCTCGAACCATCTGACAACATAATTACTTTGTCACATATAAAGTTCAATGGGCCTTGACTTTTTAAGCGACGCATTAGTACATGTGGAACTGGAAAAATCTAGCGTGGGTGACTCACTGTCATTGTATTTTTTGTCATTTAATGATACGTCTTGATTTATTTCTAAAAATTTTTATAAAAGGTCTCGTTAGCATTTCAGAGGCAAAACTGTAATTGTTGCCAATTTGTGCGTACTCTGCTTGAAGTATAAAGTTTAGGGTAACCCGCAAATAATTAATGTTTCATCGTTCCCATATCTCAGTTAATACTTTAAAATGATTTAAGATCAGATGTTTCATCTATATGAATTAGAACAATAGACAGAACAGAAAATTATGATAAGTTAATTAACTTTATTTAATAACAATCTGATAATTGAAAGCATAGATTTGTAATAAAAAAAAACGCTGGGATGTGGCTCTTTAAATTCACTACTTTTTTTTAAAATAATTCATTTCATTTTTATTTATATGTCTTTTATAATTAATACATACATATACATATTGTTATTGTTTCTGCATATTGTCTATATAATGTATCGCGATATGGCTGCATGTGCAAGCTTAAACCCCCGGTGGTTTTTTGGTGCTTGAGAAATAAATTGTTTGTTTCCCTATAAATTTTAATTAATAAAAAACAAAAAAAAAATGCACAAAAATTGTAATTGTAATTAAAGCGCTTTTAATTATAATAGAATTAAAGTAAAAGTAACAAATACATTTTAGGAAATCGTTTAGGTTTCTAAATAAATTATTCTTAAGAGACAAGTAACCAACAGTACTACTATATTATACAACAATATTATTATATCGCACACACACTAATTTAATATGAGATAAGAAGAAGTCAGGCTAACAAATGTTTATGAATGATGGGGATCCCGAAATTTGATAAATTTGGGGCAATTATATGGCAATAAAATAATGTTGTAAAAATGTCAGTTTATTTACATGAAAATAAATCATTAAGAACTTTGTACTTTTATTCCTGAGGTTTTCAAGCAACCGTGCAATTGCTACGTCTAAAACGTATTTTTGTTGTTTACAACGCTGTTATACAAAGACTTAATTAAAACGTTAACTTATTTCAGACAAAGAATTGCCTTTTTTGAAAAATAAGAGTAACATCAGGAATACTTAAAGATTTTGATTACAAAGACCGTAGAAATATAGAAAAATTTAGTTTTCAAACTTGTACAACTCCAATGAAACCTCAAAAAAGTAATATTCATGCAATGTTCCTAAGTACCTACCATTTAAATTGTTACCATAAATCTAACCTAAAACCAGTTTATACTGATTACCAGATAACTTTTAAAGGTTCTATGACCATACCCAAAGACAAAAAAAAATTAAACAAAAAATTTAGCTTTTAAATGTCACTTGTCGATAGCAGTTCTACTTCTTTGTACTTGAAATATTATCGGTAGCATTCGCGGGCAGTGTTCCGTTGACATTTAATTGGTCTTTATTCAAAGCGTGGATGATATACTGGGCCGATTTGCGCTTTGTATGGCCTTATGGGCTAAGTATTAACTTCCTGGACAGCCTTTCAGCACCGGTTTATGAAGTACGCCCTTAATAAAAACTAAGTGGGATTTGTATAAATACGAAACACAAATCTAGTTCACTATCAGTCGATCCCAGTCGAACGATAATACAACAATATGTTCAAGTTTGTAGCAGTCGTCGCTTTCCTCGCCGTGGCCGCCGCGTCACCCGACCCAGCTCTCTTCAGCACTACACCTCTGGTCTATTCTACCGGAATCAGTCCCGCCGTGACTACCTACAACGCAGCTCCGGTTGTCTACTCGTCACCCGCTGTAGCGTACCCAGCTAACTATGGTTACGGCTACGCCCACTTGATCAAGAAACGGTCTGCTCCTCTGATCACCAGCTACTACACATCTCCGTTGAGCTACGCCGCTCCTCTGGCTACTACTTACGCCGCTGCTCCCCTGGCCAACACTTACGCCACTACTTACAGCGCTCCCCTAGTGCACTCATCCCCATTGTACACCACCGCTCACCTCATCAAGAAGCGTTCCGCCCCCTTGATCGTGCCTTCAGCCTCATACATCTCTCCAGCGGCATACAGCGCTCCTCTCGTCTCTGCCTACTCCACATACTCTGCCGCCGCACCTATCTACTCCTCCCCCCTACTACGCAGCCTCCCCCCTACGCCTACACTCAATTCATCAAGAAGTGAAAAGTTCGAAGCATTCTCGACAACCTCTCAGTTTCACAAACTTTTTGGCCAATAGCATCTTCAAACAAACGTAAATAATGTAAATTTCAAAAGATGTACATAAAAATCTGTATAAAATAAAAACATACGTTTGTAAATAAAAGTGTCGAAATTATATATGTTCTTTAAATTTACTACCTACTTTGCAAATTCCTCTAAATGTAATTGAAATAACTATAAATTTAATTAAAAATTCAACATTAACATTATATATTAAGAAAAAAGTTCAATAGCCCAACGCAACTTTACAAATATACCATCAGATGCCGTTCACAAAAAGATGTAAATATAATCACATGTTATTGAAACAAAAAATAAGCCTTGGAACAAATATTATTAAATCCTTTGTTTAAAATCGTTATTTAATTCTAATTGATTTTACTTTGGATGTTTCTGGAGTAACATAATTAATTAAACAATAAAGCGAACATCCAATGATTTTTAAAACAGTTAATTAGTGAATACCGTGTCTAATAATATTAAAGTTCCAAGTTTTGTGATCACCAATAAATTTAAATACCAATCTTAAATATTATTAATAGTTTTGTGACAGTATTATCATATTAATTTGCGCCCATAAATACGTAAGCCATACTAGCAACCTCTTGGAAGTTTACATGAGGGTAAACGTTTAAATGTTAAATTGTCATAAGTTTTAAATTGTGTGCATGATTTATATTATTGCATTTTTTTTATATCTTTAAGTATATTCAACTTACTGGTAGGCATCTAGGAGTTGTGGCGGCGGCTCGTGTGGGTGAGTTAGCGGCGCGGGCGCTGCGGCAGCACACAGTTCTCTCACTGCTGCTAGTACTTCGAAAGGCAACGTCTTCGCTGCTACTATGTTGCATACTGTATAATCATCTTTTTAATAGTATTTAAAAAAAACTCTTAAATCAAGTGTTAATCACAACGCACATAACATACTAAATTATGCTATATTTGAATAATTCCCTTACGCATCCTTTAATAATCTATGTACAATTGTATGAAACTCAACAACTTAATTTAAATATATAATTAATCCAGATTCATAGTTAGCTTTATTGAAAATTGTAATAATACCATGTTCGTCATAGCCTTCCTCTTCAGCGACGCCGCACCAGCCTTCAGAGATCCAGTGCTCGACACATTGCTTCACGTCTTCGGAAACCTTTACAAATGTAATTTTTTTAAGTAATGATTTAGTTAAGCCACTCGGGGCACATGTTAATGATTGTCAACAGAAAGACCCATTTGAGAAGATTTTAATAAAAAGTGATCCTACAAGTTAAGCAGTATAAGCACTACAAGAACAACATTTAGTGGTGACATGTTCGCTTGTCAACTCAGAGGTCATGATTAAACCCTGTAAACTAATCGAAGTACCATTATTTGCATAACATTTGTCTGACGTCAATCTTCGAAAGTAAAATCAAAGTACGTGATAGCGCCCGCACGTCATTGAAGTGGTAATTATAGTTTTATTTGGATGATACATCCCGGAAGTGCAATCCATAAGTCATTATATAATTATAAAGTGAGTAAAGAATGAGAGAATACATTTCTTTTATATTTATTTTAAAAGCCTTAAATTTGTAATTTAAATTAGTTTCCTTTAAGCAAAATTCTTCTTCAAGAAAAATACATATTTATGTAAGGGAAATGGTGTGTAAGGGAATTCTAGTCGCCCACGTAGTCCCGTTGTTTTAACAGTATTTTGGTTTTATAGCATTCTTACAAGCGTTTGCCTGTCGTAAAAGTTTCCCGGATAAAGAATCTATTGTGGTCGCATAAGTTAGAGGAATTTTCGATTATGTTGCTTTGAAGGTCATTTATTTAGAATCAAATTATCTTTTCGTATATCCGTAACTTTCCCCGAGGAAATTAAATGTTACTTAGCTTAGGTAAGGTTTAAGTTAGGTTTTAATCTGTTTGTCGTAATCTGTCGTGTTTCTTAATACCATAAATGATGTTGGCTTGAACCTAAACCGAACTGTTTAGGTTCAAGCCAACATCATTTATGTGTGTTATGTGTGAAGTCATCCACGCCTTGACATACTCCTAAAAGCTGATCAGTAACAGTGAGAACAGTGAACTTGTATACATGGTACGGCAGCTGTGCATAGTAACAGTTATATAATATTTTTAAGTAAACGTGTATGCTATTTGAGGTAATAACTTTACCTAATTAAAAATATTGTAAAAATAGTATCCGCATTTATTAAAAGTGAACCTGAATGGAAATATAAATAATAAAAATAATGTATTTTTTTACTAAAACTAAAATAAGCAATTACTAAATAAATTTAATAAGTAAAAACATTGAACCGTGTTACATTATCGCGATCTGCTAACGCTAATATTTCACTAATTTGCAGTAAGGTTAAAATTTACGAGCTATTAAATCGTTGTAACCTGTAAACTTAAAAAAAAGCACGCAAATGTAAAAAAAATAAACACGGTTTACTTAGTTATAGACTCGCAAAAAACCTTTAAAGGTGTTCTGAATTTTAAACCAAAAACAATCAAATAAGTAATATCGGGGAAAACGAAAAATCAGATCTTGCAATAGCTTTATAAATGAGGGATTTCTGAGATAACAAAAATACCTACTACTTTGAAGTCGAATTAATATTTATAAGTCCTCCGAGCCCAGGTCGTGATTATATTATACGATAACGTTTTGAGTTACAAATTGTATAGATATATTAATAATTTTTTAAAGTCTTAATCGTAGCTCACCACTAATTCACACATCAATATATTATACATGTGAGATTAACTGCACCTGTTCCGTTGCATTCATTATAAAAATTGCTTTCCTTTATAAAACAAAATGGCGTTCTATCACATTATTGCATGCCTTTTCTTATAAGCTGTTAACAAATACTTTTCTTAGCACTGTTAAGTTTAAACGAAAATTTCAATCAAACGGAAGAATAACCTAAAACATTCTTGAAGATATACGTGCGAAATAAAGAATTAATGCGGCTTCTATTATATTTATATATACCATACATATGGGGGATATTGTAAAATAGCAAGCCCAACAGTACGTTGAGATAATAATAATTCAAAAAAAACAACTGAATTATCCAATAACGTATTTGTTTGTAGTTGTTCGCAATCCGTAATGTTAAAGCAACCGAGGCACTGCAATATGTATATTCTCACGCCCCGAGGCTTCACTGCCATTTTGTAAATCGCTATTTTGTTTTAAAACACGTCATTTTGAATGCGAATTTTGCATTTTGCATATTCAAAAGCTTTGTTTAAAATGGGTTATTTTAATGGAAGTGTTTATTCACTATAATGTTATAGACTTACCATTTTATCGATTTGTGTGAACACCACATTGAAGTAGGGAACGTTGTTTGTTCTATAAGAAAATATTAAAGATTAAATAGTTTCCTAAATTTTTTTGGTTTTTTGTTGCATGATAGGCTCAGGTACGGCCAATCGAGTTTTATTTAATAATGGTTCTAATTGTATCAGAACTTCCATTAAACCTATCACCGAATGTTGCATTATTACACCAAATCAAATACATATAAGTATTAAAATGAATATTTTATAAATTGTTTAAGAGTTGAAATTCGGAGATAACTTCCAAGCTAAGCATGTTTTACTTACGTCTCAAATAAGGGATGATAGTATGTGAGTCCCTGCTGCAAGTCGATTTGGACAAGTGTGATGAGGTTGACCAGATCTTCGCCACGCTCCGACTCCGTATCTTGGGCACATAGCGCGTCATACCATTCAGCTGTCCCCTTGCGAAGAGCGCCTACTATTTCACTTCTGCATAAAAATTAACAAAGATTATAAAGTAAATATTTCCAATTATTTTTATAAAGGCGAATATGATGTTGAAAAAAGATTACCGCTATCGAAAAGGTGTAAGTAAATTTAGTCTAGTAAATTTTTCAAATCTGTATTTGTATTCATTTTTTATAAACGTGCGAAAAGTTCGAAATGTACATACGTTTGTAATATCCGTTTATATGCGTTAAAGACGTTTTGTTGAAATAACCTACTCGAGTAAAACAAGGAGAACGGGTAATGTAAACAAAATCTTTATAAAGTTTCGGTTGAATTAAAATAAGGGACAATGAAGATAAATAACAGATTTCTAAGAAACCGTTCAGCCATTCTTTTTCTCGAAATAAAGATTAATTTAGATAAACTCGAACGTAAGATTCCGATTAATTTGCGGTGCCAAGGATTGTGTATCTTTAATTAAAATAAATTTACAGGTTTCTTGCGAATACACTTGCTCATTAACTCAATCTCAAAAGATTTATTATTATGTAACCTAACAGCCAGGTTATATAGAATGTACCTACAACAGGTCTAAGTTTTATCTAAATAACAATTTTTTTACAATTATAACAATGTATAACAATTTTTTGTGCAGTGATATAATAAATCATAATTAAAAACATCTTTATTATTTATTTCATCTATATGAAACAGACAGTATGGCATAATTGTCTATGTCTTCTAGATGAACTATACAAATCTGTCGACAAATGTCATATCAGGTTTATTACGAGTATTACCTTTTAGATAGATTTATTTCACTTACCTCATTTCCTTGCTAAATGGACAGCAACGCCAAAAAGCTTTCATCTGCGACAGCTGATTCAAACAACGGAGCAGATATTCCAATCTGTGAATATGTTAATTATTTAAAACGTGATTTTAAACAGAGGATACCATAAAATATGATTTGTTTCAAATAGATGTTCCGACTCCATCACTCTTCGTCTTTTATAGGAAATTAAAGAAGATAAATCATTTTAAACTATTAAATAAATTAATAAAAACAATGAAATGAAAATAAAGTTTATTCCTCTTAAGCATAAAAGAGTTAAGTAAAAATTCAAGTATATTTTTGCAAATGAGTATGGATAACATAAAATTTGCTATTCTGGCTGAAGGGCAGTACTTTCGTTTATTAATTTTTTTTTTTTAATAAAATAAACAATCACTATGACTACCACATATTTTTAATCCCAAGATTTGCTAATGAGATGCCGGAGGCGTTACAGAATAATTATGTAAAGTTCATTAAAAAAAGACTTGTGTCTCAAATCACATAATAATGGGATTCTACTGACGGTGAAAATTGTGTATTTTGTAGCAAGACTATACAAATTATCTTTGGTAAATGACATAAAAAATATTTTCAAACTACGACATGTTTATGATATAGAGATAGAGCTATTTATGATATGAATTGTAAGGAATCTAAATATAAAAAATATAATTTCTAAATATCCATTGTTTTCTAGTTATAAAAATCTAAAAAAAAAAGTATAATATAAAAAATATAAAAAAAAGATTTCATATTAAAATCTTAATAACGTGCACCTATATTTTCCTTTAAAAGATTCAGTTCTTTTGCTTATTTCTATTGGATAGCACAATAACAATAATTGTGTAGGATGTTGTTCAGTGAGCTTTATTAATACAATACCAATTGGAATAATCTGGATTATAAATAAGAAGCCGTTGCAGCACTAATTGGCGAAGTGCTTCAACAGTTTCTCAGGCGGAGATTTAACATTAATTAATAAACTATCTTGATGTTGTGCAATGTTATCTAAGTAAATGTTAAATTTATAAATATTGAAATTACAAGCACTTATCGAGGTCTACCGATATACTAACGAAGCCAAAACTTAGTGGATTATGTACGAGTATGTATTTCTATAGTAAAAAATCTTGACAAAAGTGTCGCGAACAAGAAGCTTTGGGATATGTGTAAAATCAAAATACATTGTAAATATCCTTTTATTTTATTGTCAGTTATATCTTCCATACATGCTCAATCTAAGACAGTGATGATGCCTATACAGAACTACTTACTTGTTCAAACTAAGGTGATGTAAGACCGGGTACAGATCCCGATGGAGCCTCATCTGGTGTAAGGCTCGTTCAACAAACTCCCCAAAGCAATCAGCTAGCCAACGTTCTTCATCTCTAGATGTGCAAGCCCCGGCATCACCACTTCCAACTCCGAGTAAGGACTCGCTCGCACACCAAGCTCTTTCTAGTTCGTTGAGCAGTTTATACATATACCTAGACGTTAGTTTTAATATAGTTTATAGTGAGATGTGGAGATAAAATAAAAATACATAAATTAACACGTTACATAATTCATATGAATACGATGATTAATGTCAATGTTTTTAACGCCGTGACAATAATTTATTATTTATGTATGACGTCGTAATTGTCACGATGCCGGACAGCAGAAGTTGCTGACCGGCATCTATGCAGTTATGTTATTAAATAATTACCAGTTGTGTTAGCATAACATGAAAAATACCCTGATATCGTACATTCTCGTAATTACATTCTTATCTTATTAAAATGAAACTAAAATTTACATTTAACTAAAACAAGTGTTCTATATATGAACAGCATCTAATTTAATAGTTATGATAATATGACAGCGGAACATTAGATAATAATTAAGAGCAATAATGCTAACAGCGGCTGGCATGATTCCAAGTTTCACTAAGTTTCAGTCCCTTAATACCTAACACCTGGAGACAAACTTCGAAAGTTTGAAGTCCATATCGTTTTAGGTATTTCAAGTTAATTTCATACGCTGAAAACTTCTTAGTGATATTACATTTGGTAAAGTTTTTATGTGAATAAGTAACTTAATAAATCGATAAAATCTACTTTATACACGTGAACGAACTAGAACTATTTAAACAAAAGTTAATCTTGGTACACCGTGTTTTAGGTTATATATACCCTCCTTAAAGGTATATATATATACATACCTTTTGAGGATATTATATACTCCCGCGTAAATGACCAGTAGACCAGTATAGTATTTATCCGAAAATCGTCAAGAACATTACGTAACTGTATAGATAATTGGAATAAAGGAATAAAAGCATTTTTTTTAAATAGTTGGTTTTAAATTTTTAATGGTTTTATTCAAGAACACATTGCTCTCTTCAAGGTTTAATTTAGGATAGTATGACGCATTTAAAAGAAAATATACTTCCCCGTTAGCCACCCTACCTTGCGGCTTTACGCGTCAAAAACAGATGCAACGTGACTTTATATACGTCGTTCGATTAATTATACAGAGGAAATTGTGTTGTAGATGCATTTACGTCACCAGTAATGCAATATACGAGAACAAAGTCGCTTCATCGGGCTGCCATTCACGTGATTCAATTTCTGGATCACATCGATTCATGATTAATTTAATTCAGCTCATTTATGGAAGTTAGTGATAAACACGAAGAGCAGTTATTATGCTACAGTCGTTGTAAAGTCGTACAAAGCAAATTATAGTCTTTACCGTTTGGGTATAATTTTAATTACTTATTGTGAACTTGAGAAATCTGCTGTATTAAAACATGAAACGATCGTAAATGATAGTTTTTCTTATTGCTATTTGAACGAAAAACATCTTGCATACGGAATGCAAATACTTACATAAATTTATTTTTAACATAAACATTTTATTTTTATTATATTTAACATTTAATACTTATACATAAAACACTGTCTATTAAATATTGAGAGAGGGACACTTTACTTATTGAACAAAAATAAAAGTTACTTCAAATAAGTCGTTGAAGACTAAATTTTTTCCAAACTATTTGATATCGGTTTTTAGGGTTAATGACCTTACGTCTGTTCACTACAACTGACACTGTCCTTTTATCTACACATTAAGAATATTTTAAGTTATTTATGACACTGGATATCAAATTTAATAATAATCGATTAATTGAATTACCTAAATCTTTCCATACAAAATAAATATTTAACACTATACTGAATTAAAAGTTAGAGTCATTTGATGAGCAAGAGTTTAGGTTGTTTATACAATCTGAATACCTATCCAAGGTACATGCCGAAATATTGTACAGATAACAATTGAAACACTTACTTGGGATCAAGAGGAGCATCGCTGTTAAGCCTGCAAGCTGCAGCGAAACGGGCGATCGCTGCCTGCAGGGCACTCAAATCTCCCTGGACAGCGTGCTGATGTAGCAGTGTTTGCGCTGCCCCACAAAGATCACCTTCCCACGCGTGGCTGTCACTCTCAGCGCCCTCACCTGTATTGTGAGCCGCTGTGTCTACTTCATGGGCAAGAAGAACTCCAAAGAGGCGCTCATGTTGACGGACCTTCAAAAACATGATTAAAAAAATAATTAAAATGTTTAAATCACTAGACTCGTATAATCTCGCATAGGTCTTCTTTATGAATAACACACAGTCCTGCATACTCGTGGTTAGTCAAATTTTAATGTTTAAATGTATTTTAAAAGCAAAATTAAAAGCGTTGATATAATTTTATATATGAATTATACGTTAGCATATATTAACTGTCTTATATTTTTAATACTTTACAATGACGTACCACTTTTCATACAAAGCAGTTATTTTGATATTCGCTCCTAGCTAGAATACTGTTAACTAAACGATTAAACTAAACGCATTTGCAATTATTGAGTGTGCATGATTGCACCTATATGAGTATCAAGACTTCATTAAATTTTAAATTATACCCGCACGCTATGGTTCTCGTAGGTACCTGTGATCGTCGATGTTTTCGTTCTCTTTAAATACTCAATTTAATGGAAGGATCAGAAAGTCTTTATCTAAATGATAAGATCAAATCCTCGGGCATATATCTTTCGCTATTTGATAATTTATAGGTGCTAGAAATGAACGTAGGACCTGAAAACGTGCTAAAAGCTGGTTTCATTGAATGTAAAGTGAATAAAGTATCTCAGGGGAATGAATTGGATTTATCGTGTAATCGCAATTTCGCTTCACTCGCTGACTCACTTATTACGAAAGGGCAACGATGTTCACTCAGCGGATATGTTAGGGCGGCCTGGGAATGACATTCAAGATGCCATCTGTTATATCTTTTTGGAGGCCAAACGCTCATATGTATAAATAATGAATAGAATTTACCGTCGAATTATGCTTAACTTCAAAGAGACCTCAAGAGTAATTTAGAAACTCCGACTTAAGCATTAAACCATTCCCTGTCATTCTTCTTAATCATAATCTTTATTTAACTTTCTGAATGTTCTGATCCTCAGATGATGATTGTTTTAAATATTTTGCATTAAAATCTTTCTTTTTAACTGGCGTTGTACTCGACTTCTATGTTCTGTAAGTGTAATCCGTAAGTTAACATTAAACGTCACATTTACATTTTAGATTGAGGGCGACAAAATCACTTTGCGACTCGTAAAATCGATGTTCGATTTTTAACTTGTATTTTGATCGACACATCGATATAAGAATAAGATTAATTTACGCGAATGCGAGGGAAAGTGAAGTATCGATCGCTTATGAAACATATAAATATGAAAATCATCCAAGGGAATGTGAAGTCACAAGTCTTTGCAATAAGCCAGACATAACCACGTAATTAAACTAGGTATGTGCTTCATAATCTAATGGTACTTCGAGGCATATTGCCAATCTGCTAGACTACTGCGTAAAACATAAAACTTTTATAGGCTTTACGCTGAAAGCTATTAAACCGTATAGCCTCAGGTTATGTGCGGTCAACAACTTTTTATGTCTAATAACAATCAATCCTTATATTAATCTTTGATAACGTCTGACGTATTTCAACTACTTGTTGAACAGTATATTAACTGATGTGATAAAGGTTATCTTTAACACTTTAGTACGCACGACAAAATAAGTACGGGCGTGATTATTTATATCTTACAGGCGAGCCTTGTCTTAAAATGGAAATATATTTTAGAAGCTTTAGTGAGATCCATGTATGCTATAATTATTGACTTTAATAAAATTTTACACAATATAGTACGAATATCATACAAACATTTAATGAATTTCATGTTCACACGGACATAAAACGAATTTGCAATTAAACATCCGCTCTAAACCACAACAATAAATTTACTCTGCTTATTCATTGTTTGATATTTACCGCCTTTGTGTATTTTTCATTTAACCTCTGAAATTCACGAATTGTTTTTCATTTCACTAGCACACTGACACCGCAATATAGCTGCGCGGTTTAGATAGAGCTATAAAGCGCTGACAGTTTTCTGAAATGATATTTGTTCAACTTCTTTTTTCGATTCAACTGATAGTTTTTCGTTTTACAGAATATGTACTTATGTTTAACGACCCAGGTGGTACAATGGGTACAATAAAGTTACCATGGACTGCCGAAAAGTGGATACGGGATCGATCCTCGGTATGGTCAACATTTGTTGGTTGTGTTAGCAGCCATAACACAAGCATATATATTACTATATATTATATAACATGCCTCGGGGTTACCCAAACGTGTATTCCGATATATTATTATCGTATTACTACTGTATTTTGACTCACTTAATGAAAATTAACCTTCGGGTTACATACATGAATTCTATAATAAACGATGTTACGACTGAGAGATAAATAGTGGAGTACCTGTTGCCAGTTATCGTCATCGTGTCTTCCAGCCTCTCTGGCAGATAGCCAGAGCCTTAGACGAATTCGGCCTTGCACAGATGAGCGTTGAGATCGAGCCTCCAACTTGTACCACGCCTCCACACCAGTAGATGGGATTTCTCGTAATGGAATGTTGACACTCCCTAAGCAGTAAAAAACAAATATTATGCTTTCGCTACTAACAAATACTATGCTTCCAATCGCTTTCTTTTATAAAAGGAAATAAAAATCGCATACAAAAAGAACAGGAAACTTTCTTTTACAATTTGTATTTTTAGATGTTATATAATATTCAGCTATGTTATGTTATATAATAGTCACTCAATCTTGACTAAAACTACTTTACTTTGAACTTTGTGATATCTCCTACAAATAAGTTAGGGTTGTTGGAAATGGACCGAATAGCTTCATGAAAAGTATGGAGTATAGGAAAAGATAGATGAATTGCTGGGGCATTTCCATGACTTTATATCACTCTTTATAGGCAACTCATTTAAATGCATACATCTTTTAGCAATATTAGATCTAAATTTAAATTTAATTTTTGATGTACAAGCAAAATTGAAGTATAAAAAATGCTTTGATGCAGCATCTTATAATTTTATTGAAAAATATTTTTTTTATTCATTAAATTTCAAACGTTTCCCTTGTAAATAATAAGATATTCGCTCTCGCGCTACCATCAATTATGTTATATCCAATTTTCCAATGCATATTTGCATTTGCAAATTAAGATAATTAGTGCGATATATTAGGCACGTTTTTAAAGATTGATTGAATCGAATCGAATTTAATTTATATTTTTAATATTTAAGCGATCTCTTTTACACTTGACACATGACTCAAACAACTTTTGACTTATGATCCCAATTATTCCTTACTTAAACGAGTTGACAAACCTAAGTAGCGTCAACAGTAAGTTGGCACAAGGAAATCTTTCAAGAGGGAAAAGGGTAAGGGCACATTCATTAACAATCGTAAATTTACTGTCTGCTCGAAGTTGACAACTCTTTGAATGTAAGAAACCGACAGGAACTTCACAATATCCTTTGTTAATAAAGTAACAAATACGTCAAGTTTGTCTACTGAAGACTATGTACGTAAGAAAGGGTCTTCATGTACGAAAACTGCTATATCGAGTTTCCAATTATTTTACGTACATTTTAAAACGAGCAATGCAAAAGCTCTGTTTGGCCTTTTATACAAATATTGTATGTACTTCAGTGTTCATTTAAACACGAATTGGGTAATTTGAATGTTTACACTCGCCTCGCATGTAATTGAGATTTAAAATGTGTTGGGCTGAATAAAGTATGAATTAATTATCTCATATTGAATGTTAAATTCGTACTATACGATTTTTTTTATTTTTTTCATGGAAACCAGTCAGTTCCAGAATGTAAACGTGTCTTTTAGTGATTTTGGAAATCATTTATCATCTACTAAAGATACTACAGCGATATCAAAATCAATACTGTACTAATAGCGTCTAGCATTTATTATGCGCATTTCTCATGAATTATCATACAAGGCAACGAAGACACTTTACGCAGCTCTAGTTAGAAGTGTGTTAGAGTCCAATGTGGTCGTGTGGATGCCTTATGAGCAAAAATACACGCTAATGTTGGAAAAAGTACAGAAAAAGTTTTTAAGAAGGCTGTACAAACAGGAATTTTATTATTACCCTATGTTGTACCCATCAAAATACTTATTGGGGACTTTGGGGTATGAATCGCTAGAGCTGCGTAGCTATATTTGTTTAAATTTGCCATTAACGTTATTAGGGGCCAAATAGATTGTCCGGAGTTGCTACAAGCCTACTGAACTACTGTAGGTCGCGAGGGCATTCAATATTAACACAATGGAATTCGCGAAACGTGCTTCGCCAGAAATTAGCGATACCACGAATGGTGTCGTTGGTTAATAAATTTATTAAATCTGCACCAGAGCAGGATATATTTGTGACAGGCTTGTTAAGAATGAGTGAAGCCTGCAAGGAGTTTTTATTTGTAAGTTTAGGTTAAGGTAGTTTTTAAGTATGTTTTTGGCTATAGGCTGTAATTAAATAAATAAATAAATAATTGTAATTGCAAACCAACCAAGGAAATCGTCTTGGCTCCCCTGCCTGGCGCTTTGGCAGACCTGCTTGAAGAAACGGCCTAGACCACGGACACCTCGCACCTCATTGAGCCGTGATACCGCGTCCAGTACTGAGCTCTCGTCATCGTGATCCCAGATGTCCAGGTGCAAAACATCCGATGAGATATCGTCTATGTCACTGTTACAAAGAATCTTATACCTCAGTCCTGCTTTAACATTAAATATCCTTATATTAATAAGCGGTGGTGATTAATGGCTTCGCACGTTGAACTATATAGTGCTTAGTAAACTTTAGATGTTTATTATATAATAATAGAATAAAATAAGCTTTGTAAGATTTTATATTTAATTAACGTATTATTATCGCGCCTGCTGTCCATCAACTGAAATAGTCATATGTAAGTCCAATGAGACGCCTAATTTTATTTAGCATCACAATTTACAAGTGTCTGACCATAACACTTCGTCTGCGCAGGACTTTGATTTACACTTTGGTCTAAGTAACACGTGGTTGGCTATGCTAACATCAAATTTAAAAAAGTAGAAATAATTGAATTTCACGGTATTTCGTTTACTACAAAATAAATTTAATTTAAACTTTAGCCTCAATAACACGTGGTAATCATGATATTGAACTGTAGCTTATATGACACGTTTGTGGGTTCACAGTGTTGCAGTGCTATCTATTGATTACTTACTCAATCCAGTCGAAAAGTATCGACATCTGTTAGAATCTTTTGGAGTTAACAGATAATTGTGACTGTTAATTAATTATAGACAAATAATTTGCAATAAAATAAAATTACGACTATAATTAAAGATCTAAGCTATCCTTTCTCTTAAGTTGGACCAGGCTGCTCACGGTGTGTCAATTTAATTTAAAATCGGTTAAGTAGTTTAGGAGTCCATTGCGGACAAACATGGCAGGACAGTCCAATGCGTGACAGGAGTTATATATATTAAGATTCTACTCACAATTTGAATGTTTCATTCCATTTAGGCGAGAGAGTGTGAGGACGCACACTTGTAGCACGAATGTATCGAGCGGGCAATCTGTTGAGTGAATTTTATATAAATTTTTTATTTGTTATATAAAATTGCATCGTATTGATGATATTCGGTATTCAACGTTAATAAAATCACGTCAAGTTGTTCTTCTGTCGTCAATTTAACCGAAAACATATATCATCATATCATCCATGAACTTTTCAAAGTCGATATTAATACACTAATCGACATTCAATGGTTATGAGAACAGCGCTACGGATATTGAAAGTACTACAACGAAATTGCTCTTCGTCGCTGGATGTCAAATTTATTGCAATCGACTCTTTCTGAAGAGTACCAATTTTAGCCAATAATTAAAATACAGTATTATACCCTATTCAGGCCTGCTTTCCAGAAATTACACTAAAATGTTTACATTAATACTTACACAATTACATTTGTCACGTTTTAACCATCGTTTCCCATTTATAAAATCTATTATTGCTCGTATTTAGTATAGAAAATGAAGTGCTATAAGTTCTAATACCTGCCGAGGCTGTCTCGTTGCTGGCGTCCGTCCCGCCGTTTGAAGCTCAGCCGGAAGCCATGTTTGCGGCCTTCATCTTCCGATGCCCGGGGAGAAGCTGGCAGCGAAGCCGGCTGAATACCCAGCATGCAATAGGGGTCGCTAAAGCCTGTTAATAAAAAGTAAAAAATTACTAACTTACTTTTTGTATACTAACGATAAAAACTAGAACTAATTGTAAAAGCTTGACAAGTATCATTTAGACTGTAATGATACATAACTTGTATAAACTACTGTGCAACCATGGGTGTACACAATTGTTCCTAATAGCATTAACTAACTGTTACTCATTAAAGAAAACATATTAACGGATTTAATATTTTAATTTAAACATCATTTTAAGTGCAAATGGTATTCAGTGGTCGTGGTCGGTCAGATTTAATCACGTTTAAAATATTAATACAAAAAAGTTACTTTATAGAAACATAATATTAACCAAACAATTCAAGTATCGTTTTCTAGCATCTAGTACTTGCTGTAATAGAGTAGATATCGCGATCTCTCTATCCAACTAGTCAGTTATTTTCCATCACCGACCCTTTCTCCTGACCGACATTAATTTGATAACAAACAAGACTACTGAAACAAAAACAGTTACGAGGTTTTCAGAGAAAACTTTCTTCATCCGTAAAGAAAGATTACGTGAATTGCTGGAGTTGATCCGGACATTACAAGTAAATAAGATATACAAACCGAATGCTGAGGCTTTAACAAAGGCTACTTTAGTTTGATATAAACTCAGAAAGGAGCGGCACAACACTCATAAGTATCCGTAGTAATACAAAAACATTTTTTGAACTTTGGCATATATTGAAAAAAATTTATACGTGGAATCGTTAACCCTTTTACTATAATCTATTCTAAAATGCACTTAAAACAGTTAAGCCTATGCAAAAATAGACGCGAAGAGCAAGGAGAAAACGTATCGTTTTAAAGCAACTTCAGAATAAATAAAAAAATATAATTTTTGGGCTTTCTTGAAACAACTATAAGACAAAAGTAACATCGCATATTACCTTTCGTTTCATTAAAAACCTATTTTATTATTCAACTAAAACATAACAGTTAATTGGTTAATTAATTAATCTTCAGAGTAGGTATCTGCTTTGTCGGAAATTTATGAATTTCTATCCCTCCGGGGCGCACAACAAAGTTTGTACCCAAATGTTTCAGAAATTTCGAAAAACTCCATTAGATTTTAATCGAAAACTAATGAAACTACATTATAACAATATCTTCAGTATTTATTAAGATTCCTGAATCCCTTAGGTTTCGGATATTCGGCTTCTAAGAACCGAAAGTAACCAAATGATTCCACTGCTCAGTTTTAATTAAAGTACCTACTCATCTGTCCCTTTTGATCAGAGTGCAAACACAATTTGATAGAATAGAAAGAGACGAAATTAAATTAATTTATTCACTGTGCAAATAAATCAACTTTATTAATATTTACAATGTATATACCGTACATATAAAAGCTACAGGCAAAGTAGAAACATTAAACTATGATACGAGATCCATCAAACCAGTTACCGTTTCATATAGTCTAAATTTCAAAATACATCATCATACAGCATAATTTAGGAACGATTTTGCTATCGACCCATCTCGCCCGCCCACAAGCGCTTAGAACGTAAGACGCCAATTATATGAAAATAGATCAAGTTGTTTGATAACAAATATATTTTTCTAAGAATATTTTTTCGTATAATAATATTTGTACTTTACATAATGAATTGGTTTGTTAAATTATATATTCGGATTTCATATAACGTAATATTGAAGTCGAAACAAAATACGGTACGATAAAACGATGATATATGTTTGATATTTAAATTGTTGGACCTTTTTTATCTTCGTTCTTAAATGACTTACGTACTTTATCAAAAGGAAATTAAGAATTTCATATTTTTAAGACTTTTAAGGCAGTCCAATAAGTGTTTATGTACAATATAAAGTTGTCAATAGTGTTAAATTCCAGGAAATTGAGTTTTTCTCGCGAAACGTGACAATAATTTTGAAACTTTGTCAGCCTCTGGCGACCAAATCCGTAAACCGTTATTCCCTTGACACTACTACAATTTCCAAGAATTTATGGATATTAGAAGTTTTACAAACTTAACTGTTAATATTTATCATGTGGATGCTGATTATAATGTGTTTTGAAATAAATAGATCGCGTAACAGAAGTAGAGAATCCTCAATTTTGTGTATGTACTCGCAATATTTAAAATTACTATTCTATAACTTATACTATGTATAACTTATATAACTATGTTCTATTAGAACCTTTTAAGTGAAATAAACAATCAAAGCTTCTTCTTCTCATACTCTCTCATCTCTAAGTATTATGACAGGTTATACGAGGGGTTCCTGCATCCTCCCAAAGAAGCTAAACCTCCTTCAAGTCAATATCGTAGTGATTTTGAGAAATCCCTCCACCTACTGAATGGATTGTGGCGAACTGTACAAGAGGTTAAAAATAAATTTATTGTTTCTCAAAATATTCTTACCAGCTTCACAAAGCTGTATGTGGAGGGAGAATATAGAGAATACATATGAAACGTAACCCAAATTTATACTACACTTACTTTTATTTTAAATATACGTTATTGTTTTAGATTAGTAAAGCCAGTTGTCACTGTACTGTAACAAAGCGTGTTTTATTTATTTGAACATCCCTCCAACGACCTACGCCGAACTTTAATTCATGACTCACCTTTTTCCTTTAATTCATAACTACAGACACTACTATAGTATATAATACGACGACGACCTAGAATCCATTTGGTTAGTTTACAAATATCTTTGAACTAATTTTAGTTAGATATAAAATCTACAAAACTAAATCTTAAAAATAATTTAACACGTAGGACGACGTAAACATATAGTATTGTTACTTACCATTGGCGTCTTTGGCTTCAAGGCCATCAGCCTCTATAACTGCGCAGCCCAGCACTACGGTAGGAGGTCGCTCGCTGTCTGCAGCCCGGAGCGCCCTTGCGTGTACTTCTGGTGAAACACGGAAGGCGCGTCGGGCATATTCAATCACCTCTTCTTTGTATGATGCGAATTGACCGCCTGGAGCTGGTGCGCCTACTGCGTTCTCGATGCAGTATAAGACCTTGGAGATAAAAGATTTAGATAATGTAAACAATCTGTAGCTTTGATTGCGCTAGTTTGCTTATCTTTTATAAAACATCACGATGGTTTAGTCAGGCGTTACCTTGCGGAAGTATATAGTATACAATTCTATTAGACCGATTTATTAGCAATATTCAGACGTTTCGCCCGTCTACGAACAGCGGTCATTGGTATTTTCTTTAAGTTATTTAAGTGATATAAAATTATTGGAAATAAGCTATTCTTCACAAACCATAAATAAAACTGTTACAAAGAATAAAAAAGTTTTTAATAAAACCTACCGAGGTAGAAATTATTATAACACTTCGTCGCATCTGCGACATCTTTGATTTTATGACAAAATTATGGTAGTAAAACAATTATAGATTGAGTGCACTAAAAGTTTAACTAAGGCCACTAATTAATTAATTAGTTTTAACTTTAATAATTAATTAAAAAGTGGTAATTACCCTTAAAAACACAGAAATTCACATATTATATAGTATTTGAAAGTTAAAACACAATAACGTGTTAAAAACATTCATCTACATACATTTACCACTTTTAATTTATACTTTTCCACTTTTATTGATCATATTTTTTTATTCTCATATAAATAACGTTTCAAATATTTCCGTCAATTCATTCAGTAATATAAGGATATAATAAATAAAACTGTAAACCTACTGTGTAAATTAGACGGCTGGCAATAATCTCGGTTTGTAAATTGTCAATTTAGAAAATTGTCGCAATAAAAACTAAGAGTTCTAAAAATCGGACACTATAGAAACTAAGAATCTATAAAACTAAGAGATACTGATTAAGTATAAATGAAAAGGATTAGCTCTTACCTTCTGATTTCTTGGAGATAATAATTAAAGCCTTACAAATATATTTAAAAAGATAATGTTACATAAAATTAGAAAATAACATATACTTAGATAAAAATTCACACCGCGGAGGCAGGATACAAATATTTTGAGTGAAACGAAGTTCCGACTTAATTTATTTTATTTAAACAGGTCTAATGAGACTACCTCTTTAAGAAATGGACGAGTAACGATTCTATTTACAGGATCGCTTCTCGGCATTGAAAATTGATTCGTGTTAAATTTCAAATCAGTTCCACGAGCCCCGAGTTTAGATTGTTTACTTTAGGAGTTTTTGACAGCAAAAACTAGCATTTTCCTTCATATGCGAAATGCTCTCCTTACCTAACCAACCCGTATGTATTTTATTACGAGCAATATTATGCACTTCTGTACACAAACGAATTTCTCAGAAATGTGAAACGAAAAATGTGCGATTTGATTTTAAGTCTGTTCCTACAGTGGTTCTAATAATTACTTGCATTTGATATTTTCCATGCAATATAAATGTAATGCGAATGGTGTTTACGACGAATACGTAATCATATTATAAATATTTTGGCTTTAAGAAGAAAAAGTAAAATATGTAATAGGTAATATGAAATATAATTAGTATTATGTAATACGAAATATTTTATTGCACGTTTTCCCCGAATGTATGCGATTTTATCAGGTTTGTTTGTTTGCAGTCGTATAGTAGCTATGTAGCAGTATCAGAAAATGCTACCAGCACTGCATCTCTGGACACGTCTCGAGCCAGCGACGTTATTTTGCCTAAATTATAGCCAGAATCGTTGGATGGTATTACTGTTTTAAGTACCACGAGTATAAGATTAATTTTCGACAGAAATCAAAAGAAGCATTGGTATGAATTTATTTTTTATTGATTTTACTATAACTGTTTTTATACAGCTATAAAACAATATGATGCCAAACTACGTTTCTCTGGGTTAATATTCTCTGATCAACATTTGGGTTAAGAAAATATCAGTTAGCTTGTGGTCTGAATGTTATAGTATAAAACATTTATATATTTATATAGCTTCTTATATATAAATAGCTTCCATTTCGGCTAACCGAATATGTGTTAAATGTGTCCCAATATAATTAAGCATACAGATCATTCTCCAGCAAATAAAAGTGAAAAATGTACTAGGGTATAAGAAAACGCCTGACAAAAAATACTATTTTCAAGTGGAAGGGCATCTTTGCGTGATCTAGAGCTCTTAGGGGCATCAATTATTACTCGTATTTCTCTAATGAAACTACTTTATTTATAGATTAAGACTCTACGCAACATTGTTTCCCTGTGAGGCTAATAGGTTTTTAGGCATACAGGATATTAATATGAATTACCTCAGTGTAAAGATGTTCGTGTTCCTTGTGCGACAGCTGAGCTGAGACGCTTGGCAGACCAAGATCTTGAGGAGCTGGAGGTGGACGTTCAGCTCTAGCCTCCGCTAAACGAAGAGCAGCCAGCCGTCGGTTTTCTTGTCGCCAAGAGAGAGCAGTGAAGCTTTCAAAGTATGAACCATCTGTATCTTGAACCCTATAACAAGATAGAAGGTAGCGGAGCGAACTAATTTAACTTTGACAGTTTTGTAAAATATATTTTACCCTGGAAAATGTCTTAAAAATACATACTGGAATTTTATAGTTCTGTATTTGTTTTATTCGCCATTCGCTTCAAGACTCATTTATCATAATCAGTGAAGGCTTTGACTAGTTGCGAATGGAACGTCCAAACTTATACTTCAATAATATTTCTCGGATTTGGACAAACTTTTCCGAATGTGGCGTCATGGAAAAAAGGCAATATTTTAAGTCGAAACGAGAACCTATTTTAAAGAATTACAGGCCCATATATCTATTATATATTGTCGTTTATAGTAAAAAATATTTTGAACGTATTTTAAAAAACACAATTCAATATTGTAGTTATATATATTATACTATGTTAAATATATGCATATATGTATTATATATGAAGTTATGATATTAACACTTAATAACTTCATCAATGCATAAACAATAGTACAAAAACATGTTGTCAAAATGCCTACTTCAAACCTGCAATTATGGGTTCTTGGGTATTCATTAAATAATACATCGCAAAGTTCATGACAAAAGAAAGAATCCAGTTTCAATAATAACATGTTTACTTCACAGTCCAGTTGTATAGATTTCCATACAGCGGCTCTAAATTTCAGTTATCTGTTGTTTCACTACGATCGATATTTTATTTACTTTCTAACTACATAAACCATCTAAAATTATCTACTAACTTTTATATACTTTTAATATGTGGAATTTTCATAGTTCTCAAAGGAAGACTATGAAAATACAGAAGCTTCCTGTAAGTCCCGGTCTCCCTTGTTATCGTGGAGTTGGAATGGCGAATTCCGAGTTATAACATCGCAAATATTGCACTGAGAATATGTAGGAAATATTCAAATATGAATAACAAACCGTAAGCGCTGAAATTTTATTCGTTGTAATACTTATTTTATTTAATGTGTACCTATATATAAAAGACTATTTTCCACAAATGTATATTTTATTAATCTTATAATTGTATTTGAACCTTGTCATAGGTCCAATACCTACTTCTTGCATTCGCGAGTTTTTTCAGGTAAACAAAACAGAGAAAAACCAATGTACTCCTATCTCGAGAACTCTATAAATATGTCCATTATTATTCGGATTTCGAATAAAGAAGTTCCATTATTATTTTCCTCAAAAATTTTCCACGCGTTCTCTTTCCGTTCATAGCTCTTTACATTTTCGTATTCATTCGTATTTCATATACGTAATTCTTCCAATATTTTACTTCGATTTATACACAAAGGTTTCGCTCCTATTTAACCTAAGTACGTTTCCGAACGATGTATATTATAGGTAGAATACTTTTTGGGGATAAGATGGGCTTAAACAAGGCTTTAGTCGTTATCTACCTTCTCACAAGTACTTTCCACTTTGCAACAATCTCCTCTCTCAAACCGAAAACCCAATATGGGATTATGTACAAAAATCTCTGCATCGGTTTTGTCAGATGTCTGAATGTCAGATGTGTTGGATTATATGTGCCTAATTGCGTACGTAGTTACAAATAGCCATTGGTACAGCAATTACACTAAACATGCAAAACGTCACGAGGGATCTATTTTAAAAAAAAGTAGATATTAATTACATATGTATAGGTGCGATTATAAGGATTATATAAAATTTTTCAAGGATAGCTAATATAAGCGCAGAAAAAATAGACGCAAATTGGTTAGTTTGAGTATGATGTTGTTAATAATATACGTAGGTATATTAAGAAAAATTCTCTAGTTTGTTTTGTTGTCTTTAACAAAGAACGAGACGACTTTTGTCGATGTTGTTGTAGCTTTTGTACAACACATTCCATAATGCGAATTTATTTTCAAGTAGCAGTAGAATTGTTTTTTCATACTAGAACATATATTATGTCTATAAATTCTGATTTTACAAAATCGCAAATCCTTGCTTTACTCTGTGAAACTGTGTCACCGCGTTACACGATAGAAATAACAAAATAATTGGAAGTAGGTCAATATGGAGCGACCTGTTGAACGCTCCAATCGGCATCCGCTATGACCTCTCCCTGTATCATGTTGTGCGTATTCGAGCCAGATTAATTTAAATTTATTGCGTAGTTTCGTAGATCTAAGTAAAATTTCAATATATAAGTTTTTTACTTGAATACACCGAAAGACTGTTATAGCCACTTAAGACATGAAATATTTTCATTTATAAAAAACATTTAGTATAATAGGTTTTAAATTTAATACGCCGCTTTAATTATAGTATTGTCATTGACCGTAATTACTCAGTAATGCGATAATAATGTACGAAATAACGAAAATGATATGATAATTTTTTATAATTTTAAAATTGATTTAAATGACGTAATAGTTGTATGTTTTTACATATATTCACATATAACTGGTTTGGAGATAAGCGATAATAAAGCAATTATGACAAAAATATTGCTGAAATAAAATAAAGAGTGGTAAAAAAATCAGAGAAGGTGAACAGGCGTTCATTCTGGTTCAATCATCCGATGGAAGGTTCTGATTTCGTTCCGATGAACAAACAAGTTTTTGCCACATGAGTTAAATCCCCCAAGAGGGCTTCACATACATTCTTATTTAAAGTTTAAGTGTACATTTATTTCTCTAAAAAGACATTATTATCGCTTATAAGAGAAATGATTAAAATTAATACTATAATTTTTGTTGCTTACCCGCTCACGGCATGCGTTTAAAAATAACAAGTATGTAAACATACGCAACTTTATTTCTATGAGTAATTATTATAAAGGTAATGTACTAGTTCTTTTTTTAAACGCAGACAGTGAACTTACATTTTTTAGACATTTAGGTAGCTTATTATATAATTGTGCCCCGTCGAACGTGATCATTTTTCCAAAGTTAGTTTTAACTTTTGGTAATTTCCTACTAAGTATGTTCTGTATATACAATATTGTACAAGTTTCGTGACCATATTTATTAGTCATTATAATAATAATATATGATTTTTATTTATTACGCTTCATCAAATGTTTTTCAATGTATCTCTATTTAAACATAGTCCTACAAACTGTCAACATGTGCCTTAATTGAATATTGGCCACCTCAATAAATAGATAAACTGTATCAAGAGCAAAGTAATTGGATTTCTCATGAGTAGGACGTACTCTGCCTCAATAATTGTGCTCGTTATATGTATAAAGCAATTTCAGGACTCTTGCTTTGATATGTTGGTTGTAAAGGCTAAGTTTATATTTGCTTCGTAAGTTTTTGCACCACCACGATGTCAATTTAATATCAAGCCGTAATGTCGTAAATGCTAACTTCCTGTATAAAACACAAAAATCGAAGCGTAATTAAAGATATACGGACAAGATATTTTGTCATACTTTAAAGAATATAATAAACGAGCAATTATAAAATAATATAAAAATACACAATGGACCATTTATACGTCACTTATTATGTTACCTCTACCTAAGCGTTGTAATCAGGAATCAATTTACATTTTTTTGTGTAAAGCATCACGATGCGAGACAAAAATACTAAAATCATCAATAAATTACTAACAAAACGATCCTAATCCTAAATATTAAAACTAATTCTTGAGAACGATAAAAATTGAGAAGGCTATGGCCACGAGTTTTAATCAAATACCATTCGATTGGTTGAAGCCCCGTCGACAAATGAACTCATCTAGCAGCGGGATAGCTATGTCCACAATATAACAACTTTTCCATTACTTTCTTTAGATACATCTTTCTACGGGCTTTATGGTATGAACGTTTTATAGTATTATGATATCAGTGTACATTGTGGAATATACGGTCGAAACGGTTTTATAGGACATATACTGAAACCGCCAGAAATTTACGCGCGCATATATATCTATATATGATAGATAGATCAACTGCCATTACAAGGTGACACTAATATTATATGGCAGCGAAATTTGCAGTAATAAAGACGAACTACTTCTACACCAGCAGAAGCTTTAGATTGCAGCTTTAGAAATACTTTAAAACAATTATGTATAAAAATATGGGGATAAGTATTATGTAAGGAGAAAATATATGCTTAAATAATAGAAAGATCGAAAAAGTAACCTGGCAAATCACCAGTTACATCAAATACAAAATGCCAGTATAAGATAAAAGGTACAATTATCGTCCATATTAAAATGTAATACATTTTTCCTTATTCGTATGTTCCTAGTTGTTTTACAGATAAACACTTTAGTGGAAACAGAGCAATAAACTTTTTTTATATAAGGGAGCATGTCAATGATAGCTGATCATATATATCGATATATGACATCACACGTGGACGAAACGTAGCTTAGACGAAGTTACCCAGTAAATAGCTAAATAGCTAAAAACTATAAAAGTGAATGATTGGTATTTCTTATAACTTAAAAATATGTCTTAAAAAAGTACATTTCCCAAAAGCATTCTTTAACAACGAAGAACTTTCAAATATAATAATGGCGGAATAATACAAATTGGTCATGTCAGTGTGACTCACTGTACCAACATAATAATGTCCTAATCTACGAATTCATTAGTGTGTCTCCATTCGCACGTCGTTGACATATTGTTGTGTTGGCATCATTGATTCCCAATTCCCTTGTGATTCATGACATCCAGTTTGATGTCGTTTATTACCCTTTACCGTACTGAAATAATTAGACTACATATTTCGTACATATATATCTTTTAAGATTGAGAAGTTTGTATATGCTTAGTTTAATGTATAATTCTAAAACAGGCAGTTGTATAGACATTTGCGTTAAAAAATCTTTGTTATTTTGAAATAAAACATCCATAAGTGTTCAATGGAGGACATCGGCATTTAATGTCATCAAGTTTGACTCATTAAATGTGATACATTATTTTTCCACTTGAGTCTATACTTTGTACACACAATACTTAAAAGAGACCTTCGGTGCCCGTAAACATATTTAAAACGATGTTTTCTGTTACTAATTCATAGGTAATAGTTATAATACATTTATTTATATGAGTAATATTATACACATAAGAACTATATATATCTTCATACATTAAGTTCTAGTTCTCAAATACAGGGCTGTAAGCGAACGAGAAGAAAAAGAGGCGAACGTATAGTAAGAAAGCAATGAAGTTTGAATTACTGAGTGTCATCTCATACTAAAATTCTAGTTCAACCAATCATGTAGCCACCAATCATGAGTACGACCCATGCTCAGCCATTATCCCCTTTATTTATTATAATGCATATAAATTTTTTTTCGTATAACAAAATTAAGTTTATTTCGAAATTATTTTGATTACATTTTTATCAGTCACATCACTGACAGACTTACCCCGAATTAACTGAGTTGTCGACTTCGGGCCATGATAGGCGACGCTTGCAGAAAGCCATAGACGGTTTTTCTGGTGGTTGTTGCTGTCGAGCCACGCGCAAGGATCCACCCCGTCTCGGGGTAAAAGAAGGTGCCAGGCAATCCAGAGTCCTCCTTCGAGCATTTAGGGCTGATGCACCTTCTGTCGGTAATACACGTGGAAACCCTAGAAACATATTAATATTGGATTAAGTTTGAAAGCAATCCGAGTTTACAAAAACAACTGAATCTATCATATAATAAGCCTTAGCACACAATATATACAATTGTTTATTTACGTGTTTAGTTACATATACACAAATTTATACCACGCGTAAGTAATTTTTGCGTTCCCGAATATGCCTCATCTATTAACTGATATTAGTCTTTATCGAAATAACGCTTTAGTGACACAACGCAAGCACTGTAAATGGCGTTCTCAAACGTTTAAATTTGACTAATAAAATAAAGCTAAGATGTAGAGTTTCATAATAAAGAGAACTAAATGTATTCCCAAAAATTTTAATATTATAACGCCTGGCGTAATTTATATATTAATAAGTAATCTAGAAATAATTTACTTTCATAATCATACATTTTTAACCTTTCTTAAGATATAAGCAATATAGGACACAAAAACTTACTTGTTTTGTAATTTGGTAATTTTTCTTTATTGCTAAAATATGTATAGGGATAAAAATTTAACTTTTGCAAAAGAAAAAAGCTACTAGTTTACAAACTTAACGCGGAAGAGAAAAGTTTATTCCAGTTTAAAAAAGAGCAATCGATCTTTCGTCTTTGATGAACCGTAGAGTTGGCGGCCTTCTATGTAAATATCAGCTCCTTTCTACACCGGTTTTACTAAAATAAGAAACGTTTGTTTGAACGAGTGCTACCTATAAATATTGAAATCAGATTTGACAAAGTATCAATCAACATTTGTTCGTTGAAACGATAACAGCAATATGTTCAAGTTCGTAGCAGTCGTCGCTTTGCTCGCCGTGGCCGCCGCGTCACCCGACCCAGCTCTCATCAGCGCCACTCCCCTGGCCTACTCAAGCGGGTTAGCCCACGGCATCACTTCCTACAGCGCAGTTAGCCCCTTCTACAACTCAGCTCCTTTGGTCTACTCGTCCTCCGCTTTCGCCTACCCCGGTAACTACGGCTATGCCGCCCACTTGATCAAGAAACGGTCTGCTCCTCTCATCGGCAGCTACTACACATCTCCGTTGGCCTACGCCGCTCCTCTTGGTACTACTTACGCCTCTGTTTCGCCGGCCATCACCTACTCTACTTCTTACGGCGCTCCCCTGGTGCACTCATCCCCACTCTACAGCACCGCTCACTTCATCAAGAAGCGTTCTGCCTCTTTGATCGTTCCTTCAGCCTCATACATCTCTCCAGCAACCTACTCCAGCTCTCCCCTCATCTCTGCCTACTCCGCATACTCTGCCGCCGCACCTATCTACTCCTCCCCTTACTACGCAGCCTCCCCCTACGCCTACACTCAATTCATCAAGAAGTAAGCGCGACGTTAATTACGGAACATCACAAGAAGTACATGACACCCTGTTTGAGACCTTTGTACATTTTTGTGATATGAATGTGTAAATAAATGTCGTTGACAAAATAAGCCTGGTTTATATTATATTTTTATAGTCAAATTATAACTATTTACGAAAAAATACATATTTTCGAACCGCAACACCAATACAACACTTTCAATACTTTAAAATAGATATTTCAAACATCTAGAATATAAAGTTTCAAATTAATAAATTGACAATACACTTACCTCTCATAGTAGCAGCTGAGGACTGTGGTTGTTGTTGTGCCTCCTCAGCAGAACGGTGTCGTGACGGCGGCACTCGGCGCGGAGACAGGGCTAATCCTGCAACGCTGTCTGCCACTCCCGCCACATATTGACTTAAGGATGATAGAAAACTCATGGTGCTAACACTATACGCATGAGTCACCAGACAGTTCTTATCTTCACTCAATTTAAAAGAAAAACAATTCTTATTTGAACATTGTTTTTAACCGACACGTAGCGTACCTGGAAAGAGAGAAAAAATTAGTATAAAATATTAAGATTTAAAAATATTTTAAGTCAACAATAAGGTATAATTATTAATAGGTACATAGTCATTGATAATATCAATGTTGTTTACGTTTGATCTTTATATTCCATCCTGACTTCACTACTAATTAGTCTGATACATTATAATACCTTAATAATTGTGCGTAAGTATTATGATATATATTTATCAGAACAGAAACATAAAAGAAAAAAATATTTAAGAAATTGCGCTTTGCTTCAAAGGTTATAAAACATGTTCACCACAACTTTAATTAAGAAGTTTTTTTATGTAAACTTATTATCTACTTATGATGCGGTTTAATAAATCAGTAAAGGGCCTTCACTTAAGAAATATATCAAAGAAGCGACCACGAGTACAATCTAGAAGTAATTCCATTAAGCTTGGAGTTACGGCCTGTGTGTGAGCTTAATCTCTTGGTCACAATATTGTAGATGCCCGCCAGAAGTCTATTAACTATTTTGGTTAAATATGTAATGAGTTACCTTTGTTTTCCCAAAGCCCCTTTATAAATTAAACAAATCCCATATTAGCTTTGTTTTCGAACAAAACATGTAGGAAATATGGCTTACTTAGTAATTAGATATGACAATCCTTAAGCAGTGGAAACGGCTTACATTAAGGAATGAGCGTACTTTTAGAAGATAGTAGATGAGAACATAACGAGTATAAATATATGTATTTATGCAAATCATTAAATTCAATTTCCAAATTAAGAAGGTGACATAAAATTTTAAGTAAGTAGATAAATGAAATCCCAAATATACATCTTTTTGCGTATGCATGTTTGTAATTTTGAGGTGGCAACGATTATTGTGTTCTCCGGGAATTGAACCCGATTATGATATAAGTTGTGCCCAATTAATTAAATTTTAACGAAATAATTTTTAACTCCGATTTAAAATTGACGACGTATAATATTTTTATTGTTAAAAAGTTCCTATCAATATCGATATTCTAACAGTCTGAAACATGTTTCAGAAAATTAAAATTATTATGAAGTTATTTTGGAAATCTTTAAATTTTTTAGAGAGTCTCCAAATTCCACATCATATTAAAATAGTTTACGAATAAATTTACCCTAAAATAAAATGAATAACTGTCACGCTTATAATAGCTAGCATTCAATAAATCTAAACTATTCGATGTATATAAATTTACTATGTTTTATTTGTTAGCTAGGAAAGTTACTTATGCAAACAAGAAACCAAGAAAGATTTACACATTTTCCAAATACTACATATAAAGTAATACTATACAAATAAAATATTGACCTAAAGGTTTGTTGGCTGTAGATGCTGTAGCTGTGATGATCATTACATATCTCACAATATTCAAACGCTGCGAGAGTTTCTGTTTTAATGTTAAAACTTAATAGTTTTTTTTATTGGAAGGCTATATTATAAAGTGAGCGTCAACCAATAAAAGCGAATATTTGTGAAACTTAACATAAAAACGGTAAAATAGTTGTTATTTAAGATGTGCACGCGCGTGAAACAATTAGTCTTATTTTCAGAAACTAGAATTTATAATTCGTTTTGACGTCATCTAAAAAAAAAATATAGTAGTTAATATATTCTATGCCACAGCCATTGTAAATTTTTTACATCTGGGCAAAATGGATGTTATAAATTGACTTTTGCATCTATGAAAATTATTTCAGGTTATACCTATTACCTACCGTCTCGTATCTATGTTTTTTTTTCTCTCTAATAGCGTGTCTTGTAAGTATTGTCTTCAAGAATAAAATACATTTTTTTATTACAAACTAAATTTTTTCATGCTACATTTTTAACATATCAAAGAAGTGAAAATTACTCACGCAGAAAAATGCATTGCACGAAGACCGAACATTCGACATTGATAGATGCATGGTCGATATGTGAACTACTCGTCATTTTTACTTAAAATACAAGCTCCTTTCATTATTTGATTTGTGAGCGAGGTGAGACACAACGATAAACCATTTACAAATTACACCAGAGCAAAGACATCTAGGTGTCTTGAATAGCTTTATCGCATGAGAGTATTATATAACCTTTAAGTAACATAGGGAAGTTAATTATTTACCCGGTAATGTTTCTACAATAGATATATGGCCATGAAAGGTTTAAGTTTGACCTTTAAATGAGGCCTAAATCAATAGGCACGCCAAAAAGTTGCAAACTACGCCCTACGCCAAAGTATTGTTGGTAAAGTAAACATTCCCGATTCATTAAGACTTATCACCATTGTAACTCTTTATATACAAAACAAAGGATAAATTATTGGGAGATATAAATTGAGTACCGATAATAGCAAATGTGAAATCAAACATCTGCTGCTGGCTATACAATAAAAAAGGTTCTTTTATTTCATAACAACGAAACACAGTTCTCAACTATAATTTTTCGTGTTTCATAAATACGTTACAGAGACACCTAATGTAATGCCAGTTCAACTCGATTTTATTTGTAATTTAAGTTCAGTTTATGAATAGTTAAATCTTGGTAAGCGTGTAAGCCGTAAATTAATCTTAATGATCCATCAAAAACTGTAACTAACAAATTATACAAAAATATGAATAATATACATAAATGTGAGTATTTTGATTTTATAGGTATACCAATTGAAAATTGTGGACGCAAATCTTGATATAACCTATCGAAAAACATATATGACGATAGAGGATAATTTAATATTATATTTGCTTGAGAATACTCTCTAAAATTTCCTTCCATGGTATTAATTTCATTTTTGCAGGCGTTTCTTAATGGAATTGGCGAAGATCAGGTGGTCCCTTCGGCTAATAGATTTTTATTGAAATACAGCGTCTGCCAATTACAGGAAATATTTGAATGTAAGAATTTTTATATTTCTTTGTTTCATTATGACAAAGTTGCTCGTATTTATTTTTATTAATATATGATCAGGAGAACGTTATTTTACTATTACTTTTTCGAGTGAATATTTTAATATTAAAAGGCGATGGTATATGGGTGAATATTTGATAAGATTGTGAGAGCCGAATCAGAAAAGGATAAATTATTTTATTGTATTGAATTTTTTGTGAAAGAATTTTATAACGAACCCTGTGACACGATAATATATCGGATTGTATTATGTAGAATAGAAATGCAATTAACATAAAGTGCTTAAAATGTTCGAAAATTATACTGTATTGTTTATGTTTACAAATTACGCACATAGCTCATACACAGATAACCATTATAAACAAAATCATTAAGGATTAACCTAGCCTGATCAAAATATAGTATTAAAAAATAAAAATACATATGACGTAATAATAATTGAAAATAAGTTTAAAAATCAAAATAGATCATCAAAATGAAACAATGCTTACCTTTAAACAATTTTTACACGTAAACAGCTTAACCAAGCTTTACATCGTTCGTTTTGTTGATTAGTGATTGAGAGAGCTATAATAAATGTGCAATAAGAGCGCGATCGCAGCGCAGGTTGCGAGGTCGAACGCTAGGGCGGTTGGGCGGCGACTGCCTTCCCCGCAGGGCGGCAGCCTGCGTGCTCCTTCGAGCCTCGCCCGGATACGCTTCCTGTTGATTGTATATGCGACAGGTGATGTCAAAAGCTTTTATTTCAATCTTGAAAACCTCTAGGTTTAATGTTCGTGATTCGTTGAAAACGATAAAATATTAAATATAGATTCCTTCTACATACGTAGCTAAATAAAAGTAAACAATAAGAGATAAGATTAGTACTGTCGCTAACAGTTATTATAACAGTTACAAGTTTAAAATTTAGATTCTACAGTTAATATGTATCATTTGATATTTATTGTTAAATTTATGAAATATAGGTTCATAAATACATTTAAGCGAATAATGAATGGCACACTTCTGTAGTTTGTGGCTTTCTGAAGCTCACATAATATTTTTAGTATTGCCTCTGTAGTGCTACAAGCCAAATCAATAAGAATAGAAATATTTAATACATAGTGCATTATCTCACGAATTCTATATATTAAAAGGAATATATTTTATGTATTTCGAAATTAGTATAATATAAAATAACTGAACATCTGAACAGTAATTATATTATTTATATTATGTATCATTCACCAAACTTTCCGTTAATGAACTTTCCAATAATTTTACTTTGCCCTGGCTTAACACAGCTCCTATATATCTTGCTTGAGTGCAAAAGCCTTTTTTATAGCTTTTTGATATTGGAAGCTCTAAGGATAAAAATGTAGTCATTTTATCTTATCGCACCTCGATGCAATTGTCTTTGATTTATACGAGTACTACTGAAACTTACTTATTACACAAATCTAAGTGTCTATGCAATATACAATTGAAAGTTAAGTGAAAGTAAGTTTGGAAAATTTATAGAAAATGTAAAGTCATATAATAAAAGTAAGGATGACGTCAACAAGCGTTGAGAGGGCGAGACTTAACAATAAAATATAACACAGTAGTCAGCTTAAATGAGTGGAGCTCGTTAATCTTTATTACAAGTTGGTGATAAAAGCCAATATTGAATATGACTTATCATTTATCACGTCGGGTGTTAAATGTGACAGATCATAAACAAAATCGATAAGATACTTTCACGATGTTTTTGTGAGGAAACTCATCGTTTTGTTGTAATTACTTCGATTCTGGCGAATGGTATGTAAATCTGATGTTTAGGTGTGGGGTACAAATGTGTATCGTTTATAATGTGTATCGTTTTATTTGATGTAGTTAATTATATCTTAACGCATTTTCTCTAAATTTTATCTAAATCATTCAGCCTTCCATGGAGCCGGGTGTATCAACATTTTTTACCTGTTCCATTGATCACTTTTTTCACAACCTTAACAAGTACTGCTGCTTATCATTTTAAGTGTCAGCCATTTTGATTGTATATGTAAGTTGTTATTTAAATATCTTCAATTAATTTTATTCGGAGTTACTCAAGAATGGATAATAATAATAATTCAGGATGACGTGCTTTATCACATCAACGCAATTTAATTAACGGAAATTTTGATTTACGTAGGTACTAATGTCTAAAGAAGTTAGTGCCTTGGCTTAAGTATTACCAAATATATTAAGTAATTAATGTTACATTAGAAAGAGAAACACTTTATACAGATTTACCGTGACTACGCACGCGGTAAAGCACGCGGAAACGACGAAAAATTAAAAATTATATATTTAAATTTTCAATATATTTAATCGTAATAAAGTGTTTTTCTTTAAATTCTATAAAATTGACTGTAAAATTTTACCCTTAGATGGCTAGTATTGAATCTACATATGAACTATAAATAGCAAGAGCAATATTAACTTTTTTTCAAGTTTATAGGGCAAACATTCCTCTGCTCTCCAGGCTTGTTATATACTCAACTTTTCTAAAATTTTATAAGCCGTCTCACATTTAATATTTTTCTTTAAAATTATTTTACTATGATGTAAGCAAATTATTAAATAATAGTTATAATTTAAACAATAATTATATTAACTTATTATAATTGTTGCTTCTTTTTTTGATCCAGAACGCGAAAACCGTAATTCTATATACTGGATTTAATAGTTTATAACGCTACTAAGCAGAACTTCATAGTCCTCTAGGTACCTTGGTAATCACTACGTATACCGGAAGTGCCGCTCAACTAATCAGATTTTGCATAGAATAATTGATCATCTTCGAATAACCTTCTAGCCCAAAAGGGCTCAACTTATAATGTCTTAGTACACAAGGGATTTAAAGAAAGTCAACACAGAGATTTGAAGCAGAAAGGGGAGATTTGTAATAAACAATACCTAGCAATCCTCAAGATACCCATTTGAAAGATTACGAATACTCGTTGATATTAGAGCAATGACAAAAACTCATTACTAGAAATAAGTGATTTAGTTCTTTGGGTTCTTATTAATTATTTTTATAGCAAAATAAAATGTTATTCTTAATGAAATATGTAATAGGTATTTTCAATTTTGTTAATAATTATATCACATAATTTACTATTAATTACTTCATAGAAAACTGAAGCAACTAAAATTTCCCCTTATTAAATTAATACCCTTAAATGGCCAGACTCAACGAGATTAACAAAATTTTGTATACATTATGTATCTATTAACGTACGCACATAAGTTAAACACGCGTCATTCACCTGGCTGGACCGTGTCATCAAGTGAGCTTGACCCATATTTTAAAACTATTGATCGTAAGAACAATGGACGATATGCATTATTCAAATTGTTAAGTTAAGAAAATTGTGTGCTTGCCGGCATTTATCGTCGCCTCCTTTACACATTTTGGCAGATCCAAATGCACTGCTTAGTCTTATAAATTTCCACATCTCCTTCCTTGTTTCTTCATTTACAAGTAAATTAGTATACATAGGGCTTGGCCCATAAGTTCTTTCCTCAACGATGAATAAACCTTAACGGTCAGAGTGACGTGAAACCACAAAATTCCTATACCTATAGTCATGAATAATATAATATGAAAATTATTTCCTTGTATTAGTTATAGTTCTCTACGATAAGTGTAACGTGTGAATTATTACGGTGTTTAAATACGAGTGATTTAAAAATGGTTGATATGGCACAAAGTACGGTAAATTATTCAGAGATAGAGGTATATGATGATCTTATAAGTGAGGAGCTTAGAGTTTTCGGTGCTCTCGTTGTTTCCGAATGTGTTTTGGCGTCCTTGCTTGTCGTAGTATCAGTTGTCGCCACCTTCACACTTGAAAGATGGCGAAGGAACTTCAGGAATCAACTATTATTGCAACTAACAATTGCACGTCTCTTGGATAGAGTCGTCAATATGTATAACTTTCTAGTTACGCCAGACAAATTGACAAACAATCTATTATTAACTGTACACATTTACGTCGACTTGGTGATACTCATATTAATTATATTCTTCATCAAACATATGTATGAAGGTCTGATTATAGTTGTTGTGAAAGTGAATAAAAGTGATTTCTTAAAAATGACATGTTACGCGTGGATGTTACCGATGCTGATCGCAGGATTGTATGCTGCTGCAGTTGTGTATACAGGACTCGTTGACTGTTGGACGTTTTATTTAATAATCTGTGTCGCATTGAGATGGCCCGTGATGATATTGGGGACTGCCTTATATCTTAAGATACTATACAAAGTAATAACTGACAGCATTCGTTATTATGCCAAAAATTTAACAATAATAACGTTCTTGATATGTTTAGTTATTAATGCCTATACTATAAGTGAAGATGTAAAAAAACTGTGGAGTGAAGATTTTTTTCATATCCTTCTTAGTGCTATATTAGGCTTGGTACTGGATTTCTTAGTTGCATGTTTATATGTTATATTATTGTTAAAGGCTCGGAATCCAAAGGTGAACTTTGTCGTGTGACAATTGTTAGACTGAAGAAATTAGATTTTAATTTCCTCCATGTTGACTTATTGAATAGAAAAACATCTTTAAGCCTTCTGGGTTCTGTGACTCAGTGTGTTTTAGTCATTTAATATTCGAACCCTATTCAAGGGTAAATAGGATTAGTTTGGACTTCAAAGCCAGTGGGATCTTTGAAACGAGGACCAGTGCGTATATCTGTTTCGTAACAAGATTGTTAAAAGAATTATGAGCGAAAAACGTTTTTATGATTAAGATTATTATTGTAACTCCAACCAATAGGTCTCAAATAGAAAACGTTTTGTCCTGTTATTTATTATGTTATTTATACAGCGATAAAGACAAAATATTCATATCTTTTTAAATTAATAAACAACCGTTTATTTTAAATACAAACTTACCTATAAAATAAACAAAAAACTTATTGTGAGAAATAATTAGATGATTTTCTTTAATACTTTTTTATTCATTTGCCTTAACATCATGACAAAGTGTCAAATTCTCCTATTCAGTAAACTTTTACCTATCTTACTCTATTAATATTCATTTATAAGAATTAAAAAAGATAGGACGCTTAAATAATAAGGAGAGCCTAAGGCGGCCTAAGTCTAGACAACACAATTTAAATCCTGAAATTGACCCACAGGTATCAAACTTAAAAAACTTAACACTGGAAAAGATTGCTATAATAAAAACAACCATTAAACTAATAAGAATTTAATTTAAATCACAAATGTTGGTAGTTCAAACATTTTAAACATTAAATCAAATTAATTGTAGGCCCATAACACTATAACAATGAAATACAACTAGATCTATAAATATTCATTCTAATACTGAATAAAAATGGTCGGCAGAAACCGATTACGAATTAAAAACCACCGGTATTTTTAATAATTTATTTACAGTTACCGAAACCATTTAACAAAATGTAATTTAGTGGACGGAATGTAAAATACCGATTATGACTTAAGCGCAGCTGCATGCGCAGCGTTTCACGCGTTTTTCGGGCACCAAAGCGTCTACGCTACGCACCGAGCGAGGCTGCATATCTGTGAAAAAAAATTGAACAATATATATGTAGAGAATGAGATTCTTCTAAATGTAAATAAATGTTTTAAAAAGAAAAAGCTTATTCATCCAATAACCTTTGTTTAACTTTGCATGTTTATACGTTTTTTTGTATTTATATAGTCTCTAAATACCTAATTATATCATGATTGGAAATAAATTCAATCGTCTCTTCAACGCATTACTATACATATATGAACCAGTCCTTGGATTCCCTGTAGGTTTACCAGACATTATTAGATACGTACGTCATTGTAATGTTTCTTTTGTAATAAATAATACTAATATATTTTATATGTTCTGAGTAATAAGTAATTATCATTATCAACATTGTGCTGCCATTAAGCTAACAGTCCTAATTGGATATTTTTCCACCTACACAGTATTGTGTTATTTTGGGTACAAAGGAACTATGGCAATATCGAGAAGGCGTATCAATTATTATTTTAACATACACAACACTCCGAGAAGATTTTTGATTATCTAAAATTAGTTTAAATAGGCAATAATAAAATAATTTCTCTCGTCATAAACCAATATAATATATCCCGTTTATAGTTTGAAAAGATATATTAATATGTACTTACAATGCGGCCTGCCATCCATATCCTGTGGCAGGAGCAATGTGCGTGGTGCCCGTTGGGGTTGCGCTGGTGCTTCCTGAGGTTGGTAATGGTCTTCTGACTGCTGCTGCTCTTCACCATGAGACTCTTCAGCTTCAGCTTGAGCAGCCGCGGCCAGAGTGTTCATTATAGTCTTGACCTGAAATACACGCTATATAATTAAATCTACCTGATCGTTTACTGTAGTTTTGATAAAATAAATACCATATAACTTGAACTGAACTCATCATGTAATGAGTGACAAATATAGCCACAAAGTCATTTAAACGGATAGACAAAGGTTTTATTACAATTTAAATATACTCATAATTACCTTCTACATTATAATAAAGTTAGGTCGTTTTCAAAAGAACATAGAAACGTAACAGATACACGGTAATGTAATGAAGAGGATAATTAGTTCATTTGGAATGATATAGCCTGGTATTTAATCTGAACTATTGGAGCTACATGTCACTTAAATTATATATATACTTGTATCCACTAATGTTTTTTTTTATTAATTTACTCAATTCTTAGGATACTATATGTAATAGGATTGTTTTACACGTTTAATTATTAAAGGAAGTGTCCGCCTTTACTATCTTCATCCTCCTTACCTGATTACTTCCGCTCCCTAGCGACCTAACTTATAAGAATTTCTTTATATTAATCATATCTCTGATTTATATAGGAAACAGATATTGTTACATATTTTGATTTGGTTTTTAAAAGCAATATATTACAATTACGTAACAGTAAGTAAATCTACATATAACAATATATAAGTATAGATAATTCAAGACCTACCTTAAAATTAAAAATACATCATGTTTCCAACGAAGAAAATTCGAAATTCCAATATTAAATTATTATAACTTGTTGAGACAACATAGATCGCTGTAATTTGCAAAACAATATTGACAATTTGCATGTCATTGATATGAACTAAGTAAACATTCGTGAAGCTTTGAAAATAGTTGCCCTGAGGTAATTGGTTAAGTAGACAGACAACTCCTCGTTGATTGGGCATATAAATATACATTAAACATTACGCACTTTATGACACTATATTTGGTATAACAAAATTAGTATTGTATTTAGATATTATGTTTCTCGGCTATACCAAGAATTACTCGTACAAGCTAACCATTAATGGGACAGTACCGGGAATATATACCTCGTTTATAACATCAAAAGGTAACAGTGGCGTGGTAGTTACTTCAAGCTAGTATCAAAGGTTGAAATAATTAATAAGTTTTAGTTTGATTTGAGTAATTCCTAAGATTCTTAAGATGCTGTTATAAAACTCTTGTAAGGATTGATGTGAAATAAAATAATCCCTTTTTCGGTGTTCATAATTTGATTTCTATTTTTCTCTTTTTTTTATTTTTTTGTTAATAATAATGTTTACATGTTGTTTTATATTATGTTCAACATTAAAAAATATTTTATACTTTCAGTCGAGTTGTTATTACAAAGCTTGGCTCCTTGTAACTTGCACGCTTATAATCTCAACTCCTGTGGTAAGATAGTTGTTATGTACGTATGAAATGTGTATCTTGAAAATATAGTTGTACTCTAATCTAAGACCTATAGGTAGATATTTGTTTAATTATTTATTAGTCTCACCTCCTGCATATCATTGTCAATTTGTTGTTCCCGGCGCTGATTCTCAATAGCGTCCTGCGCCGTGCGGTGGATCAATCTAAGGTTGTCCTGTGTAAGATCGTACGGGAGATTCATTTGTAAAGGGCTTCCTTCCATCTGCATCTTCTGCACCTGGTTTTTTATGGTTTAGATAAGATTTATGACTTTGATAGGTGTTTAACTTAATAATGTCGAGAAAATGTAAGTCCAAACATCCGAATTACATCGTTTTATACTAATTACACAGCAAAGTCTCAGGCATCGACTATAAATCGTTTAAATGTGCCAATAACTTAGCGTGAAGTTGTTAGCACTCATATTTTATGATCAATTTATTGTTACTATTGAACTCAATTTTCGGTTAAGTAGGTTCGGAAAGCTCGTGCGGAAACTTGCTTTCAAAGTCAATTATATTAGCTTAGAAATATTGAGCAAAATTTCGTTGAATGCCCATGATCATCGTACATTTTTATCTGAATTTCCTTTATACAATCTTCCGGTTTATAAATCATAGATGTTTGTGTTATTCGACTTATATAAGCTGAATGTGCTTGACATCCTATAATGTATGCATTATAGGATGTCAAGTATTTCTTAGTCCGTGTCATGCATCTATCTATAGTAATCAAGTGAAAATCATTTGTCAACTATAATATAGGAATGCCTTCAATGCCTATTAATCCGATGTTAAAGAGGAATAACGATCATATTAAAAATAATATAACTCTGCTTTCGTTTTTGCAATAAATTTACTATTGCATATGTGCAATGAGAAACTATTGTGAAAACAAAAAATATTACGTAATTTTCCATTTTCAGCTTATCGTTGTAGGACACCTGTCTTAAAATTATTTTTGTTTTACCTCGGGCTGTTCTAATTCTTGTGTAGGTGCTGTTTGCGGCACGAATTGGTGAAGAACAGCGGGCTGCTGAAAATTATTAATAAAATATATTAATAGTGAATAATGAATACAGCATTTCTGAATTAAGGCCTTAAAAGCCTTTGTATTTTAACTGACTAATATACGTATACAATTGTTATTTTATATTATTTATACAAAACATTGTGTAACATAGTTAGGTTTTTAAATATACGTGCCATTAAACCTGAAGGGTTTGTCTTGACACTAGATACAATCGTGGTCTACAAAGCAGTAACATGAATATAACATTATAAATTCTACATAGGTAACTCATAGGTTCTAATAATCCTATCTTTTAAAAACCTTATCGTTATACCTATTCATTATATAAAATACACAGTCGTGGTATCGTGATGAGTAATAATCTTAGAGTAAAACTCAATCCCCTAACATATATTATTTTTAAAGGCATTTTATTATATACAAAGAGGATAGATGGAATTAAAAATTACTATAATACACAATTCATATATAAGGAGGTATAATGAATGTAAACACAAAAAGACAAGTACCTATTATGACACAATACAGATCTAAAGAGAAGACATCTTTTGTTGATTCGTTTAATGTGACGAGGGAGAGTGAAGTCGCGGGAAAATTTAGCAATACATAAGTTTATCAAATATAGGTCAGAAGAGGATGTAAAATCGATAGGCGTGATGTTTGAGCCAATGCTTCAAGTTACAGCTTCGCAATTCTACATCCGAAGCAATCGAAACTAATGTTTTTTACATATCAATGTCATTTAATTATATTTATAAGGTTAATGCACTAATTTATGTCTATAATGATGGTCGAGCAGATAGATTTTATAATATACAATCATAACCTGCTTTAATGTTTATTAGAATACTAATACTATTTAAAAACTATTTTAAGGACAACGAAGGTTCTACTAAATAATTTTTATTTTTTCCCATTTCGGTAGGCAGAGAGGCATACGTCTATGGTAACGATCGTACCACTTGCTGCGATCCTTGCATACCTCTTTTATCCCGCAAACTTACCCCACACATTCTGAATCTTAGTTTCTACAGCATTTATCCTACTTTCATCTATCTACTGCCACACCCAATATTCACTACTATAAGTCTTCGTAGGTATAAGCACTCCTAAATGAAAAACCAGTAGAGATTCCTTTAATACTTATTATATTTATTGGCTACTTATGAAGGAACGCAATGCCCCATTCGATCTGGTCCCTGAAATCGTCTTTCAATGACACCTCCATATACTAAATTAAACCGTATAAAAACAAGAGAACTGAGGTTAAATTAAGTTAAACAAAGGGAATGAAACATTCTAATTTAAGTGTCTATTTTGGGAACAGACTATCATTTCGTTTGAATCGTTCAAAACCTTTTTAATTGGCAACTAAATTTTTTAAGTTTATATTATTATCATAAATATATTTTATATATTATAGAATATGTAATGAATAATTAAGCAACTCATAGTATAATAATATCATTATAAAATTTTATTAATTCATCGTAAGCTGAATAAAGATGCATCAACCAAAACGGATTTTTTCTATTTTTATTACCCCAATTAAGATAGAAAAAGCGCCATTAGAATGAAAGTATTAAAGTGGTTGTAATCGTTGATGTGGAAGGCAGATACTGTAACGGGACTAAAGCTTTTTGATTGTTGCATTATTGTTCCGAATATTATCTGATACGAATTAACGGTTTATGGTTAGGTCATATAAGTCTGCGTACCTTTATTTAAAGTTTTGGTACCTTTCTAGCTGTTAATACGATATACATTTGTTTGCCTCTATAGTTTTAGAATATACATTTAAATAAATCATAACATTCTAGAAATATAAGTAAATTTCCCATAACACAACTTGTAAAAAAAATCTACTTATTTCACAGCTTATTTAGAGGCCGACATTTAATGGTGTAAACTTTTTTTAAGATACAGCACTTTTAAAAACTAACCATTGGACAAAAACTGAGAAAATATTATCAAGAAATAGATTATTAGTATTGTTAAATTTATGAGCAGTTTTTTGTTGGCGCTTGATGTTTGTTGAATGAAGATTGAAATAAGAGTTGCTAAGGTAATAATCACTTTGAGAAAGAGACCTACCTCGTCTTGTTCCTGTTGTTGAGGCTGAGGCGGTGGGGCAAAGTGGCTCATGGACTCTGGTGGTGGAGGCATGTTGTGGGGCGCTGGGACAGCAATCACTCGCATGCCACGGGGAGCACCCATTTGTTCTTCGTGGTACATACGCTAAAAATTGTTAATTTTTTTAGTTTTAATTTATTAATTATAGTAATTACTAGAACAAACGAATTTATTGTTAAGCTCGTTAATCTGTGGTAAAAAAGCACTGAAGCAAAAGCGTTTTAAGATCAACCAAAACAATTTAGGTTCATATTAAAATTACCGCATTAGTTTAGAAGATAGCATGTTCGACTGAACATAATGTCTATAATGCCTTTGCCTTTGAACTAAAATGCTGTTTCGTCTCTTTTTATCTAACTGAGTTACGCTCCGATGAAAAGAACTTACTCCTGCTATTTACTAAGAACTAAAAAGTTCTATTGGATCGATTTTTTTTTACGATTATTATGGTTATTCTTCATTTTTCAATTTCAATTCAGCCCTATAATTACCTTATATTACAATTTAAAATATCATAAATGAATAAATAAACTATAACTTTATGGCTAGCTCTATTTGAGACGAATTGTCTTGACTGACAAAAATAATAACAAATTACGATCTGGCAAGGTTTTTTCCGCTAACTTTATTTGCTAATTACATGAAGCTGGAGTCTTCGCTCATGAGCTCCAGGAATCTTCTAAATTACACCTATATATAAGGTCGCGTTCGAAGTCGTCGAACATTAACTAAACCTCTTAGCACTAGTTATTAAATTAACGTAGTTAGCTTTTCCCAACAGCAAACTTCGAGCGCGAATCGGTTTGAATACAATATATTACGACTACAATTGCCTACTAAAGATACTTTTACTAAGTTCAAATAATGTTTAGAACAAATATAATTTTATCAGAGAGAAACGAAACACTTAAAATATCTATTCATTTTTAACAATCAGAGATAATTCATCTAATTCAAGAGTCTGTATGAAATCTATCTATTACATCATGTTTAAATTTCATTGAATTTAATTTTACCCTCGAAACAAGAAACGAGAACACCACGCGCTCACATTACTGTTAATTTTTATCCTCGAGAATGTATTATACGCATTAATTATTATTATTTCGCTTCTAAAGATCTATAAAAACAATTAGCTTAACATGTGTATAATTCTGAATGAATAACACTTATTATACCTCTTGCTGTTCCTGGTTCTGTGGTACTGGAGGGGGAGCGAAAGGTCCCATGTTCGCTGATGGTGGTGGAATGTTGGGGATGGGCATCACACGTTGGATGTGGATGCGCATTTCACGGGGTTCATTCATCTGTTCCTCGGAGGAGTCCCATGGCATCTGGGTTATTGATATAATTATTTAGTAAAATTGGTGGCATATGGCATAGATATTTTTTTGTTCATATATGTATTATAGAATGTAGTACCACGATTATAAAAAAACTAGTCTATGAATTCAGTCATTTGTGAAATAAAGCCTTTATGAGATCTTTATTCTCGTTATTACTGTGATAAAATTTTATACAAATTAATATGTTCGCTTGACAAAAATCTCTCCTTTATATGTTAGTGGTATAAAAATAGAATTTCTATGGAAGTCTATTAAACATCAAAGGTACTTAAGCTAGTGAAGACTCAAATATTTCAACCAAATCCGAAGTCAAATAATCTTACGGCTACAATTCCTAAAAAAATCGTTAACTAATCGGACATTAAATTGCGCATTTGAATTGCTTCGTTCGCAATAATGTATATACTTATTATAAAAATTATATACAATAAGAGATAATTTAATAGACGTCTCAGAATATGGCCATATATATTCAGTATGTTTGTTTAATTATATGCAAATAGGTATTCGTCCAGGAACCCGTCGCGATAACAGGAATGATTAGTGTCCACGAGACACTGCGAGTTTTACGCTACAACTTACATGCTAATTTGCATTTCAAAGCTAAGAATAAAATAATATTCAATGTAAAAGTATAAAGCTATAATGAATCAAACATGTCCGCTGTAGGTACATAATGGTGGGCAAACCACTGACATTGCGGGACGTAAGACCCGCGATAAAGAAACATCGCAACGTTGGCTCTCAACTCAAACGGTGGCATTTTGTTTCAGTTTACGTTCCAATGATAAGATTTTTATCGAAGATCACGGCAATACTATTAACGCGATCAATTCTAATGAAACAAAACTAAAACCATCATAAAATCCGTTATAATGTAAAGCTAATCTATATTATTATAACTATTGACAAGGTACTAATGACACGGTTATTTATTAAGTCATATTGGACTTCTTTCAACTCATTATCCTGTAGCCCAATAAGTTATGAGTGACCAATCAACTTTATTAATATTCAAGCAACAAGTGTTTGATTAATGCGGAACTGGATAATAAAATCACGGAAGAGATGACTCTGTATTGTCCACATAACCTTAAGTTGTTAGTGGTTAATCAGTTATCGCCAATAAATCTACAGTACAAAGTAGTTTGGCAGTAGCAGACTGAGTTAAAGCCTCTAAATGAATTGTTTCCTATTAGTACAATAACGCATTGTTCATCAAAAGTTCAAGTACACACATTTATTTGAATATAAAACACATCAATTTGAGGATAAATGTATTATATTAAAATATCATCGTAATATATCACAGCATGTGATTAGAAAGTGTATATATCAAGGCATAGGCGAACTTTTATGAATAGCAATTATGCATGTACTACTTAATATGTTTCGCCAAGAAAATCCCATCGCAAAGATATAACCAAGCAATAAATCTATGTTCTTGGTAACTAAGGCATTTAAGTTAACCTCACAAATACCTTAATAAATAACTTATTTCCGTGTTTCCGAAATAGTGCATCCGTTACTATAACAAAGACCGCATTGATCAATCTGCTTTTAAAATCCGGTTTAGATAACAAAACGCCGTCAATATATCGAAAGTATGAACAAGGCATATCCGTTCAATATCGCGTCTCATTTACATGTTATATTCATTTAATGTCGCCTAAGGTAATAAATTCAATCTTAATAGGCTACTTTCGTAGATTTCTTTCACTTTATATACGCTTCAATATTTAATATCGAATATTAAGCTTTTCACTTTCTCGAAATTTTTTATCTACACTTTTCTGTCGCTATTTACGTAATCGTTCGATTTAATGCTTTATAAAAGATGTTTACTTCCTGTATGTTTCTATGTTCATTTTGAGGGTGACCTTGTATTTTCAGTTCCGTAATATGTGGATTGACTTCAGGCAGTGATAACAAAGGTGTATGCTTACTGAATATTAATTGCGATCTTCATTATTATTAGGAAGAAACGAAGTATTCGTTGCCTCTGACGTTTTTTCGACCAATTAATATATACTTAATAGATATATGAATTCATATTAATAGAAAACTAAGTTAAATGCATTTAAGCTACATTGGTATCCTTGAACAAATCGTGTGCAAACTTCTCGCCCATAAATGAGCAATTTAAAGCAGTCATGTTCATAACAAATTAAAGTAAAGCCTTCAACATAAATTGTGGATTTTTTAAAATAACTATTTTACAATACATAGATTAGTTTAATATGCTGGCACTCATCAAAAGGGGTATTGATTATTAATTAAGGATGGATTATAAGTTTTCATAATAATAATAATAAAATTGTAACGGCTTTATATATTACATAGTGGTTTCGAAGTAGTGAACGATATAATCTTATAATCGTATTTTAAGAATATTCATTTAAAATATATTTTTTTAATTAAAATCAATCCTCGCACTGGTATAAATTCTTGCTAGCTTAATGATTATATTAAGAAAATAAAATGTTCGCTAACCACACAAGTGGTAATTACCTTGCAGCTAAATGCTGTATAGAATAAGTGGAACAAGGTTCATAAATATACCGAGAACATCTTTAATGTAATATAATCGTAATTGTTATACAAAATCAGTGTCTGCGATGAAAGTACGATGGCCTCAAATCACAACTCGCCTAATATTGGGCCGTCTGTACAATAACCGACCAAGTTCATGAGCGGCCAAAATGTAAGTACAAAAAATCTCTTGAAATTGGGAACGTATTATCGAACGCTGGTTATATAAAAAGTAAGGATGGCGCGCGGCTCAAACAGTCAACACACACCGCAACATGTACGCGTATCTCGCGCTCCTTGTTGCGCTTTCCGCACAGAGCATCGCTGCGCCTGCGCCGCCACGAGACCGGCTTGGGTACGAGAGAGAAATAGACTCAGCAAGTTATAAACAAACAGCGAAACTTCGTGATTACATTCTCAATGAAGACTATATAAATAACCAGAAAAGTAAATCCAAACTTATAACGAAGTTTAGACCGGACGAAGCAGTTGCTGCCGACAACATTATTTTGGAATCAAATGTCGTTAAGATTGTCAGACCTAGAAAATTGGAGGCTGGTGAGCTAGTAAGACAGAGGCGTGGATACAATTTGGAAAATGTTAATGTTCCTGCAAGATATCCATATCTTCCAGTGCCACGGTATAATAGGTTTCGCCGTTGGGGCTAGTGGCATAGCAAATGTCAAGGCTGCGATAAAGCTAAATCAAAACAAAACCTCTATGACGCGGGAAGATTTCTTGTTGTGTAGTCCTGCTGTTGAAACTTCTTGAGTTATATAGATGTAGTGTATAAGTGGCTGTGATTGAACACTGCAGTAGTCTATATAAATGTTCCTTTGTCGAACTTTTGACAATGCGATTGCGTGAGGTAGCATTTGTATGTGTTTATATTTAATTGGGAATTATATAGTATTTAGAACTTGACTCTTTCATTTTTTTATTTAATAAGATCATCATGGTACAGGAATAAATAATAATAATTAACTTATCTTATGGATTTTGTATGTAATAGTGGACACTGAAAGAAATATTTACACTTTTTCACTGCGCCATAACAATAATAAGGTTATTTTTAAAACAAACTCGTCGCGTAACATTCTATAAATTTTTCAATAATAATAAAAATAAGAATATCGAAAATAAGATATATCGTATTCATATATGGATTCAATTATTTGCACAACAGCAGTTATTATAACGGGTTAATGTAGCAAATCATTTCACTGGGCCTAATTAAGCAGCGAAGTACATCGATGTCACGGAGTCACAAACGAAACAATACATGAATAACTTGTTAAATCACACTCTAATTATACATATACAACATAAATTCCAACTATAAATAGTAATTATACCACTTGTCACTTGCATCATTTGCGTTATGAGCCTTAGAATATAAATATATTCATATATATTCATTCAAGGTAAACAGCAATATACTAAATATATAATTTGTTGTTGTTTCTAAAAAGCATATTACATTAAACATATCCCATGTTTCAGCATTAATTTGGTTGTAGCGTGTCCTTCCTCGGCAAATGGATTAATAAAAGTAGAATCAAAAAGAGATTAGCTCGTTGAACTAAACTTTTCAGATTTTAATATAAATATGAGTAGAACAAAAACTAAGTTCGTACCTTGAACGTCTTTCATACATCAAAATTGATTCATTAAAATCTGAATTTCTTATCTATAATTGGAATCATTATGTAAACGTAATTTCCTTCGTATCCCGTTCAGTAGGTACCATTGTCAAGGTGATCAACCCGCGATAAAATCATTATATTTTGATTTCTATATCAACAACAGCAAAAACCAACCGATTCAGAGTTTTTGTTCGTGGTTTTTTCGTTCGAAAAAACTGAGGTTGTGATGCGCACTTTAGAAGTTTCTATTGTCATTCAATATAGCATAAGGCGACTGTTATTTATTAAAATTATGTCTCAAATTCAACTTTTGCCAAGGCAAAGAAACTTTCGTACCACAAATAAAATTTGGCAAGTAAATGACCTCGACAGAGTGCATTAACACTTCAAGTAAACAATACCTAATGGAATTCTCAACTATGATTAACTCGGTTGTCAATGTTCACACCTGTTTCCATTATAAACTATGCAAATGCTTGTATCTAACTTACAATACCCATGAGAATTTTATTTATTTACTGAGAAATACTCATATACCAAATTTATCGAAACATTCAAAAACGTGATCTTTCTTGAGCATAATATAGAATATTTGAGATTACATTTGCAAATTGATTTAATATGAAAACCAAATAAAATATTGTAACTGACGATAGTTATATTCATTGGAATATAACTTGAAACTTGAATTGTAATTAAATCGTAAATATGAAAAATTCAATGGGCGATTATAGTGTAAATAGTATCTTAAAATTAATTAGGATTCTCATCTCATCTAGCATCTTGCAAAGTCGTGGGCAGTAAATAGGGCATTTACCTACCGCCCTTCAACTTAAAGCAATTACAATCCTGAGAACATCCAACAAAGAAACATTTTTTTTAAACAGCAAATTTTCAACGATTTATTATTTAAAATTAGATTTATTTTATTAATAAATAAATACTAATTTCGTAATTTAATAAATCATATTAATAAAATTATAATCCTATCATATATAATGAAGTGAGTTACACAAAAACTAAATAAATAATATAGTAGATTTGTGCCTTAAATAATTTTACGTCACTGTCGTAAAAATAATTTATCTTTTATCGTCGTGCCGGAAAAATAATTTATAAAAATACAGAAGATCATCTTATTCGTATCACGGAAATATATCGTCAATATATCATACTAAGTCGGTTACTTATTTGAGTAAATATTATTCTACAGATAATATTTGCTTTTACGGAGTATCTTTTCCGTATTTGAAATGTATAATGTAAAAATATGTGTTCAAATACTACATTAGGCTATCGCCTACTAAAAGCCCTTACGATCATACTATTATCCTATGTCTGTGGTGCCATCTATCAATTAATACACACATTCAATCGCTTGGAAAACATAAAGGTAATCATACTTCTATTCTTAATAAACACATATTTGTATTAAGAGCAGCCGGGCTACCGTATCGGAACGTCCCCTACCACTACCACTAACTACTAATCGTTTTTATAATACATATGTATGACAAATATGCCTCAATTACTACAGAAATGGCCTGAGCAGCTTCAAAGATTGTACAGTTATGTAGCTATTGAAGATGACGCTGCCCCACTGACACCTTTATTGTATTGTGTACGTTTTGTACCGTTATTAAGCCTCAAAGCAAGATATATCTCCAAGAAACCTTTGTCAATACCTTATCCTATGTTTACAGGCACAATTTATGATGTTGTTAAAGCTGGACTAAAAACCTCCATTTACGTAAAACCAGACGAAGTATAACTTTCATTTAGTCTGTAAATTCATTGTTGTCTGTTGGAAAATATTGTTTAAATACATCATATCAAAAACACCAAAACTTCTTTATCGATATGCTTTTAAAAATATAATGTTAATACAGTTGTCAAACATTTTTTTACCTGAGACCATGCATTTGAGTGCTTTTGTTAATTATTGTTAATCAAGCTTTATCTCGTATAAATCATATATAATTTTTCTTCCATTATCTTTGTTTAAACTTCTCAAAGGAACGTATTTGAAAACAATCATCGATTACAGTTAAGTAAACGCGTTGAATTCTTTTGTCCAGAATGATCATGACTCATGTAAATGTAAGACATCGAACCCAAACAATACATAAAAAATGTGTTTAATTTATTTATTAGATTATCATTTAAGAGTTTTTGATATTTTACAAAAACTAGTTACGGCCTTGTAAATGAGCTTATTACGTAATTAATAATATATATTTTAAATAATACTTAGTTTGAATAAATAAATAAGCTATGTTTCGTTTGACCTATGGAAAAAACTGTTAAATTTTTATTCAATTAAAACATACGAGGTGGCTTAGGTGGCATAGGGTGGCTAAAAACAAAACCAATTTAGTAAAATTTGATTAGGTGAATGTTATAAATGTAATTACACACAAAATATTACTACAGGCATAAATAAATAATTCATTGCATTCAACTTTGTCCATCGATAATTACACTGGTTTTAAGTATCTATAGACTATATTGCATAATGTCGAGCTTTTTGGATGCGAAAACCGGTGTGAGGACAATGACCTTACGTCCCTGAAAAAGTTCTTTATACGCTGTAGTTATTTATCAATATTAAAGTCAGATGATAATAATCGATATATACCTGTATACTATTAGCACGAAGAATATTAATAATTAGAAATAATCTACGCTGTAATTATACACGTAGTACATATTATTTGCAAAGAATTATCTACGCTTCGAATTATTTAATTGTATAACTTTGTATATAAGATTTAGAACTACAAAAACTGAATTTATGTCTGTAAACAGTGGATTTATAAGATTTACTTCTGAAATGATAATAATGTTGTTTATCTTAGAGTAAGTAGTAGTATTTATTTTTAAATATGAAGTTTGATATTTCTTGCAGAGAGCTTTTTAAAAGGTTTTGGGACGCTTCATTTTGAGTTATGGATGCGATGAGCTCTTTATGCGTATATTATAACTCATTAAGAAATAATTCGCGCAGTTGCGCGTTGTACGACATATTTACCGGTTTTATTTCATTCTTTCCACCTCGACACTGATGCAAATTAAACAAGACGCCGAGTAAGGCGATATTAATAACAAAAAATAAAATTTATTTTTAATGATGTCAAGTCTGGATGTCTCGTAAAATATTATTTGACATTCTAAAAATTTCATCCTTCACAATATCTTCATTGTTTGGCTTAATAATAATAAACATAGGATACATTAGAATTAAGACTTTTCAGAAAACTTGTGTAATTTTTTTTAAATTAAATATGTGAATGGAATAAGACTCGCTATAGACATTGGACGTGTTGTTGATGATTAATTAATTCTTTACCCCCTCTGTGGCTAAAAAGCGGATGTTGTATTTTCAGTGCAACATTTATTTTCGTGTTAGAAGACCCATTGGTAAAACTAAAGTACAAAGTCGGTGCGGGAAGAAAACTGATATAATATGAGAGATCGTTGCAACACTTAATTACATTTTATGCCATACTCAATTCATATACTATTTTAATCGCCAGTCTTTTGTGTCACTTGAAAATTTAATAGTTATTTTATATACCCATATATTCAACATTATGTAAAAATATATTGTTAGTTCATATACGTAACATCGGTTCTGTTTCCGACTCAGACTCTGTCCTATTTTTGAATCAACAATTATCACTGAAACATGTCTGCTCCATGTCCCATTGAAAGATTACTTCAAACTAATAATAGATTCCATAGAACCTTATCAAAGAGTGATATAAATATACAGATAACTGTCCCGTTGTCTGTTTAGGCTTTAGTTGCCATTCATAGAGTATTTACTCAATATAGCATTTTGTGTTTGAAATATTTTCCATTTCCAAGAATTTATATAGAATTGAAAATATTGATTGCGCTAGATCGAAATAGTACTAATAGTAGTAATAGTAGTCTAGAGAGAAGAGCTTCGATTTAGCGCGATCTTGAAATCTATAAGAAGAAAGTACATACGGGTAGCGGGAAAGGCGCAGGGCGGTGCTGAAGTGGGGCGAATGGGCTTCTGGACTCTGAAGCCTGAGCTGGCATAGGCTGTCTTTCTGGCTGTGGTCTGATTGGAAGACGGACCGGTCCTGACAGTGGGAAGGCGAACACTTGCGATTGTGGGTCAGGGAACATTGGTGGCATGGGCCTGAAATAAATATATTGTTTAAAATATTTATGTATTCAAATGCTAAATAGGGCCAAGTAAATAGAAAAATCGTGTGCCTTTATTAAAAGAAACTTTAAGTGGTGTTTTTGATACAGTCTTACATTTCTCTTGTATGTAAATTGGGCTAGACTTAACTTATTTGTCAGTCGTAAATAAGGCTGCAGTTTTGATTGTTATAATGTTCAAATATGTCTGAGATATTTCATTAACAAACATATCTAATGGCGAACGTACACGTAAACAATACTTTTATAATATACCTATAAATACATCTTTATGAAAACTTTATTAATATTACTTATTTTTGCTATTTAGAGACTTTTTAAATTTTTGTGAGAATGTTTTTCTTATTAAATGGCCTAAAACGTGGCTAGTAGATTCAGGGTAGTTATTTAAGCCCACAGTTACTTCGCTCTCAGTATATGAGGTGGACATTAATACATGTTTTTCAAAAATGATTGCACTATAAGATTGTCATACAATTGGTTGTTTATATAATCATAACATAATACTTTTAACGTCAGAGACACAGAGAATACACAAAATGGGTGCACTTAACAGAAAAAAATAAATAATAAATAAAGTTAATTTGATTACATATTTATCATAAGCTCTTAGTACAGAGGAAGCAATTTCGACAATCACTCACAATACAAATAATTAGAAATAAATTCCTATAGCCTAACTAAGCCTAAATATAATCATTCTTAGGATTTTAATACAATAAACAATATTATGGCAACTATATTTTTATATTATTTACATAGGTCAACAAATATTTTACAAGATTTATTTTATTTTATTTTTTTTTTGGTAGGGCGTGTGACGTACATAGTAGATAATCTATTAGTGTATATAAGTATGCTCTTCTTTATATTAAGTCAGTAATAGACATATATTAGAATCGATAGCATCTTTTATTCCGTTGCTAAGTCCCGTCCTTACAGGGTAGCTCTTTGAAATCAAGCCACATGGCGTGTTCACATACACTAGAGATTTCGGGTGTAAATATGTATAGTAGTATATACTCCCGCAACCATAAATAGGGCTTTAACCTAAATTTGCATAACTCTAGAGGTGCCATTTAAGAGACACCTTCAAATCTAATGCGGCAAAATTGCATGGCACAAATATTCTAATTTAGAAAAGAAGTTGTTGCTTATATACAGACACCTTTTGTACCACCTGTTCCAAAGTAAAATACTTCTTCTGAGTCTCGTTAATTAATTACTCCGTAAAAATTACGAAATTATAATTAAAAGATTCCTCTTAATATTTATTAGCATTCCAAAACAAAAAAGATATGAAGGAGTTCGTTTCATTTAGATTCATAACTTTAATAACATAAAGATGTACATGTTGAAATTCAACAGTGCTAGGCAAATGGTCTAATGACATTCGTTAAGTAATGTACTTCGCAATAATTATCTGTTTGGCAGAGACAATACCGCAACAGAGTTTAAAGATCTATTCAAGCCCAAGGCAATATGTCTTAAGTGTCGTAATTGCGTGAGAAGAGCGAAGAAGAACAATTTTCTGTACCTGTCATCACCACCGTGGCAAATTATAGCGACACGTTCAGCTTGAGCAGCTCGTGGGGCGAAGACTCCAAGAATGTTGAAGGGGAAACGCCTCTCCATTGGCTCCTCATGACGCCTCTCTACCACGCAGTTCATACGCCCTCTGTGGAAGATAAGTCATTTGATTGTGTTATATTGTGACCTCTTGTGTTTACTTTATGGAATGAAATCGAAATTCTTATAAGTATATATAGTATTGAAGTAGATAATTTGTAATGGATATACAATTTATTTTAATTTGAATTATTAGCAACAAATAGCGTGAGCTTCTAAATTTACTTCGTGTTCTAATACTAATTAGTACAGATCACCCACAAATCTATTAGAGATTATATGTCCATTATAATTAATGAGAATAACCATTATTGTGTTCAAATTATGCAATCAGCATGATTGACGTTAGTTAGATTTGTATGATGTGAAACTATGGTATATGGTAAAGTATATTGTACTTTTGGTACAAACAAAAAATACGACTTTTTACACATATGGAATCTTTGATTCAAAATGAACATATCTCAATATTATAAAATGACACTATTTTATTGAACAAAAAATTACTTTGGCTCGACATCGTTCAAAGGAACCTTGATTTTTACCTTTTATATTGCACAAGCCTTGAGTCGTACCATTTACTGCAATTTAAGGCCACGCAACCAAGACTGAATATTTTTTACATATTTGAACGCAGGAAAATAAAATGAAATAGTAATAGATAATTTTATTTTCAAAACCTTCATTTATAAAAACGGGAGCTACATATTTTGTTGTAAATAATTCTGACCTCTAGTATTTTATTCTTGGATAGCAAGGCTTCTGACCTTCTCAAGCATTGATTATGATGGTACGACTTGTTGATTTTTAAGAACGATGGAAAATAGAATCCTAAAAGCTTTTAGAATTTACAAATATCCTAAATGTCCCAGCTTGTGTCCAAAAGTGGCAAAAGAACATTGTTCTAAGACAGAGAGATTGCTTACTGGTAAGTGCAACTTACTTTTGGTTGTTGGCAAGGAAAGCTCCAGCAAGCTCGTCCAAATCGAACTGAATCGGTAACTTGAAGAGTGGCCTGATGAGGTCATCGTCTTCGTCTTCTCCTGAGCTATCTGACTCGGAGCTTTCATCACTTTCTGGTTTCGAGTTGTCATCATCAATTTTCTGTAAAAACACAAGGCTTTCTGTTATATTTGATACTATATATATTTTATTAGTTTACTATATAAGGCTAGTGACTAAACATACAGTTATTTAAGCACGAAGCGAAACCCAAATTCATTCATTGTTTTTTGTTCCTATGTTTATAATCAATACTTGAGAAACTATCGTGACAAAAATGAGAACGTATGTTAGTGTCAGAAGACTGAGTCTAAATAAAAAATAACTAATGAAGCAGATGAAGAAACGCTTCCTCCCAATGGTCAATATGATATAGGATCTATATTCTCATCTATATATCTATAAACTCCAAGTACATTATGTTTTAATTCGAATCATCGTTCAAAAATAATGTTGTGACTAATGTCTGTCATACAGACAAAGTATTTTAGTTTTTTCTACACTCTACAGATTGAGAATTAAAATTCGTTATAAGTGAAAGGTTATCATTAAACTATAGCGTAACTCGCTCGCTGCGAGCTCCAAAATTGAAGCAATTCTTCATGAACTATGATAAAATACATATAAAGCACAAAAATGAATGGTACTTTCTGGGGGTAAATACACTAGCAGCTTGTATAACAGCGTGTAATTTGGCAAAATTATACATTGTTACATTAGATGTACAATAGCTATTTGTATGGTATAAGCTCGTAATAAATAATAGCGCAGTTTAGATTTCATTCACGCCTATGCAAAATAAACTCAACGCTTCAATAGTGGCACGGCTGTTCAGTGGGTGTAACTATACACTAAATATCAATTTACACTATCGAGAATATTTTTTCAAATGAATTGTTTAACATTAATTACTACGATATTATCTATATTAAGTTAATCTTAGGGAGCCAGTAGTTTTTATTAAAACATCTGAATTCTAAATTAATGCGGCTGAAATCATAGGTTTACTGAAGTACCCTTCTTCAACTATCCGTTATAAAAAGCTTTATATCTTGAAGTATCATGTATGACATATAAATTATAAAAATAATTATTCAGGAAATCTATGTATGAAACATTGGAAATATTTCGTTCTGTGCTGTTTACTTGGCACAATGCGTTCGGACATCCTGCAAGAGACAATGCACTCGCGCTCTATTGTTCTACTGCCCTCTACTAGTAAATATTGTAACTTATATTGCTTTATCAATGTATTGTTTATCGGCGAGCAATTAATAATAAAAAACGACGCAATACACCTTGATCAAATTGTCAAAACATCTTCTTGTAATTAAATAGCAAGGTCCCGGAACTGAATTTGAAGTTTTATTGGTATAAAGAATTTGACAGTAACCGTAAACAACCTCTTTATATATTGTTCACTAACACTGCTCCAAAAAAAAATGTATTTTGAAACAATGCATAAATCGGTAACTTTCACATCCAATCCAATATACTGAGGTGTCAACTTGCAACAATTGCAGAAGAGAAAGCTTTAGGAAGTTCATGTTTACGTTGACGTCACGTGAAATTGAGGGCTGTCTCACCCGGGTATGTGTGAGTGGTATATTGTCATAAATGTAATTTTTATAACTTATAGCAGAAACAGAGATCACTCACAAGAGTTTTGTAGCGTCGGGCTACCCTTACCTCTGAAATAAATGAAATGATTATTTATATCATCTTGCTAAATATAAAAATAAAAGTGTTGATATATTTTATCTGACAGATACTAAAGCAGTAGCTTCAACTAATTATTAAAAGCCTCGTGTCCTACATAAGATTTTCAAACACTTTTACTGACAATTTGCTTTGCTGTTTTAATCGCTCATCAGAAAAAGTTGGTATAAGTTGTGAAATCTTCTTGTTTAAATAAAATTTCGTCAGTATGAGACTACAATTGTTGCAAATCGCTGTGTTCGTAACATTGAGTTATTATAATTTAATCAATTCACGTTCATATCCGTTTAAGATAATTTATTTAAATCTTAGAGGCTTTATAATACATATGTAAGGTAGGTAGGTGGTATACCAACTTAGCAATTTGGTATACATAGAGACATATTATATTATTGACAACCCTGGAATCATATGCAGTGCAGCTATACATCGCGTACATTTGTATCGAACATGTATATATTGTATTGCATTTACATAATACAGTCATGTAACAAGAAAGTTTCTGTAAAATCAAAATAGAGGTGTATTTATTATATAACTTGATAGAACATGTATAATAGAAATAAAAGCGTCAGTTTATATTTATATTTTTCGAAAGTATATAATGAATAGAAATATGATAATCAATTCTTGGAAATAATACTCGTCAATAAGGCAATTAACATCTATTATAAAGATTTAATATTTTCCAGTCACATACAAAGTGTCCTAAAATATATTTTGTCGTATGAGTTTATTATTATAGGCGTGCAGTATTGCTAGTATAGTTACATAACATTTGAAGGGAATGTTATGCAACTTACACGTTGCGATACCTAAATTAAAAAAACGCATGGAGCAGTTATTATATAAAAAAGTAACGCTACTGCTTAATATAATATAGCGCCATAAACCAAATCAGCCTTTTAGAAACCTTGAATATAAATAGAATAGTCCATCAACAAACCGGTCCATTGCAATAGAAAGACGCGACAAACGATTCATGACTAAACAAAGAAATATCTTCGTTTTTAGTGGTCTTTAAGCGTTTGACGATTAGTCAAGACTTATTCCGTTTCAAGACAGGCTTTAATGGGACTTTCACACGGCCATGTAACCTGTTACTTACAAAGTAAAGCTAACTTTTATTATAAAGGTGTTATATATACTAAGTCATTAAATTTTATTCATATAACATAAATAAACTTAAAGAGAGTAGTCATTAATTTTAATTTGCTCTTAGCGCCATTATAGAACAATCGAGAAACGAAAGAACGTTTTGCTCAAACTGCGAAATCATTGTTTATTTTGATTTTGCGTAAAATTTTAACGTTGTATCTGACGTTTAATTTGACCTTCACGGTTGGCTGAATACAAATTCAACCAACCATAGTTGACTAATAAAATCATAAAATTTTACTGAAAGCATTTAAGTAATTAAAATTTCTTAAATTATTCGTAATGTGCGCAATAACCAATCTTTCCCATCTTAACGATGAAAGCACTTCTATTTGCTTACCAGCGGAGGTCTGCAGAAGGATATTCGATTTCGTAAAAAGAACATACTTCCTATAAATACCGAAAACCACTGATAATATGGATTTCCATGAACTACACTAGTCACGTTAACTGGGTCTAATTTTTCATATTATGCCTAATAGAACAACTACGAAATGAGGCTCACATATTTGTACTTACATACAACCTACAACCTACCAAGTAATAAGGTTCGAAACGTGGATCCCGCAATTCAAAGTAATTAGGTACATACACAGAAAATACTTTTATATGCGGGAAATAACATTGAAAGCATGCTTTTGGGTATTTCGATATCTAGTAGAGTAGTAAAATTACCTGTAATTTATCTTCATCGAATTTTGACTCCGCCTGGTTCAGTGGGTCTTCCTTCAGGACACTGTCTGGAGATGGTACTGCTGTGTTTTGCTGTGGCGGTGCAGACGTTGATGAGGGCGTTAGCGGAGGCGCCGCATGCAACGCGTGAGCGTTACCTATTGGCAAGGGTTCGTCCTGCAAACAACCGTACGTATGCTATTAAAGATTGCTTAAAAATAGGATAGAGCAAACCGTAAATTCCTAAATAAATAAACCAGTACTATATCATTATGCTTGTCAGATGTCTAGAATGTCTATAAAGAAACTTGTTAAACGTAATGAAAATCCTCATTAAGTCTCTTCATTTGTTTAACAGATGACAAATAAAAAAAGAGCATATTAAAAAAACAATCAATATGTATATATAAAAAATAAAAAATTATAAGTTTAGTGCCAGTTACGTACTGGTACCAAATAATAAACAAGATATTTTCCTGAACAGAAATTTACCTAACCGATTATTAAGTAAAATAAGTGTTAATGGATGTGTTGTTAGAGCGTCATACGATAAAATATTATTAAATCTATTTAGAAGGTCTTTGAAAACCATCAGTATATGTATTTTTTTTGTGAAAGCCCATAAATTAATAATAGTATTGATCTTGAGAGTGTCATTGTTTTAATTGCGTGTTTCTGAGAACGTTTTAACAATGCAATAAAAACTATTTAATAATAATTTTGTTAAAACTGTTTTAATTAACTCATTGTCGATGATAGTTTTAAAGCAAATTGTATTTACACGTGGAGGTTTGTTTTAAAACGAAAATACCTAAAATACAAATAAAACCGTAAACTTATAAGAGTTTATCTATAAAAACCTATGTTAGACTAGAATTCCTTTATTGCCATATGAAAGCAAGCATAGATGAACAAGTATTTTGTAACTTGTCAACTAGACGAATTCACTCTGAGATCGTAATACATTTATAATTGAATAGCTTTGACTGCTACAGAAAGACTTAATACGTGGAATTATTTCCAATCTTTCTAATTTATTTTTCTTATTATCGAATGCAAAAATCATCGACAGGCACAATATTCAGAAAACGTCGGGATAAAAATAATCATGAGCGTAATTATATGTAAAATATATGCACATATAAAAAACCAAGGTTCTCTGTATACCGGTACAAATACGTTATACATATTAAGGAACAGCAATTGCATTGTAAATTGGTATATTACTTGCTTATTTGTAAATCACGTCGTATCTGTGCGTCAACATTGCAAATATAGAAACGTCCAATGTGTACCTAGATTCAATTACAGTGTTCTCGTTTCTCATTTATACTGATTTTTAAAGCGTCTTGGATATTCGTAAAACCTAAATTTTTGTTTCAACATTCATTTGTCATTGTCTTATTAAGATCTTTGATATCTAGTCTATTAAGACTATATGACATTCAGAGTTCAAATTTAGAATAAATTTTGACTTGTGTCCGTAGCGTTAAGTCTGGACAAACTTTAACTTTAAGCTTCAATTATGTCTATTCATATCCCGTACATGTGCATTCGACTATAAACAAAAATTTATCAAAGCAACAGATGCAATCTGAACTGTTGTAGTGATTCACCACATCCTAACTGTGCAATAAAGATTTTGCGAATCAAATACTACTAACTTGCTGGCCTAAACCTATTTTTTTAATCAGGAAGTTTTCAAGCGATTTCCAGTGCGTTGATTGGTTAAAAATGTAACATGAATTTGACTTTCAACTAGGCGAGAAATATTCAAGACCGCAACCGATAGAAAACGTTGATTACGACGGCAACAATTGTCGCATACACTTTTACTGCTTTTACGACACTAAACGTTACTATTTTTTGCTTGCATTGCGTGATAATAAGGAAACAATAATAGAACAATAAAATTGTCGATCGTCAACGAATTATATTTACAGATTATAAAGAAAAATAAAATATGACAATAAGGAAAGTTTACCTTTTACGATGGTGCTTTACGGAAAGTCCTTTTGTTTTGAACAAAGACTCATAAGTACCAACGCGATTCTGTGGCTAAAGAATGTTTAAGAAGTTACTCAAATATTTATCCTGCTCTCTTGAACATCTTCAGCTGTTATATTAAAATTTAATGGCGTTAACGATCGTGTTATTATTATAAGAATAAATAAAGTGTGAATAGGATAGTAGGTAAACTTAAAAAAAAATATTTCGTGTGCTAATATCAGACCAATATGATTAAAAGTGGCTATAGTGGATTATATTTTCTTCAAATAACAACAACTGCTAATGCATTAACTTGCAATTTGGATACGTCTTGACAAATTACATTTTCGAAAATGTCACGCAAATGTTCGCGAGGTCAATAATTACACGGCATTGTTGTTAATGCCTTGTTACGTATGTGGGCGGCACGCGGGTGGCGGGACAGAATTACTGTGATGTACGCCCGTAGAAAATCGTTCGTTTCCGCTAACTAAAAGTATTCATTGTTTAAATGAATACCTAAAGTGACCTAAACTCATATAGCTATAAACGAACATAAAAAACCATTAAACATAAATTGAGTTTTGTATTTGTGAAAACATTAAAAACTTAAAAGTGAAAGATTTATTTCACGCACAATGATTTTATAGGAACAACGGAAAACGGTGAAAATGCAAGTTAATGTTTACATAACTGATTTATTTGAATATTCTGCAATGTTTTTTTAACAGTAAACAGAGTTTTTCATTTTAGTATTTTTTGTACAGTTCGTATTTTGGTTATTGTATTTTAACACTGTTTTTTTTAACTATCTCATTTTCTAGATGTGGTTGTTAATATTATACACCGTTTTCTTACTATTATATTTAGTTATTTCCCCAAAAAATTAATAAAGGTTTCATCACTATTTAAACAAACCTTTAATTGACAGACATAATAACTTATTTATAATACTACACTGTATTAAATTTAACGCTATTAAGGCGTAAAACACATCTCTTTAGAAGTTTAGGAAATCTTTAAACGATGATATCAGATTATTTTGTTAAATCAATTAATAATATTGCCATATTGGCTGCCATCTTGCCTTTGAACGCTGCTTTAAATAAAATCAGTTACGGTGACGATTCAGACCATTTGTTTTTCTTAACAAAGTTAAACATTTCAGCGAAATATAACAATGATTAATGTGACCGGTGGAAACATTTTATATGCAAAAATGAAAGCAAAGAGAAAGTGGGAATGATAAAAAGCTATTCATTAGGACTTAGCCATTGTGCACTGATTTTATCTGGTCTCACTATCAAAAATGGATCGCATAAGTGACATTTGACAAATGACAATTATTAATATTTTAACTGTTATTTGTGTTATTATAATTGACTTTGAGACTTTATTTATTTATCTTTATTAAATATAAATAAATAAACGTTTTGGAGTTTCGGTTATTTCTTTAATTGGTGACGCTTTTACACAAAGTAGTCAATTATTGTTACATTAGAAAGGCTCGTTATATCCACGTTGGTATATTTTATGTTTAAGGTGCATCCGCGACCTGGGGTCAATGACCGGTTGCAACTTTCGCTGCACTGACGTAATAAACTAGGTAATCCTCGGAGCGTAAAATGTCAAAGGTATTCTTTCTGTCGAGTTCATTTAATTCCATTTAATTTATTTGTCATATCCGAACTTTCTACCCTTGTCGACGTTTATGATTCAATAAAATAAACCTTGCCTTTTATCATATACTTGTCATCTTAATTTGCATTAAATCTATTTTTAAATAAGGTCACCAAAAATCAATATTTGTTCGATATGTTAACTTTTTAAAGTATTCCTTCCGTGTGTATATAACACATTACATATTAGGAATGCATGGTAGCTCTTACAAATATTTGTATTTCATATATATGTACTGTTCTTTGTTCTATCATAATTAATAATCTATAGATATTTTATAAACCTAGTTTAAAACCTAGTTATACAATTGGTCTGTTGTATAGCTACCGTATTTCAGAATCGATTACGTACATTGCTAATAATTATTCTTCACAAAACAGTAGGGGCTTGTCCATAAGAGAAATCATCTTCGATTTCACAACAGTTACATTCGAGGTTCATTAGGATTGCTGTGTTAGAGTTAGAATCGCAAGCGCAACTTTGCGCAACATGAAGATTCAAGGTGATCCGGTACGGGACGTGTCTCGTCGTGGTACCGCGGATTTAAGCCAATAAACATCGTAATATATATTAAATAAGTGACCCAAAAAGCATTTTCATTAATATTAAAAGAAAAAAATATAAATAATTATTTATAATGTTAGATTTAAATACATTTCTATGCACATTGTCAGCTTTAATGCGTTTTATTGAAGCGATTAAAATTGACTTATGCTATTACAAATTCAAATTTACAAAGGACATTAGTCACACGCGATTTATAAATATTTTCCATTCCATGCATCGAATGCTCTAAGTTTTAACATTTCTTTGATAAAAGTGGAAAGAAACAGCTCAATAGAGTGATTGGTTAATATTCTAAAGTAGCAGTAAACACAATAAATCAGAGGGACTAATGAAAGGGACGTTATTGACCGGCACTGAATCCGTCATCCACCAGTAAATTGCAGTGGAATTTAAAGTAAATCGTCGAACATTCTAGTCACGAACAACACCCGGGAACAAATGAGACGTCTGGAGAGAATTGACTACGATCTTGCTAAGAGTACCTTACTTGCACCTAATGGCTGCATATTACCGATATCAATTATATACAAGTTCCTGTTAAAAATCATCCACTTAGATGATATGATGATGAACTTGTAATATAATAACGGTGGAAGCGGGTGGGATTGACATATTGCGACATTCACACTAAGTAACTTCCAAAAAATATGACGCCGCGCCGCCTGGATTATTAAATAACTTTATAGTTTAGGATACAATTTAATATCTGGCTTTCTTCCTTGGCAACAAAATCTGGATAGGCATGCATTTTAACATGTAGGCCGCTAACCGTGTCACCGTGTCACCAATAGTTGGTAACTGTAAACAACCATTATCTAGAAACAAAACCAAACAATAGCGCTTTTGTATTGTTCGATTCACACATTCGTATGGACATCACGAAAAAGTACCGGCTCTCTGTACAGAAAAGAATATAAAAGACTTATGAATCATGAGAATATTAATATCTTTTGAGTTGTAGCAAATATGTCACATTTAAGAGACGAACAAAAACAGTGTTTTGAGCTTTTGTAAAGATTTGTTTATTGGAATAGGAACTGTGTATGGAATTTTGAAATATAATAAGTAAGATAATATATCTAAGAAGTTTGTTTCGACGTCTAATTAAATGATCGTGTAATATAATAGCAGCTTCTTGTTAATAGTTATTCAATTATATCCTCGCAAAGGCACCAAGTAAGCTCTGCTATTAATTAGTTGCAAATTCTTCAAAGTAACCTAAGAGCACAAAGCTCGTATACCCGTTTCACAGAGTTAGTTTATGAACTTAAACTAAGTACTGAATAAACTCATGAGTAAGCACAATTTATTTCGTTATATACAGAATTATTAATAAATAATTCAGGATTTCTAAAGACGCTATTATGTATCCAACTCGTTTTTTATTAATAATACAATATAAAATACATAAAAATGGAATTGTTTTATAATAAGAATATCTCTTTACAAATTTCTTTACAATGGGCACTTAGTAACAAGAGGTAATTATTATATTGAGATCACTAAAGTATTTAGCCTCTAAGCCTGTTTTAATATGAAAAAGAGCAACATAAATAAATCATAAAATCCAAAACAAATTTATAAGAATACAAACAGACTAATAAAATTGGAGACTGCAAATTTGTTCATTATCCTCACCACACATAAATTATTCTGTTGAAAATTGACTTACCGCAAGTAAGCCATCGTTTCCATATGACCTTCCTTCAAGAGCCAGCTCCTTATCAAGCATAGCATCCAGCTGCTCCAGTTGGTGACATGAGGCACGCGCAGAGATCCAACTCGAAGCCAGAATAAATGATCCTAATATGAAGGATGATGCTACCACCGTCAAGGCGGCAATTCTCGCGATTTGTACCGCTGATGAGACCCTTTGACGGTACGCCTGTTGAATAGTAATTAATGATTACTTACTTTGTAAAAAAATCTGAAAAGTAAGATTTTGAAAGGTGTAGACCTACTGGCATTTTAAAAAGCTAAAGATCATCGATTTTAATTGATCATTTAAAAAGTAGAGAACCGTTGTAATTAATGATTTTCAGGTAAAATTTCAACCCATTATTTAATAGATTTATATGCTTATATAACAATATTACTGGTTGAAAATTATTATATTTTTATACATATGTGTTATTATTATCACATAGAAAATAACCTTTAAAAGATTTTATGATATTTATAAAACATCAATTTCAAAGCCGGAGAGTTTCATCTTGTAACGATGAGATCAGTGAAAATAAACACATATTAAGTGAAAGTGGCTCATAAGTGCATTGGAGTTTCTATATAAAGCGAAGCCGTTTTAGTCTCCGCAATGTTTTAACAATATCGCCCACTATCTCCACTAACCCGTAGCTAACATCGATTTTCACAATAAATGGAAACCATTTGTATCGCTTCCGGTTCGGTGAACGTTGAAATAATATTATTCAACACTTATTAACGTATTACAGTACGACTGAAGTAAGAAAAAATAAGTCTACATTCTAAAATCGATCAGATTTGAGTCTTTACTCCAATGTTAAAGGACTTGGTATTAGGATTACAATATACGATGATAAATTATTCCGCATCAACGCAACCAAACATACGCAAAACCGAGAGTATTATTCATAACTAGTTTTATAACTTAGTTCATGGAGAGGAGTACTTTCTAACAATATTGTTTGATGAAATAAACATGACATGTCAGTGTAATATTGTTTGCATACCCCTCACACTTCCTATTTCATAACCGTGTACGTTGAACGCAGAAGTTACCTCGTAATATTCATTTTATGCGCATGCAAGCGTTTTGTAGAGGACCATGCTTATTAAATAAGCAAAGGATATGAACTCACTCACTTAATAGAACATGATAGAGCACGATAAATTGAATTATTTCACTTTATGGCATTTTCTACAAAATCCAATAATAAAGTTAGAGAAACCTCAGCCCCACTAAACTTACTTCTGGTATAAAATTACGTTGCTAACTTTTTAGTTTATTGCGCGGATATTGCAATCTCAGATCGGTTCCACTTATGTAATACCTTAATGGATACAGATTTGTAAGTTTTAAAAATCTCTTAAATATTTTATTGAGTGAGCAAGCGAGCATAAGAAATATACTTTGTCATATCGTATGCAAACAATAGTTTTTATGTTACTAAAAGTGGACTCAGTGACGCAATCGTTATTGTGTCCACTTCAACAAGCAGTCCATAACGATTTCACTTCGGTGTGTTTATGTCGTTGTTTTTTCTCGGTGGGTTTTCCCACAAACAACGTTTAAAAATTGTATTTTTATAGCATATATTGGTAATATTAATTATAATTGGAACAAATGTAACAAATGTCAATAGCGAATATTTAACTTTTGATATCTTTTTCCCAAAACCAACTTTTGCTTTCTTTTCCGTAACGTAGCGTTGCATCATTGAAATATCAGAGAAACTGTTATGTAAAAACGCAACGAGTAATGATTGTTTTAACCGCAGTTATTTAGCGTCCAGATTCTGTGTCGATAAACTAATAATTTTGTACTAATAAAATAGACATTAGCAATTAAAATTTAAGCGACAATTGCTTAAAGTACGTAATTAAAAACCAGTCAATGAATTTTTGAGTGGAGTGTATACAATTCTGATTGAATTCTATAGAAAATGTGTGCAAAAACCTTGCAAAACCATTGAAGAAAATTTCAGTTTTCCTACCAAATGGACTCGCGTGATAAATGATAATTACATAATCTTAAGCTAATGATGGGTCAGAACAATAGAACAATGAAATTCCCACATTTAAAGACATATCTCATAATTTTTCTCAGAAATGAACTAAGATACATACGCTTTATATTTATAGAGTCGTGTATAACTTGCTTACAGCAAAAATATTTATTCATTTCATGTAAGTCTTCCGATTCTTTATTCTATCGATGTTTATCATTCTACAGAAAGGTTACGCTTGGCCGGATCTTACAAACTTCAGTACTTAGTGCATCTTGCAATTCTTACTACTGTGTATGCTTTTAATTTTGTTAATCTTTAAACTCAAGACGGATCTTTGATTTGGAAATGCCAAGTTAAGAGTTTAGCTGTATTTACTAAAATACTCATGATAATGTAAATAAAAACAGAATAAAGACGTAGACAATGAAAGCAAATATTTTCACAAAGAGTTAACAACACCTCGCCCGTTTTAAATAAATGTTTCATTTGTATTCATAACTGATATCTGAATAGCATAACAACTGAACCGGTCAACACAGCTTCGTCACGTAGATTTGAATTAAATATAACTCTTATAGCTTTAAGATTTCTATTATCTTTTAGATTTGGTATCTCTAATACTTAAAAAAATCTCTTAAATGGTTAATGCGCACAAGATGACAAAATCACTAAATTTAAACTGGATGGACTTAGAACTACAGAAGTATTGAAGGAACTAATACATTAATATTTTTTTGATAAAACTGTTAAGCATCTAATGTGTGTAATTATGGTGGTACTAAGTATTGCGGAGATATTGAAGTAAACTAGTGGCTACGCGCCAGCGACCTAACAACCGCTACAGGCTGAGAGAAAGGCACTTTCCCAACGTTCAGCTAAATTACTAACTCAATTTATAGGTAATCTATAACATAATTTATTAATAGATATGAGCAGCTTTCTTAATTATTTATTTAGCAGTATTTAGTATAATTCTAATTAATTTGTGAATTCCCAAACCTTGAACGATTTACTAAACAAAACACATCGAAGTTAATGTTATGAATTGTAAACAAGGTAAAACTAGATTGTTCACTGTGAATGAACTCTTTTGGAGACATGAAAGTGACCATTGAACATCAAGTAACGGACGGTCTTACCGGCGGTGGCTCAGAGGCACTGTATACTTCTGATGGTGGGTACTCTGGCTTCATTGTGATGGTTGCCATGGAGTCTGGTTGATGCTCCTTCTCCATCACGAAATATCTTCACTGAAAATGTATTAACTTTTTGGTAAGCGCGCGCGTTGTTTGACGTTCTAAATAGTAATGCGAGTGAACGGCGACGTGTGGCGTAAGCGCAACAGTGGAGGGGCCGGTGCTCAAGCGCAGGCTTGCACGAGTCGCGACTTCTTAAGCGAGGTGTTCTAGATGCTTTGACAAATTACAAATATAAGTATATTTTAAAATGTATATTGGCTTTATTTAATAATAAACTTTGGTCATCAAGTGTCCGCGTATGATAAGAAAACAAATTCCTCAGCAATTAAGTAGGTAGATTCCTTACCGGCATTCAAAAGCTTGTTAGCTTGAAGGTTACGAATCGCGATTTTTAAAGGGCAAAAAAGCGGATGTCTGTTCTTGATATAATGCCCCTCTTTGTCCAATGTGAATAGTCACGTCAATAATAATAATCGTACTAACTCTCTGTAGTCAATGAATAAGTGAGCTAAATGTTTTATCCGAACCACTTACCACTTACAAAACACTGATAACCTCGTCAGTTTTAACGGATTTAAACATATTGGAGGTGTAGGTACAATTTGACGCATAAGTTTTTTTGGCTGCCCTCATTTATCCACGCCGTCTGTGGGCAGATTTGGATGATTCAGAATACACATTCGGCTGTCTTGTGAATTCTCCAATCTTTATTAATATTTGAATAAAGACTAAATCAATTATAAAAGGACATAATGTATGGATAAAATCAAACAATCTGGTTTATTTTTTTTGGAAATTCTAAAAGACCCAACTTCTATGATAGGTCTTGGAATTCCTTTGATGGGATTTAATTGTTTGTTGTAAATAAAATATTATTATGTTCTAAGGAACCTTTTATTATAAAAAAATCTACATCGTTACAAAATTACTATAACAAGCTTATGTCAAAATAAAACAATATTATGATTTGTGACAATTGACTTCTCCGCTTCAATGACTACAGTCTTCATACAAGACATCAACATACAAATTTCAGGATCTATACACAAGACAGCTAACCTAAAAATACCTTTAAATAAAGCTAAAAATAAATATAACGTTTACTACTATAATTTTTATAATTGCCTGTCGCATTAGTAGGTGAAGTGTAATCAACAACATTATCTTAAAATAAGTAACTAAAAAATGGCGAGTGGGAAAGGAACCTATCAACCGGTCTGAGTTTTACTATTTTATATTATATTTGATTTTCAAATTAACCTGTATTTTTATAGAGAATAGAGTTACTTATTGCAGTATGAAATAGTATATACAGCATCCTGGATTTCCCCTTTTGAATACGATTGAATCAATTTTAAGGCACAGCAGTTGTGCAAAGACATATGTGATAGTTTCGAAAAATATTAAGCTTATCATTGGTTTTAGGATTCTGATGTACATATTTCATTTGAAGATCAACAAAAAATTAATAAATTTGCTCGCCTTAACGCCAAAGCTGAAGATATTAAAGATGAATTGAAAGTTAAACACAATGACATCAAAAATTTAGAGGAAGCGGTTGAGGAATTGGCTCTGACTGATGATTCTGAAAAAATTCCATTCTTGGTTGGGGAAGTTTTCATTTGCCAAAGTCTTGAAGATACACTGGTTGGTATTTTACTTTTGTGTACATAAATCATGGAAAACTTTAATTATCATTCTTTAATCCACATTTTTAATAAACTTTTAAGAATTATGTGCATTATATATAATATAACTGTCTTACCTGAGCCCTTAGGAATAACCTAAATTTAAGTATGTGGCTTAGAAAGATAGAAAGGCATAATTATCTTTTTTCTGATTGTCTACTGATCTAATTGGTTTTTGTGTTATTTCAGAAGTCATTGGAGGACATGAAATGTAAAAAGCAAAATGAAATAAGTGATCTAGAGCTAAGATGTGAAGAGCTAAAATCTCAGATGAGTGAGCTCAAAGCACATTTATATGGGAAATTTGGAAGCCACATTAACTTAGAAAATGAAGAAGATTGAATCATTGATATTCATATTGTACCTTAACATATTTTGCTCCTAATATTGAATATATGAATTGTTTACTAGACTGTTTACTTACCCAAGCCCAGTCTTAGATAATAAATGTTTAATATTTCATTATTAATATTAGGAATTAAAATTATAATTTCATAATCATATACTGCTGTTTAATAACTGGGTAACAACCAACTTCCTTAAGCATTTAAAGAAAATACTAAAAAAATTCTTTGCCATCTGTACTATATCTTAATGTGTAACTTTTTAATTTAATATAAATAATAACTTGTTTTAAAAGAGATTACTTATGTATCAAAGCTTAAATAAAATACTTATTACAGTAATTATTCATTTATTCTGAAGTTTTCCATCTGTTACAATAATGCATAGAAATATAGAAATCACACAAAAAATATATTTGTAACATAGCTTAGATATAACTATAAGCCTTTGGCTATATTTTGAATATACATATTATTTACAATAAAATTTAGCACTGGTTCTCTTAGAACATTAAGTAATAAGATGTGGACAACAGCATTTTTTAGAGTTATAAATAAAACTGAACTATTTAAAAATCTAAAATTAAGTACATAAATAAATATCACACAACCAATAAATTCCATTCTATGTACTACCATCTTTGTGCATAAATATACTATAACTAAAATACTTTAAAATAATACAACTTTGAACCATCACATTTGATAACTAGTAGCAATGGCATCACAATGCCAACTTATCCTCACAACTAGCATTTAAATCTCACTTTTATTAAAAATATGATTATGAACATAGCATTGTATGAGTGACTTAGCCATTATTATAAATTAATGTATGGCAACACAAGATGTCAGCCTCACAATATGAAAGTAATAATAATGGAGTCAGTTTCTGTCAATTCATAATATATGTGTGTGTAAAATAGTATTAATTATATTTATCACAATCACATAAGCATCTATAGTCATATTATATGTAATCTTAAGCCAGATAATATGCATATAACTGTAACAATACTGATAAATATGCCTAATAATGTTACACATCAAAGAATCACATTTTTATTTTATGATTTAATGTCATCTACTTAAATACAACTAAATAATACTATAAAGAATTATGAATTGCAATCTAAATTACTCTTTGTAAGCTGGAATGTGAGTTGTTTAAAGAACTTTGTTGCAACTCTTCTTCATCTGTGTCATGATCATTAGAGATCCTAATCGCCTGGTACCATTGGTTTGTAAGATCTGTCATCTGACTTTTGCAATCTTTCAGTTCCTGTAACAGGGTAAGAAACGGTTTATGAGATGAACTATTATTTTATTTTTTCACATTATATAATTACTACATTTTAAAGTTTTCATGGTTTTATTTGACAAAGTAAGCCCTAAATACAAAAAGTACTAGTGAGCATAATAAAAGTTACTAAGTTCTAGAACAAAGCTGGATTCTTAAAGGTATCTTCATTAATCATATATTTTTTGTGATTATGTACAAAAAATTAATGTTTTTTAAAAACGATTTAAACTACATTTAATAAAAAACTACTTCGCCGTTTGTTCTTCGTCGCATGTTGTTGAAAATAATAATATTATCATAATATAACTCTTACTCTTTTACTCTTAATTAATTGGATGGTTCAAGACTCATTAGATAATTTAGAAATGTTTACCTGGTGTGTAAATCGTCGCGTAAAAAATGGCGTGAGATACTTTAGGTCGAGGCGCACAAAACCTTTCAGTCGGCTTGCATGGGAATAATTCACCTGAAACATTGCTTTGATTAAAATAATTTCTTAAGTATTAATACATAAGAATCTCCTTAAAGTTATTTAGCTTTCATAGAATATTCAATTGATAATTGACTTTTTCAATTAAACTCCAAATTACACTTAATTAAAGTTAATGTTTCCATAAATAAAGAAAAACTTCTACGCAAAAAGTTACCACTATGTATAAAATTGAATTATAAGAATAATTATAATTTCTTGCCACTGAACATTATTTACTACAGTTATCACTATAAAAATAAAACTCTTCTTGGCATTTTACACTTATTCGACAAAAAATTATTTTAATACGTTCTATGCGTATTCACAATGGATTCTTACCTCTAGCTCTTCTTCTGTGATTTCTGATAAATGCTCCGAGTCAATAGCCTGGCCCCATTCTTTGGTTTTTGACAGACTTACTTCTTTGGGTTTCCGTAACGAACGCGGCCGTTTAGTTTTCTTGTTAGCCTGCAAACAAATATTGTTGATACACCTAATTGCACAATATAATTTGGGGATTTTTTTAAACTATTAATATCATATGGTTTTAAGTATCATAAAACATTAGTCTCTTTTCTGCAAGTAGTTGCGTCTTCTGTTTTCTGAGGCAGGCCTAGATAGATATGCGATATTTTAATGTTTCGTACTGTTTTGAAGCAGCCCCGAATTTAGTTAAAAAAAAACTTTTTTCTCCTTTTTTTTTCTAAAGATTAAACGAATTCTATGACCACCCACAGGTTACAAAAGGAGTGCTCGGAAAAGGCACTACATTAACAGTACGAGCATAACATTCTGCTAATAAAAGATATCGCGCCCTCAAGTTGATCAAAATGAACAAAAAAATATGTTTATATTATATTATGAAAAATACTAACTGTAGTGCCACTTAACGTTTTTAAAGATAGCGGACGTTGAAGGCTCCTTCTTACATTATCATATAATTTATAAAAATAATTCTAATCCCCACTATCACTACTATAGACTCGATATTTTCTTTATATATTGCAAATAAATGATGTTTGATTTGTTCGTGTCGATATAGCCCAAGTTAAGAAACTCTAAAGGTTATTTGGCTCTTAATCCGAAAGGCATTAAAGGCATTTTGCGATAATCTTCGAAAAAACATTTTTGTTTTTTTATATATATCATGGTTTTTATATATATTTAAAAAGTGGAGCATTAAGTTGTAATATTCCATATTGTCTCACATTTTTAATGCGAAATTAAGTTAATATATATCAAATAAAGCCTAGCCTCTGCTGTCTTTGTGACAACAAATGCTTAACTTTTAAGTGGGCTTCAAATTGTACTCACTCTCAAAAATTTAAGTAGCGGCATAGTTGATCCACCGAAAAACAGAGTCGTAAATAAGACAATTATGAGGGTAGTCGTAATTATAACATGCCGCGTCTCATCAGAGAAATTGAGATGCAGGGATAGAGCATATGAGATGGCTCCACGCAGACCTGTAAATGTTAATGGTAAAATTAAAATAAACTGGGCAAGCGCGACTGGTCTGTATCGTTATTTTAGGATAAAATCACGTACATGCATTGTTGACCTCTTAAATATTTATTTCATTCTGTTTTTAAATATCAAAATGTACCACCTCTTACCTCTAGTGGAAGTTATTATTTTATTACGTAAAAATGACTTAACGAGGACCATTAAAGCTCTTTAGTGTTAGGTGTCAGTAGTGTAGTACTTACCACTAAACCACATGATAAACATCATTTTTTTAGTTATTTTGTGTTCGCGGAACTTATTGCAAAGTAAAGCGAGTGGAAAGATGTTCGCGGCTCGACCAATCAAACATAGAATTATGCTCCACACCACTAAAGCTGGTTCCACACGATGTCGAAAACTGAAAAATATCACATTTGAAATAAATTGTTTAAAGAATAACTATTATTGTTATTGACCCCCGTAAATCGCGATAGATCTTATGTGGGTCACTGAACTCATTAATAGCACCACCCAACTTAACAGACATACCCAAATGTAAAGGTGAGACCACAACGGATGATTGTAGATTAATAGACTTGTTGTACATTTTTGTAATACAAGGTCGAATCGTACAACTATTTTTCTTAATGCGAAAAACTTTAGGCTTTGAGCTTTGCTTTAATCCAAAAAGGTTTCCCCAATTACTAAAATAGCCTGGCTCATAGTTTAATTTATATCATGTCAACATTTTATTGTTTAATGAACTAAAGTTTGCTGTTTAATTTATTTTTTTTTCATTAAAAGGTCCTGAAAATTACCTTAAAATAATTCAAGTGAACCTTAACTGAACTGTGAGGATGAGGAATATACATGATAGCTTACCTAAATATAGCCAGTCCTAGATAAGCAAACACACAGGTTTCGGCGATGAATGCAAGAGTTCTCATTGTCTGCTGCATAGTCACTTGGGTGACAGTAGAAAGATTGAAATGTGTGTAGTGGGACATAACAATACCACAGAATAATATTGCCATAATACCTGAAAATAAAAGGGCATTCTTGGACGCATCTATGTTTTGTATAACACAAAATAAAACTTTTATTATAATAAAAAAATAAATATGTAAATCGAAAATAAGATATGTTATGTCATAGTTCTTTTCTGTTGTACAGTACTATTGCATGTTGTGATCTCCTCTAATTGAAGAAACACTATGTTTAAACTGCAACAGTACAATAGCAAAGCTTGTAAAGTGTATTCTTTGTTGGAGATCCTAATAAATAAAAATATAGTAACATTACCTTATTAAATGGTTTACCTGTTACACCAAGAGATATTGTAATGGTAATCATAAAAATTATAATGTAAGCCTGTACATATTTGAACTCAATAATGTACTTTAAAAGTAACAAAGTGAATAACAAACCAAGGCCAGTCATTAAACAACTTTATGCTGTAACTATTTAATTTGTCAATACTTTTGACCTTCAGCACGACATGCCGTTGTATTTTTAGCTCTCTCAATACATCCATTTTTTTCAAGATTTTTCTGATTATCAGATATCAAATCTTAACTGTGAATGAACAAGGATTATTAAATATAATTTTTCTTACCTGATAGATTAATTCCTTCAGCTAAAACATATGGAGCATAAGTAAAAACTAGCATCATTCCAAATTCAAGGGATGGGTTTTTCCGTAAATCAACATGTTTTAACAAAAGTGCACTTATGAGGGCGAAAAGAACTCCAATCCCTGCTGATGCAAAGAACATCAACCAAAACCGATTGATAGCAGACAAAATAGCATCTGTTGTGGACATTATAGGATCATTGGAGTCTAGAACAGCTGTTGTCAGAACTATAGCAACTGCATCATTCAATATACTCTCACCGAATACCAACATGTTTAAAACGGGGTCCACATCCAGAGCATGGAATATAGCAACAGTTGCCACTGGATCAACAGCAGATATGAGAGATCCAAATGCAAAGGATTCTACAAAACTCAACTTATAAACAACTTGAGCTAGCCCCAGCAAATAAATTCCAGCCCCAATTACAAATGCTGATATAGCTGTGCCCACAATAGCAAACAATAAAATCGACACAATGTTTTGAAAAAAATTACCCTTGTGGAGATTATAGCCAGATTCAAATATTATAGGAGGCAACAAAACTAAAAAGAAAGCAGTAGGTGAAAATGCCTCCTCTTTCCTCCAATTTGCAATATTTCGAATAGACATCATATTAATAATCATCCCTATTAAAGCACCTAAAAATACTATCACCACACTTTCGGGCAAATAAGAAAAACCTGTTTGAAGCATAAGGTGTATCAGTAATATACCAAGAGCTAATATACAAAGTACAAAGAAAATTGCCATAGAGCTATTATGTTCATCTTCTGCTGAGCTTTTTCCAGGAAGTGCAGCTACATCGGATGGACTTGAAGAAGCATTAGGGGAAGCTGATGACGAAACATTTACTTGAACAACTGACAGTATTGATGAATTAGAAGGCCCAATCTCATATATAAGGTTGGGACTTTCTGATGCAACATTGATAGTGACATTAGGAGAAGGCAATGTTGGTGGAGGCTCACTTGAACTTGGAGCATTTTGTACAACATCACGCTTGGATCTCAATATATCTGTATCTTCATCCACATAGTCAAATCCTGCATTAATACTTGCACCAGTTATTTTCTTTTGGTGAAGGTTCTCATAAGCAACAGTAGAAGTAAATATTACACTCAATATACACATAACACATATAAGATTTCCTGATAGCCTATTCATTTTCATAAGATTATTTTTTTAATTCTCACGGAATTAATTAAATTTCTCAATGGACAAGTACAAATAAAATTTCATGATGTTAGTAAGCCGTTAATTAAACTTCCAAAACTGGGACATTTCCGAGACCAATTTTACTTAATCTTATGTTCTCGTGTTTTCCTTAGATAACGTAGTAGTAACATTGTAAAACACGTAATCTTATTTGGAATAAGTAACGAACAGATTGTGCAGTTCGTAAATGACACTTGCCAATTGGTAACTGAAAGTCTGCAACTGAGCTATTAAATGTATTGAACGCACCAACAATCAATGTCTATTAAATTTCAAAAAAAATTGTCATGGCCATTTATCTTGACAGCAACTTCGAGAAATAATTACTTATTCATTTTTTTATATTTATTTTAATACTATTAGTTGACTTTTTAACTTTTATATATTCTGTAATCTGTATCGAAAACCAAAAAAAATACATAACGAACGTAACGTAGAACGTAAGAATATTTTTGATCAGTATTCTGAAAATAAACTTCAGAGAAAATTTAAAAAAGTCAATCCTAGCACTGAACTGACAGACGACAGATGACAATGCAGTTTTTTTTCGATTACTGATTCATCACCGAAGAATATACTACAGCACACAAACACAAATGCACGTGTATGTAATGCCGTTGCTACTTGCTAGTTGCTGGTGTTACACAACAAATGTGTAGGCGATGTCACACTGTTTGTGTACGCTTCATCCGTCTTTTTTATTTAATCTAAGTAAAAAGATACATACTTTAAATTTGTCTAAAAACGTCTCAATGGAGAGATACTTCCGAAATTCTAGAATTCACGCTGCCAAGTCGTAGAAATACACTTGAAAATTTTAAAAGTTTATGAATTTATACCAACCCAGATTTTAACTATGGTATACAGTAGTAGATACATAATAAAAGCACTAATCATCATCTCATAAAATTCTAGAAAAGGTATAATTAATAGAATCAGGCGTTACTTTGCTGAAATCCATAATATACAATTCTAATGGACCAATTACTTAGCAATGCTCCACGAAAAATCCGTTGAGTGTATGAGGGTTTCCCATTTTTTCCTTTTTAACGACACTATAGATGTCTCTTTTCTCAAAAACAACTTGCTCACAAAAAATATTTTTATTCATAAATCGTCCAGTTCAAAGATTCACCTGTATACTTATTCCAAAAAGCAATTAAACAATTTTAATAATTTATATATCTTTTTATTTTAATTGATAACTTATTACTTTTCTGAAAATAAAAATACTAATAAACTGCATACAGAATATTATTATGTGTTTTTTAATATTATACCTAAATCCTAGAGTATTTCGAACACTCTTGTTTTAATAACCTTTAGAAACTATTTCATACTTAAATTAAGAACCACAATGTACAACATAATTATTTTAAATATAAAATTATTTTATTTTGTAAGTACATACATTAATTTTTCTTATATTTTATTTTACAGCGGGCAAGGTCTTCTCTATAAAAACTTTCATATCTTTGAGTTCTGCATCAGAAGAGCTGTGTGACAATCCCTGGTATGTGTTAAATTCAATATTCTTCATAAAAGTTTTCAAGAATGAGGCAGTCATTTGTCCCCACTTATATGGTACTACAGGATCACAGTCACCATGCGCTTGGAAAATCTGTAAATAAGAAATTATTTATCAGCCTTAAATTGTGTTAACCAGTCAAAAAAATAAAATAATTTACGTATGCAATACGAATGAAATAAATCCCTAAGATGGTTACTGTATTTAATCACAATGAATTAATAATGTTATCTCACTTAAATTTGTTTCATTTACCGCTTCGATTGGTAGTAGTGTTCAACTTTAACAGCCGTTAAATTTTTGTACAGAGTTAGCTCACGGTCTGTTAGCCCCATGCTAGCTTTTTACGAGTATAACGTTGGTAACAGAACTGATAAATATATATCACATAAATATTGGCCGTAGCGGGAATCGAACCTGGGTCCTTCTGATCGGCAAACTAGTGTGATGATCATTCACCGTCCCCGATTTTAAAACATAAAAAATGCATATGAATACCATGTAACCATTACAAACCAGACAAACCGTCGCGTTGGGTAGATTTTATAAGCGTAAAAATAATTTTAACTTAGTTTCTATAAATTAAATGAATAAATAGTTATCTTTCATGCGCTGAAAACGATTACTGGAACATGCTACTTAGCACTAATAATAAAACAAAGTTTTCATAAGATTAAAGTAAGTGACAAGTCACAACAGATTATAATAAATGTAATAATAAATGTAACTGTGAAAATTTTATATATTAGATATATAAATATATATATTAGATATATATATATATATATAAAATTCTCGTGTCACACTTTTCGCTCCCATACTCCTCCGAAACGGCTTGACCGATTCTCATGAAACTTTGTGAGCGTATTGTGTAGGTCTGAGAATCGGCTCACATCTATTATTCACCCCCTAAATGTTAGAGGTATTCCACCCCTAAATTTTTTTAATAATTTTTTTAGACAAAATTTTCAGTTTCTATTTTTTTATGGTACAACATACTAAAATACATACAATCCTAAATTTTCACCCTTCTACGGTCAACCCCTATTTTTTATTTATTAATTGAAAATTGAAATCACATGTATATCAGCTAGTATATTATAAAGATACAATTCTGATTTCTACGCACAACCTGTAACTAAATTGCATTTATCTTCTTGTTGAATGCGTTTAATATATTAATTTAATAACCCATTTACCTTTCAATCTCTCTATTCACAAAGCCGGGGCAGACAGGTCACTGCTAGATTAATAACAAAGGCATAATATTAACAAGTTCATCAGGTCACCATTAGGTATATTTGAATCTAAATGAAATTAACTGACAATATGGGGGATATTTAACGTCAATAAGCGAAAAAAGCTGAAACCTTTTCATGCGTTTGAAATATTTGTTTTTTAGGTTTTGAAATGGTAGACTACGTTGCACCTGGGTCGATTAATATCTACCCAGGCTCTGTCACAAAAATAATCATCAGAGAATTTTTTTTTGTCTCCCATTTTTTTAACTTCAAAAGCGTTGAGCAGCAAGCATATTTGTATGTAGCATTTTGAATGAAAAGTTCGCCTTGAAAATGCACTTTTCACCCGCGCCGCTTTGGTTTGTTTCGGCTTATCTTGAAATACACATATGCTCGATTGCTGCTTTGTTTTGGCACCGTAGCTATAAATCTATGTTCAGTCAACTCTTACTAAGTCTCACAGCGCATTTTTTTTATTTGACGCACTGAATCTGGTAAGCATGGCACTGCACCAAGTTACGCAGTCTCCGGTCCGGTATGACTGGGCCAAATCCACCGCGAAAACATGTTTATGTATGATTGATTGTATTTGGCTCATTCCTTAGGCTAAGGATGTGCAAATCTCATGCCTGTCTTTTTCAATCCTACGTCGCACGCATCAAAGTTCGGTGCTTCATCGCCAAAACCTTTGGATTTGAAATTTGATGCCAAAAGATGCTCTCTGGAGCTGTCAAATTACACAATTGTAGATCTATGAAAATTTCCCGAGTTAAAACAATGTATCCACACAATATGTAAAAAACAATAGACAGTCAGAACTGCATTCTAAAGACTTCCAAAGTCCAGTAATAATTAAAGTGCGTAATAACTTTTAAATATTGTTTATGTAAGTGGCCAGTTCCAGAAACATTTAGTGTATGCCTATGTATATGTTTATGTTGACCAGATTAATATATTAAAATTAAATACAGTGAATCGATAATTTGGACTATTCAATGGAAATGTTATGAAGGAAATGAATCATCTATTTAAACAAATAGTATGTTTCAGTTTGGTCAGGTTTCTCAGTATTACAAGATGACATTACAAATTTAAAATACTACTAGTTAATTAATGCAAAACAAACTTTATGTATTTTGTCACTGACTCACTGATCATAAGATAAAGCTGGTATTTTCTGTTAACCTAAAGGAAACTAATATTATATACAAAATGAAAAGGAGAAATAATCAAAACTTTTTAAATCTAAAACCTGGATTGTTATCTTATTATTCAGTGTTTATTAGCACATTCTGATAATATATAAAGATCTATATTTTAAGATCTGGTGTATACTTCTGGTGAACCCAGAACATTTCTTTTACTGTTATTAAATGCAATGTTAATCAAAGTGATTACATCAGTATACCTTATATTGATTGTGGGCTCATTTTTCCACCATAAGACAAAATTGGACTGTAATTTGCGTAATGATTTTGGTAGTAAATTAAGGCAATTCAACTCCTTCAAGCTTCAAGCTCAGAAGGTTCCTAGTGCAATCACAGGCTTCTAAATTTTTAACATCTATTAAAATATCTTACCGGTAATTCTTTTGGAGCCTTCACACAATCAGGAAAATGAGCATGTCTAGGTAGCCAACATGAAAGGGACATAACTCCAGCCAGAGGTTCAGAGTAAGTTAGAGCAGCATGGAGAGCCAATGCTCCACCCTGGGAAAAGCCACCCAGTAATATTCTAGCAGCTGGAATGCCAGCCTGCAAAAAAGTATTAAGTAAAGTATTTTTTGTGAAATATCTAAATAAAGTGTACATAACTCAGGCCACTAATATTATCTTACTTTAACTTCATCAGCTATAAGTCGATGAATAAGTGAAGTTGCATTCACTATTCCTTCTTCATCTTCAGGAGCTGTAGCGTCCAAAGTCCTTAAGTCAAACCAAGAAGGCATCCTGAAACCTGCATTGAGTGTCACAGGCATAGTGGATGCAGTTGGACATATTACTTTTATATGAGGTCCTCTGATAGCAGCAATTGTGCTTGCCCAGCCGTGACTAAAATGAAAAAGTCGAAACTCAGTTTTAGTAGTTCGGGTTTCTAATTTTAATAATATTGTATTAATATAGAAATCCGACTTACCCAGTATCTCCGAGTCCATGTAAAAAGATAAGCTGAAACCCAAATAAATGAATTTAAATATTATTGTATCTTCTGTTTAGTTGAATCAACTAAACAAAAAATGTAAAATCACTTACGGATGCCGTTTGTTTTGCTGTAGCAGCAATAATAACTGGATTCGGTTCCATTCTAAGTAAATCGAGAAGAAATCGATACTGAAATTATGTAGGATCCACGCAAGAACAGCTATTTATTTTCTACTAATCTGAAGTCTTAGTTCTTACAGATCTATCATAACCACGTCTGTCGTCCGTCGTCTGTTCACTGTAGTCAATTGTCAAATTTTAATTATTAAGTAACAGACTAAGAATGTCAAAAATATAAATGACATTAAGGTGAGGTATTCTGTGCTGCAAGGCGGTCCGAAATCGGAATGCTGCGTGGAATAATAGCATACGGGAACTAATTCTTTTTTTTATGTAATCCTACTAATCTTTAGGATTAGCCTAATTCTTATTTTACAAGTTAGTGGAAATCTTATATTCCACATAATCTCGAAAAGTTAAAATATCTAACTATATCAATTTTGGCATTCGGAGTTCGGACACTTTGAACTCCATTGCTATATCTCGAAGGAATAATCAAATACAACATATAAATGGCGATAGTTATAAATAATGTCATATTATCATCTGTAAGGTGATATTTAAAACATTCCATATAATGATTACAACGTCTATTAGTAATTTAAAGTTTAGTTTTTAAATGTTGGTTTACACTTTGTTGTTGCTTTAGTACACCGGTGATAAAGAGGGCGTTCATAAGAGCCATACCGTCCCGTCCAAATTAGTCCAGTTTCCCTCTGGGTATAGATTCTGACTGGGTGCGGTCCAACACTGCATTTGAATGTTCCATCCATTGACTTAAATACTCTCCAGGTGTGCTTTTTCGGTGGACAGGAGCCTTAGCTGCTAATGCATTTGGTAATTCCATGATTACAGTTAACAGTAAAATTATTCATTTGTATGTTCAACACATTTAATTAATAAAATTTCACATACTTACATAGGCAACTGTGGCTATAAACAAAAAAAATCTTAATAGCATAAATTCATACGTTTTGTAAATATATATTAATCGAAATAGGTGCAGGCAGCGTTTACGTTTGGCTAATTTCGCTTGCATTAGAAACACACTTTCAGTGTTCTGTCACATAATTATTATCTCTGTGGTTCTGTTCTATCATGACGTCATTGATTCACGAAATTGCGAACAATTGTTATTTTAGTAGTGTCATTATTCAATACTAATTATTGCTTGCTGATTTAATATCAATCTAAAACGTTATAGTAATCTTCCTCATATTTTAATTCTATGATGTCTTATAAACTCCAAAGATCTAGAAGTTTCTACAAGAACAAAATATAAATATTGTTAAACGAAATCAAGACGTAAGTTACACTTTGTTTTGTTTGACACAGTTGACAGAACCCACAACAACATCGTTGTTGCAGTAAAAACATGGTTGCTTTACGTAGCTTATTGTTGTTTATTATTATAATTTATAATATTTTAGCTATTTCAGAGAACAAAAATGGCTACAGATGACATATCACTAAGAGTTGGACGGCTTGAGATAGAGTCATCAAAAGTAAACAAAATCATTAAGGATGATAATCCATTTGTTACCCAATTCCAAAAAGGAAATCCTCCAGCCAAAACAAATTTCCAAAATAAATGCATTTGCCATACACAGAAAAAAAAGTATGCAATAGTAAAAAAAAAGCACTGCAGAATACTCAGAGAACCAGTATTAAAGTTGTCACAATGTAGTTTAAAATGCAGAAATGAAACTCAAAAGCCACTTTTACACAACAATGTTTCTAAATGTCGTCTTTCAAGTTCAAGTGGTAATATATGCTTGCATGCACTAGTGGATACATGTAATCAGCTTCATATTTCAACAGAAAAATCAATTATTAGTGGAAAAAGTTCAGATCTAAATAAAATTAAGGGTTGGCATTCTAATCATACTTTGAATAAGAAACAAAACCAAGAAACTATTTTAGACAATAACTCATCTACATCATGTTCTCAGCAGGCATTGAATCCACCATGTGATGTAACCATTGATGAACTTGCTAGTTATTTTGAAACTCTAGTTCATATACCTAAAAAAATGTCATCTATGGCGGAAATGATGTATATTTAAGTTAAAATTTTATATGAAACAGTAAGGTTCAAATGCTCCCACATGTTAAAATGTAATAAGTTTTTTACAAAAAGGAGTCATACATAGTGCATTATATATTTAATGAGATTGTTTCTTTTTAAGCCAAGTTAATTGAAAAAGTATAATGTGATAATAGTAAAGCAATATATAACAGATATAAAACAAATAATATGTACATTAATTTCATAATTCAACATTTCCAGCAGTTTTAAATAATAAGCTGCGAGAGACTGGTCTCTGTAGTATTTGAGAAATGTTTATAATGTAAGTTATGATTATTAAATTGAGTTTATACAAATTAAACAAGGTTTTTTAAAATTCTTTTCATAACATTCATCAATTTATTGTGAAATATGTACTAATAATTGAAACTATTATAGACTCCATTGTAATGTCTTTAATACAAAGTTTTTGAATAGATATTGTTTTATTTCTAATTTCCCATCTTATACCATAATTTCAAAAATGAAATAAAAATATTAGATGTCTATGATCATTTCAATTTAATGTATTAATAACAAATCTCAATTTAAATTAGCTGTAAATAAATTTAGGAAGAAACAATTTTGCTAATTGTCTGATAGGTTTAAACAAAAAATAAACAGTTATAGTTACGAACTTAACTGGAATTAAATTTAATAGTTTCACTTTTAAAGTGGGTTGTAAAAGGGGGACCTAACCTAAACCTAGAATTATTATTCACCATATCGAGTGTATATTATAAAAGTACAAATTTGGCTTTTAAGTTGGTGTACAATGATTAATTTATTTAATTATAAAATATTAATAATTAATGTATAAAATTAAAAATAATATTTGTTTTATATATACATAAGTTGTCATAAAATGCGTGACGGTGAATATTGAAACTGCGATTGGTTTTATAAAGAAAACACGGAATATGTCATGGAGAAAAGATAATTTGTACCTAAGCCTTACCGTGTACGTGCATGCGCGGCTAGCAACCTGCAACATTATCTTTGCGTTAGAACTTAGAAGTCGTACGTTAGTATCAAAACTATCTGATCTGTACCAAGTATTCACAATCTTAAGGAACGTAACTTAAGATCGCTCTTTTGTGTCGCATCGATGTATATGTTTTGTTTTGCTGTCTATATATGTTATAAAATAAAGTAGTTTATTATTATCATTATGTTTTTGTTGTTTAGCTTTTCTCGGCTAAAATCGTGTTAAGTGCTCACGGGTCAAAGTTCAGTTAGCCCTAACTATCGTAGAAAATGGATCTATGTATGTAAAACAAATCTATTCTATCTAGTATATTATACGTGTGGGGTGGCCGGTGGGTTTCTAGTATTTGACTGTTTTGGAAATATGCCTGTACTGGATAGTAATAAGTATTTATATTTTTCTGATTTGTGTTTGAAATGTTGTGGTTGTTTGGAATATCCAATGTCAATAATGATCCTGGGGGATAGGTGATACTTTAATGTGTTTAATGTCACTTTCAAACAAAATTACTTTTCGACTTTTGATGGACACTATAGGTTTACTGAATGAATTAACTGAATTAACAACTGTATGCATATGTCTAAGAGCTGTATGTCTGTCAACAAACTGTATCTCTTAAACTGTGATAGTTAGATAGTTTCTCACAGATAGAGTACTTCTGCTGGCGCTATTACAAAAATACTATTAATTTTTATTATTACAAAATAATATTTCAGGGGTCTCTTATACAATAAATGTCATGTGTTTGCTCGGATAATGGTACGGAAATGGTACCCTCGGTGCGCGACTCCGAGGGTACCATTTCCGCATTTTGTTATGTATTATATCGTAATACCAAATTTTATAATATTATATTTTATAGCTACTTGATAAGAAGTGACAAAATATACTCGACGTTCTAACATTGATTCAAAATAAAAATATATGAATGACAAAAAGTTTCCACAACAACACATTTATAGAAACATGTTACGTCACACGGAACTCTGAAGGCCTCAACGTATGGTTTGCAAATTGCATGGCAACTTTAATCTTTTTCTCTTTAAAATTTAATGGAAACACTATTCACTATATGATTCATTGACATAAAAAGGCTGAGTAGACTGAGCAAAGTTGACAGTTACAAAAGCTTGTGGCAATAATAAGTCCGAAAGCAGGCAGTACGTAGCAGCCGGGTATTATGTATCGATCTTAAAAGCTTTATTGGTACGCGGTCACTGGCGACACCGCTAGTAAAAGAGCATGGGAATTGTGGGAGGGAGCTTTAGTTGTTTGTGAAAAAATACTGTTTCTAAAAAAGGCTGAGTTCAGCTCCGCAAGTCGCAACTCTTTTAGCGAGTAAGCGGTTATTTTGCTAACGCGCAGTATACATTACATACTACTGATGCAGTATCAATTTTTTTTGTAATTCCGATAATTCTTTATGACTAAACATCATGAATATGTTTTCAAATTCAATCAATTATAAATGCCAGAAAAGCAAATAGAGTGACAAAAATTATTTTTTTTGTTCTATTTTTGTAAAAGTAATATGCTTTATAGAAATGCTAAAAATAAGAGCTAAACAGAGGTATATTTTACCGTCCAATAACACTGCTATATAATATATCTCGATACATTATATGGACGAACCATACGGGATAATATTTATATTATTATACCGTATAATATAATTTATATTATTATAAGGTATTTGAATAATATTATTCCCGTTACCTTAGTCTTTTTTTACAACTCTTTTGTAAGATGTTGAAGTACTCCTTCTTCTATATTAATCTAAGTATCAATTTATAGGTAAAAATTTTTTGTATCGCGTTTGAACGAGTTCAATGAAATTTTAGGTATTAATATATATTTTAACAAAAACACAATAACCAGGCCTTAAGTTAACAAGTTCTCGTGTCGTGACATTCCTCCAAGACATTTTCTACTCAAAAGTATAATTTATTTAGATACAACTTTCTTTGAAAAAATTCTAGTCTAGCCATATTACATATATAAAAATTTCTTTCATGGTCTATAGAACGATCAAGCATTTATCTAGCGAATAAACTCGTCGTATCTATGCATATTTTTGAGCTGAAATCTTTGAATTAATTAAATTCTTTATCATTTCATCACATATCCATTCTATGAAACCTATTTTCAATGAATCTCCAGTAGTTTTTCAGCGGGATTAATATTTGACGTCGGAAAATGCCAAATATAAATTATACCATATAATTTTTGTGATAGCCCCGAGCGAATAAATGTTTTATTTTTTTTATAACTTCAAGGATCTCGCAGTTTTTTTGTAGTAATGATGAGAAATAAATGCAGTAGCATTCAGTGTTTTACATCATGCAACGAAGAAATTGGAGCAATATATTAGCAGAGGCATATAGGTACTCATCTAAATATTTAATATTTTGTTTGTCTGTTATTGTTGCCTCAGTAATATTCATATGGATTTATGAAAGACCCCAGCTATATAAGGTAAATTAAGCCCTGTAAACGATTCAACTTATTTTATTTTATCATAATGTTGGAAAATTGTTACTCATTTGCAAATGTACGTAAATTATTTATTGGCAATGGCCGAAGTAATTTCTTGATCTTTTCACGAAGAAGGAACCTAAATTTTGAACATGTAAAAAAATTGTAAAACGCATACTTTCAATTAAAAAACTATCACTTATTCAAAGATCATTTGCGTGCAGAATCCGGCATACATATATAGTTAATCCCACAATTTCAGCTTATATTTAAAAAGAGCAAACAGTCAAACGTTTTTAGTCCAAGCACAAGTGCCGAAATATTGGTTGGATCAAATCACGAAGACCAACTTGAAGATACATCCAGAAGTGTGATGCCCACATAGTACATTAAAACTAGGTAATGTTTAAAGTTTAATGTAACTTAGAACTAAAGCCATAAATAGTACAGATAGTAGTACATTTTTAAGACTATTTGAATAAATAATAATATTAGTTTTGCCTTAAATCCATTAAAACACACTTTGTCTTAATTAATCACTTTAATTACATTCATAATATTGTCTTTTATGAAGCTGTGTATAATACATGTATACTGAATATAATACAGAACTTAGATTCAATTTAACTAACATTATACATATTATGTATAGAAAAGAGTGACAGTATAATGAAAAACAACAATTTTCTTTTAATAATACATTAATAAGTTCCTACTAATCTGATACAGTTATAATCACAGTTATAGATTTCTAATGTATGAAAACTGTAACACAAGTTATATAGTGCAATTTGTTTCAGAAACCACTATTTATATATGTATATGACAATATTTATTTTACAACATGATTGACTATAACACCCAAATCTGTGCCATGGGTGTCAGATTATGTTCAAAAGTCCACAGCATGAATTGCGCACCATTAGAAAAATAAATTACAGATGGACCTAATCTACTTTTACAATTTATCTCGGCATGTGTTCTCTGCACACCTGAAAAACAGATTTTATATATTAAAAGATAATAAGACATTTTTTTTTTGTGGAAAAATCCACTAAGAGCTTGCCAGCTTACAGAAAGATTAAATATATATGGAAATAAACACAGGAAACAAATCTCTCAATGGCTTACCGCAGTTGAGCATGAAAGTGGTGAATAATTATTAGTCTGCTGATTAGCAGTTGAGAATGTGTTAGGTTGTGCTGGGGGGTGTGTGGCAAGGGGTGAAACAGGCGGCGCCATGCCGCTGACTCCCCCACCACCTGCATTGCTGGGGCTACCAGTTGTAGATAGTCGAGAAAAAGCTGCTAAAGCATCCGGGAAATTCGGTGGAGTTGCTGGTGTGTTGCATGGGGTCATCAATTGCTGAAATCATATAAAATTATTCTAACCATACATCAGTACACAATTAAATACAACATGAGAATATAAAATATGTTAATAAACATTATTTTGTTGAGAGAAAACTGGGAATGCTAGTCTTTTAGTACCTTAAGTTTAAATTTGATTAGAACTTCTATTCAGCTGCACACAAGAGTTATGTAGAATTTATTTGAAGATGAAACAATGAGTTTATAATTATGGAACTTATTATTTTATAATATTTCTCTAAATATTATAAGATGTTGGATTGGTGGATTAAAAATATTAAAACTACAAGCCTACCTGTGGATAATGTTGTGTTGCAATGCCATTTGCTGATGGAATAGCAACTTCTTGGAAGAATATTGAAAGAGCTGTCTGCAATTAAAAAAAAATATATTACGAAATTGATTTTCACTGAAATGATTAATTTGATGTGCAGAGCTTCATATAAAAACACCAAATTTATTATTCATTTTAAACTTTTATTGAACATAAAACTGTTTATTTTTTATTATTATTACATCAATATTATTCATTTCTAAAAATTCTATTGTTTTAATCAGAACTAAAATATTGTAACCTATAATACCTATAAGTTTAATAATTATTTACTATGTAATAAAACAAATATGTTTGACATATCTGAAAAATTTTGTTGTTTAATAAAAGTAGAAATTGATTTTTCTTATTTTATTTAATAGTATTCACTATGGCAATATGCATTGAAATTGTTTTGTTAACCTTAAAAAGTCATTCTAACAAGCAAAGAATATATCCATCAACATTATTAATAAGCAAATGGCTACAATATGCAATAAGTCATAGTAATTCTGAAACAATAACATTGTCAATAAGGTTTTTTTTCGATATCATTTTTTGTACACTTTAATAAACGCTAGTTAATTGATAATTTAACCAATCTCATCATCAGAAATCATTAAGTCTAGTTGAGTGATAGCGGAGTTACGAGTAGTATACGCAAAATAAAATATTCTTGAAGAAAATAACTTTCTTCAAAAATATAAACACAGTAGCAGCCATTTCATGATTTTAATGTTTGTTTACATGTTTTAGGAACATTTATTATATACCTCAAACTGCCAATGAGCTGCCTGCAGTAACTGTTTAGCTTGTTCCCGAGCACAACCAGCAGCCAACACAAATTGATTTATCATTACTTGTTCCCGTAATGAATCCATATTACCAGGCGTCGAATTAATCGTAAATAGGAGTCACCGTCCGAAATAAAGAAACCAAGAAATGTTTATTATTCAATAGCACATTCACAAGATGAAGCGCAGATTATCTATCGTGTAACGAAACTTCAAACTATGGTCACGTATCTCGGTTGAAGTTGACTGTTGATTTTTAGAATAATCAACTATATTATATTTACTTTGTCTATGATATTATGTCTGGTACTTGGAGTTGGTAGACGGTAGTTCATGGTTGGTACTTCGCCATTCTCAAGTCACAGGTCAGTAAGGCATAATTGAAATATGAATGCTCAGCAATCTTGTGACTTGTACTACTTTACTTAAATAATATTAAGTATATTGTGCATGTCAATCGTAGTGTATACTCAGTGCTATGTTAATTAGAGATTTTAAAGTATGTTGCAGCACGGAGTACTACTTTGTGCTATGATGTTTAATTACAATCTCTTTAATTTGATGTGTGTACAGATTAATACTGTATAACTGGTTGACAGAAATTGTCGACACGTAATGTTATTTACATATATAAATTCTTCTAAATTCTATAAGACTAGGGGCCATTTCACTGTAGTATACTCTTTACCAGTTATCTCTACTTGATCTGTGTATATTCAATATTGTTATATTCTGTGGTTATATTGTTTACAATTTATATAACGTGTTGTGTTACTGAAATCAGAATCCAGTTTATTATTATAATGAGAGCTAAATATTGAAATGAAGTATAAAACTTACTTTGAAGAAAAAAATTGTAATATCCATAATATCATCTTCGGTATTAGAAATTATTGTCTAAATCAATTGCTAGAAAAATATTTTATTATACTAACCTCAAATTGTTAATACGATGAATCTTTCCGCCGAGCCGTGCAAGAAAAGGGCACGTAAGGAAGTTCAAAGTAAACGTAAGTTTAAATTATATATATTAAACTTGCATCCTAAAGCTATTTAAATTTACACAAATTTTTTTTTATGTAATTTCAGAAAAACGGGGTAAAACTTCGGTTTCAGTTGAAACGGTAGAAGTTTCTGTTGAAGAAAAATGTTATGCTAAAGCTAAGAAACACATTCCGAAATTTCGTTTAAAATCAACTGGATATACAGCATCACTTGCAACACCACTTAATGAAAGAATTCCTATAGTTTTAACAGATATACAGCACTTACTTCTCCATTCATTGTTGGGAAATCTCAACATTACTGAATCCCCCAGGTGGTATACTATTGATAAATGCAATCATGTGTGCCAAACAACTTGTCTTATAATTGAGGGGGTATCAATGAATCAATTAGAAGAACATAGAGAAAAGTTAGTGAATATAAACACAATATTTGATAATTTTGTTGAAATATTAACACCATCTGTTTACAACGGTTCTCTTGTCAAAGAATTAGCTTTAGTACCTCTTTCAGAAACAGAGAAAGAGTGTATTATTCAAAAATATGGAAGCCTGAATTTAGCTTTAGAAGTTCGAAAGGACCTTATGGTTATGATGAGAGCTGTATTTCCCATTGATAATGAAGTTGATGAGCCAGTAAGGATAGAATGTGAAGATAAGTTCCCAAGAACTCAACTTCTGTTATCTGCTTGGCAGTTAATTGAGGAAAATTACCCAGTCCCTTTGAAAGGGAAGTTGAAAAATATATACTCAGATTATGTTTTCTCTAAAGCAGAATACAAATCTGTCACTCCTGAATCTCCTATGTTTGGGTTGGATTGTGAAATGTGCATTACTAAGGTTGGATCAGAACTCACTCGTGTCTCTGTTGTGGACGAGCAATATAGAGTAGTCTATGAGTCTTTGGTTAAACCCTATAACAATATTACTGACTATTTAACTAGATATTCTGGTATTACAGAATCTTCTCTGAAAAATATTACTAAAAGATTAGAAGATGTTCAAAAAGATTTACGTGAAGTCTTACCACCTGATGCTATCTTAGTTGGACAATCACTTAATTCTGACTTACATGCTTTGAAAATGTTCCACCCTTATGTGATTGATACTAGTTTAATATATAATTTAACAGGTGAAAGAACACGAAAGCCTAAACTAAAAATACTAGCCAAGGAGTTTTTGAATTATGATATACAATCAAATAAAAATGGGCACTGCTCAATAGAGGATTCAATTGCAGCTCTTAAATTAGTTCAATTAAAATTGAGCAAAACAATTGAATTTGGAGATGCAGTCCATACTAATAGGCAGGGATATAAAGAAAGTGTTATCAGAATGGCAACAAAATCTGATTATGCATTATCAATTTTCAACCATATTATTGAGCAGAAAAAGACATCTCTGGTAGTTGGCTGTGATGATATCACAGGTGATTATCATACTTACCTAGCACAAGCAAAAGACAGCATGAGTACCCAGTTAAAAAAGGGTAAAACGAAAAAAGTTAAACTTAGTACAGTTGATACAGTAGATGAAGTAATTACTGCTGTCACTGAAGCTGCCTATGATTACAATCTAGTTATGGCTCATTTGAAACAAAATGCTGCTCTAGATTCATGTCATGTGACAAATATGGATGAGTGGGTGAAAAAGATTTGGAGCAGCCTGAAGGAAGCTGCTCTTTTTGTTGTTGTATTTAGTGGTACTACAGCTGAAAATGGAGTTGCTATGATAAGAGTTAAAAATAAATAATGTAAATTACTTAGCATTTACAGTCATAAATACCCTTTATTATTAGTAATTAGCAGACTATGAACCAATACAATAAGTATTTTCATTTTAAATTAGCTTGTTCAAAACCTAACAAGCCAAAACACAGAAAAAACTTAAACTTCATAATATTACAATAGATTTCAAGGTATTAAAAAAGTAATTTCATAAAATGCTGTAATGAAATAGTAGTGAAAAAAACGTATTGACAACTATTTAATCAATGTTTATTTATCAGATATATTATTTGGTAAGGGAGTATATTTGTCCAGTAACAGGGTCCACTGCGAGCGAAGGTGGGAGCTCTGCAGCTAAATCCGCTAAAGCCTCCCAACGGGTGGATCGGCTTTCTGACTGAGTTGGACTTTCATGTTCTAAATTATTGTCCTCAACTTCGTCCCTAAAAAACCTCAAATTGATGTAGTTAGTGTCTGTAAAACTGCGGCATACGGTAGGCTACGATTTTTCGTAGTGATGCCATCATCATATTGGTCATACATCTATATTTGTACAGACAATCTATATATATAATAATAAAAGAAAGTCGTGTTAGTTACACTTTTTATAACTCGAACAGCTGAACCGATTTCGCTGAAAATGGTATAGAAGTAGCTAAGAGCTGGGAGTAGGATATAGGATACTTTTTATCCCGTTCCTGTGTGAAGTGATAAAAAAAACGCAACTGAGTGGCGACATCTGATGACTGGATTGAGTAAATCGTAAGATTCAATAGATGGCGCTATGTCAAACGTTTCATATAAGCTTCAAATAATTTAATAGCATAACCACCACATTACTGAGGATAAGTATAGGCCAAATAAATTTGGAATTAACCGAAATTCAGTGAACTTTACCTTTCAATTTTTGGTGATAGCAGCTACGTGTTACTCAGATTGAAGTTTAAATGAAATTCATATTATAGTGAATATAATACAGTTAAATTATGCCCGTTTTTACTTTATTTCTACTTTTATTATTCGTGCTTCGTTGTTAAAATCTCTAATTAAACTATATACATGTTAACGAAAAATATTGTGCACCGATAAGTGCTAAATAAAATTGAAATCCACCGTATCCATGAGGTACATTTAAAAGTGTAAGTGTAGGTAATTCACTAAAAACTTTGTAATATATACTCATTTGTTACAAACTTGAACAAAAATAATAATAATTTTAATTCTTTTGTATTGATTTTTGCTTACATCAACTGTGCGAAAATTTTGATCAACTGTGTGCAAAGTCTTCCCCTTCAAATCCTAAACCAATAAATTTATACGAACTTTAAAGTTTCCGACTTCGTTCTTAAAACATAATTTCAATGTATAAGGGGTAACAGTAGTAAAAATCAGACATGAAGTCGCCGTGTTTTTTACAAATGGCATCTTTGTTGAAAGAGTATGGTGGTGTCCAAGTCCGATGTTCCGCTATAGTTCCCCTTAAATAGTTTATAATATTGTAATATGACAAAAACGTTAACCACAGCAACGCGTGGCCGGGTCACCGAGTTACTAATACATTCTACAACTACTAATAAATTACGTTTAAATTATGACGTATATCTTACTTTTCTAAATTTTCTATTATTGTTTCAGGAGTTTCATTGTCTGCAGGAATAATTTCCTGTATTTTTATATTACTCTCGGTTTCATTCGTTTCATCGACTCTTTCTTCTGATTCCTCTAATTTTACCTCTTCAATTACTTTATTCACTAAAACAGTATCGACTACTTCGAGAAAAGTTTTTAATTTTTCTTCTGTTTGCACAATGTTTTCTTGGCTATCATTGTTTGAGGAAATGTCGATATCTGTAACAATATATGTTCGTAGGTAATTTCAAAAACAATATTAAGTTCACTTATGACTACATAAATCAATGACAATCGAAACACGAATTACCTAAACCGGAAACTGAGGGTACTTCGGCACATGAAATAAAATATGGGTACGTTTACTAATTCTAGAATTGCGTTTACGAAATGTTTATGGAGCGAAAGCAATATTAATTTTATTGAAAGGACAAGTTCAGGTGCAGGTGATTGACCGCCACTTAATGGCTGTATTGTGGTAAGTTTGCGTTTCCATAAAAAATTAGTAGAAAACGCGACTTAAGAATTTATAAACATCATTCCCAAAAATGTATAAATTTTTATATATAATTTATCAGGACACATTATTACACACGGTCGGTTAGCCCTAAAGTAAACGAGTACGGGTGCTAACACAACTGATAAACATATATATACTAAGTTATTTTTTATGAATACATATATATATAATATTATACATGCATATCACGGCCAATATTTTTACTCATCACACAATTATTGACCGCACCAGGGTTCGAACCCGGGAACCTTTGTTCAATTGCAACAACTGCAGCAACCACAGCAGCCGCAATTGCAGCAACGAACTTGAACTATCATTATCCTCGATGTTTAATCTTACAACAACCGAAGTAGTCACGCAGAAACGCATTTATCAATTCCAGTAATCTTTCCAGTTATAAATAATTAGAACTGTAGAACAGAAAAGCCAAACCACTTTTCTGTTATACAGTTCCAACAAATTTATAAAAAAAATCTAGAACTAAAACTCCTATTTAATTAATCACTTTTTAATGTAAAACGTTTACCATTTGAAATACATACATACCTTCTCTGAAGGTCACTTTGAAATTATTTAAAAACGTATACTTTCTTATAGTATGTTATATTTCTTTAGTGGCATAATAAGGCTGTTTTATGCTTAGTTTTTGCATATCTAAATACCAACTCGCTTTAAATAGCAAATTGCGCCCTCGCTTTTGTTTCCTTTTGATTTAAATATACATTCATATAAAGTGAGGTGTTTGCAATGTCACGTTTGCTTATTCGGACTAATAAAGGTTTGTACCAACTATGGTGGTAACTTATGTAATAAATTGTACGAATTTTAATATATTTCGATAATATACTTTTAGTCGCTCTACTCAATGATCAAGAACATTTTTTACCAAGGTTTAAAACTTTTCAAAGTTGCAGGACGATATACGCTTTTCCAAATAATTCAATTTAAATTCCAGGAATATGAATTAAAACGAATTACTTACGACTAGTTCTTAGTAGATACTAACAAACCTTTGGGTGACCAATCCTTGTCGTTATTTGAAAATATAGAATTATAACTAGGTAGTTGTAGATTTTCATTTATTTTATCACTGCTAGGAAGCATCTCTGTAGAGTAGTGGCTGTCTAAATTGCCCGTGTGATTAACATCTGTATTCTGGGCTTTCGGTTCTGCTGCGTATTTTTCATTGTTTGATTCCAATTTGGGGCCATCTAAAACATAAAAATCCCTGCACTGCTTATCTGCTAATAAGTAAGCGCTAACTTCATTGCTTCATAAAATATTAAAATTAAATTATACCTAACGGCAACGATCGAATTTATTTGTTGGTATCTCGTCTAGGACCCTAGTTTATCGTTAAATTATTTAGAAATATGTTTCGAAACTTAAATTCTTATCAAAACGCCTGAAAAGATGTTTAAGACTTTAAATATACTTTTTAATTATATCTACTTTTTACTTGTCTTGTTTATCTCGTACCTTAACACATAAGGCGTAAAATGTTATAAAATTATTGAATACGTATATATTATATATCTTTAAATACTATCCATTAATAGCAGTAATTTCTGCTAGCAGTATTAAGTGCTACTCCCTTGATTGACATATAGACACCTAAACGCTTAGCCTCTCATGCTATGCTATAATTAGATATTGATTCAGTTGTTAGTAGAGCTATCTAGGTTTTAGAACCTGAAGCAGAAGATGATTCAAGGTTACGAAGAAAATAACTTGAAAGAAAATAATAATATGATTTACGTTTGGTTTCAATCATCCTAGAGTTAATCTTATACCTTCGATAAAGACAAGGGCATAATTGTGTTAAATTGATAATTTTACAGGAACTTTTCTGTAAAATAAAACTTTGGTACTGATTTAAAAAAATATAACAGTAATACATACTTTTGTATTTTTTTTTAATCAGTGTCACATTAATAACGATCGATATTTGTTTAGATTAATTGATTCAAAATGATTGCATTGAAACCAATACACCGTCAGATTTTGCTCCAAATGAATACATCACATTTCATTGTAACTTAATTTAAAAAGGTGAGTTTTGTATTACTATTATTCGAGGATTCTTCTGTGGAGCAATACATATTTTTAGATTTACTTTATTAACCACGTATGTAGGCCCAGTTTAACATATCCCATGTATGTAAAAAGCTCGCGATAAGAAAAAGTCGTAGGTATGTTCGTTCTCTAGATAGTGAGCGGTGGTAAGTCATTGTTTCCGACGAACACAGCCGGGGCAATTAACATTTCCTCGAAGGAAGACGACATTTCGTGCTAAGATTAAATGATAGCAAAAATCTTGTCAATAATTGATTAGATATTAAATATAAATTCAGTACATTTCTTCTTTGATTGGGTTATATACTTTAAAATGGCTGTAACAATAAACTTCGAAAGTATCGAGTGAACACGCTAAATGTATTGGTATATTTAGTCCTTTAGCATAATTTAAAGTAATTTTTAGGCGATTTCACAATCATGGTAAATGTCTCATCTTTTATATTTAAGGAGTGAGTGAATAGTCTGCCTCTTTATTAACTTATACTAAAACTTTTTACGATTTTGATTTACGTATGTTTCAAAGATGAGTTTTATCAGAACACAGAAAATGTCATAGTTAGTATAATTTGTGTTACCTTAATTTTATTATAAGTAAAAAATAACGTCTTGAGAAAGACGATATTTGTCTATAAAAGTTTTGATATTTATCTATTTTTCTATAATATCCGATGTAGTCAATACAATCAATTACTTTTAAATATACTCTATAACTCACAAGGAATAGCAAGTCCATACATCAATAAGAAGTTTGTCATTTGTTAGGTTTAATTACTTTAGATAAACATTTAAAATGATAGATTATTTGGAATAAAACAAGTCACTTTTTACCTATAGGAACCACCTACACGTTTTCGTTTAAGTAGTTTATCCTAAGTTAAACCTATTAAAAAGTACTAATAAGGTACGATAATATCTAAGATTATTTTAAGATATGAAAAATTGCCAACCGGCACAAAATTGATGTCGTCTTTTAAGCTTAGTTGGTATCTTTTGGCCTTCAACATGTATGTAGTATAATTTGAACAGTCTTAATACTACAATAAAATATTTGATGTTCAAATTACAGTACAATTTATTTACCCTTTGTTTAAAAACATTATGAAGTTTTAGCTGTACCTGTTGCATTAGTCTGAGTGTCTGCCATAATTGGAGCGCTGCTGGTGCAGCCCATGGTTTAGGAAGCTTTATGACATATTCAATTAACGAGTACGTTTGTATAAGTTTTGACTGGTACGTCACAAGTGTGCGAGTTAACTACTTGAACTAAACTCGACTGCGCACTCAAGATTGTAACGTATATATATACCTATTAGGTACGGGAGGAACAAGCCCACTCAGCTGACCTCGCCACTCGCAACCCCCTTCGCGTTTTTCAAATTAAACGAGTGTAAAGCATTCTTCCACACTGACGCAATTACCGTAGGGACTTTGTTTTTAATACAACCTTCGTGCATAAATTCTTTTGTTGAAACGAAACCTACATTATAATAGCACTTAACTCTATAGTAAAAGGTGTAGTAACCACTCTATAAATAGCTACTTAATCATTGAAAGGCACATAATTGGTTATAAAAGGTGAGTGCTGAGTTGTTTTATTTGATTTTAATAAACATTTCCGATTTATTCCTACTTTATTGTTTGCGACTGACTCGAACTGTGTCGAAACCGTTTCCTCTTATATGAGATAGAATTAATATTAAACATATGGTGAATAATGAAAAAACTTAACTTTCTAAATATATTTAATAAGAATTTTGTAAATCATATTTTTGATCAATAAATACAGCGAACGATACAACTTGAACAAAATACACGAATCAAACAAAGTCCTAAATCATAGGCGAGCACAGGGACAAGGGCCTGCTTCAGCGATTACTAGGTCCCCGCTGAGGGCAATGGCTTCGATTTCAACGGCTGCTCCGAGCGGTAACCTAGCCACCTGATACGTGGCACGCGCTGGGGGGTCTTTAGGAAAATCTATAACAACATTTCATACAACTTGAAATTAATATAGGGATAATATTGTATATAGAAATAACAGATGCGAATGCGAATTCGTGACTTTAATTTCAAGTCGCAATTGAAACATCTAAATTCGCGTTCACGTCCGTTAAAAATTTTTTATTTAAAAATCCGACTACTAAATTAAAAGAAAATATTTAAAAAATAATTATAATAAAATCTAATTGCTAAATAAAAATTGCTAGATAAAACCGGGCGGTGAGTATTTTATTTTAAAATGGGATAAACGGGGTTTTATTTTTATGAATATTTTTTTATATGCCATGCAAAGGAAGTGATAATAAATTAAACTTACATTGGGCATATATTTGATTGACTACTTGAAAGTCGTCTAAATTGGCCAATAGTATAGTGGTCTTAATGACGCCGGGCAATGACGATCCTCCAGCTTCTAAAACGTGCTTCAAATTGTCCAATGCTTGCTTAGCTTGAGCTTCAGCACCTCCACAGACTAATTGAGCCTGTTGATCTAACCCGAGTACTCCAGATACATATAGAGTTTTGCCAGATAGGATTGCTTGGCTGAAATATTTCTTTAGTTTGAAATATCAAACAAGACTTTATACTATATTTCTGGTTGATTTATCCATATTATTGATTTTTGATATATAATATCTCAAACTTACCTAACTAACCAGGCTTGCTTAGAAAGTGACAAATTTAGCCTAGTTGCGAAATTTAAGAACAAAGTTGAAAATCAAATGAATATTTGATAATAATTATCAAGACTTTGTCCACGGACATAGTTGTATCACTCCCGTGACTTTGATGCCCTTTCAACGGCAAGTTTAGGAACACGATTACGTATGTTACAGCAACTCTAATAGTGTCTTTTAAAGTAGTTTTTATTTGATAACTTACTCACTAAAATTAAATTCTGTAAAACGATATACACGGATTATCGACTAGCAAGTCTAAAGGTTTAAAGCTTCCAGGTTTATATATGATGAATTTATGTAGACAAGTTCTTAAGCTAACATTCTCTCCTCATCTATTTTATTTAGTACGCAAGTAACACGTTTTACTTAAAGAAGAGCACTTATGTGCTTGTTATTTAAAAAGTTGTAACATAGTAGTATGATAATAAATGGGTATTTCCAACCTGTAGGGTCCAACGGGTTTGTAAATTTCCGGAGAAGTAACGATCGTTTTGGTGACTTTGTGCGAATCTGATCCATTGACTGTGGTCATATTAATTTCTTGTTATTCTGCACGGTTATGTTTATTGATTAGGTTATCTATTATATTCTGACTTAACTGGTATAATTTTGAATGAAAAAATTACTTTTATTTACATACCTACCTCTAAAAACAAATATTTTACTGATAATCACTACTGTCATGAATTTATTTAAATGTGTCATAATAAAATGTCACACAAAAAAAATCAGTTTCAAAAATGAGGTGAACCAAAAAATTAAGGCTAATTATATCGAAGACTTCTTGCAGTGTGCGGTACTTCCGGTTTTTATATTTTTTATATATTTTAATATATACGATATTTGATTTAGAAAAGAAAATTGTACACAGAATCGACTTCACTTTATCAACAATCAAGTGATATTTAGCGATGTAAATTATAAATATAATATCTTATTCTTATTTACAATTTATATCGATATTATGTTTAAGACAACTGACTCTGACTCTGACTGACAATATCTTTACAATACTATCGATGTGAAAAATAATATTTTTGATCGCTATGCCTTTGCGGCGACATAATTATTAATTTCACATTCATGTGTCTAGGGTTTTCTCGGGTCTGTGAGAGTCTGTACCGGCAGGAATGATATATTTTGCCTTTATAGATGACGTTGACAGAAGCGAAGAATAATTTAAAGGCGGACTTTAAAGAGTTGTAAACTAGGGCTTGATGTTTATTGACCTGGGATTAAACTTATAATTTGAATTTAAATATAATTAATATTATTCCATTTTCAGTAATCAGTTTGTTGGCTATGTTATTCACTGTAAATTATTTTTAAAATTATTCATTCAACCAGAAATTTTTAGTATGGAAGAGCAAAATATTGTAAACATAAGAACAAATAATCGACAATTGTTACAATTAAACCGTCGAATACACCGAGATGAAATCAATGATGTTCGGCGATCAGATATTAGTCGGTCAGAATATTTACAAGTTTTTTATACGTTCGCAAATTAAATCTTTTTTAAGATGTACCTAACTAATATGCACATAATGTGATGAATAAGAAGATATGTTTTTAATTTATTAAAGTTTGTTCATTGGTCCTAAGCAGATATTATTATTTATCTTAGATTGAGTTATTTAAATAATATTGTGAAACCTCACACAGAAGTATTATAAAATTATTCAAATATTCTGTAATTTAAAAAGAATCACTATAAATTCTTTCGACATTTCTCACTTAAAAAACATTAGTAGTATCCACTGATCCACTGTAAATGACAGAAGTGCTTGGGACTAAATTTTCTAAAAATAAAAAAGCAGAAGTAAGATCCAAAAAAAAACAAACTCACTGAGTTTATTGCTTGTTAATGTAAAAGACTCGGGCGCGTTAGTGTACATACCTATAAATTTAGTTTTTAGTTACGTGCAAAGGTGATCATGTAAAGATCCTATTTGAATAAATAAATTTACTTACATCCACTTGATGATTTAAAATATGCAAGTCCAATGTTAAACCACTTTAAATTAATATATGTAATAATATCTATTTCTGCAGGTATTCATCAGAAGATGTTTTAGAAATTGTCAAAAAGCTAAAGACTAAAGCGTCTATTACAGCAAAAGATTTAAATCAGCTTAAAAATGCTATTATGGATGAACCAAATAAAATTGAATTAGTGTTTCATGTTCATGGAGCAATAAGAGGCATTGTAGGCGAGTTAACAGGTATATTTATATTTATTATTTTTATCTATGTTTGCAATTATTTGACTCTATAGATTCTCAATGTTATACTAAAATGCAATTCAACACATGTTTTGAATAATGAAAGTAGTTTCATTCAAGCTTTGCTAGATTTAAGATGGTGGCTCATTAAACTTATAGTAGATCCTAAAATTGAACTATGTTTTGTTTTTAGTATAAATCTAGAAATCTATAAATGTATAATGGTATGTCATAATAATTTTTAATTAACCCTATGTAAAAAAATATAAGTGATATAAAATGAAACATGTAAACTTTATTTTTAGAAAAATATTAAAAATTTCAGGAACAGATGTTAAAAAGCAATGTGCTGCAGCAGGATGCCTATGTAACTTGTCTACAGGAGACAGCAAGGCTTGTGTCAACATCACTAGAGCTGCGGGCACTTATTTGGTAGCAGCTGTAGATAATATGGCTTCAGAACTTGCGGTAGGTTTTTAGGTAAAGATATTGAAAGCCCCAATGAAAAAGAAATTGTCCAATCCTATATTCAATGATTTCAACTTAATTAATTATTTACATAAATCAGCACTTCAGTACAGGAACAGTACGAAAATGGGGTACAATACAGGTAAGGTATAATAGAAAAGCTTATTCGACTAAATTATCCGATTGGTCTCTTTATTTCGCAACAGCTAAGCCTGAATAAAAAAAGGCCGTATTATCACAAGATGCTCTCCTTTTAAATAAAAAAATAAGTAAAGTTCTAATTGTAAATACAAATTATCTCCAAATAATGCATCATTTCCAAACATTTAAAAACTATGATCTATATACATAATTTTATCAACATTTCAAATATTCAACTCCCACGAAGTACCGAAAATAATAATTTTCAGCAACAATAATGTCAATAGTGGTTGTCAAATAGCAAAGGATTTATCCCTACCAAGACCAACGTTTATACTGTCATCAAACATCACACAAAAATGGCACATTCAATGTTTCATGTGACGTTAGAGCCATAAAACATTAGGCTGTAGATTTTATATGGTTAAAGAGAAACCTTTACTCCTCCAGGCTGTGAAGTCTGCTAACACACCCTACCTTACCAGAAATTTAGATCTATGGAAGCCAATCTCTCTAAATATTCTCTTTTAATTTCAGATGACTTGTGTTTGGACTTTGGGAAATTTAGCTGCATCTAGTGAGAAGACCTGTGATATACTAATCTCACAGGGGGCTCTATCGAAATTAATAGACATTTACCCAAACACTGAGTTACAAGATGCTTGCTTGTATGCTCTTAAACATTTTGTTTATCGACTAGGGGATGAGTTAAAGTATGATCATGTCCCCAATTTTATGCAATATTAGTTTTAGTATTTTCTAATAAATAAATCTGTTTTAGGGTTAGTGATATGTACACAATTGTGCAAGCACTGTCACAGTCCCAGCTAAAAAAAGAGTCATCTGAAGTTTTTTTCATTCTTTCCTGCCATCAAAGTTTTGCTGAAATCTTAACAGAAGATATCATCTTAAAACTTTCAGAACATTTTATTAAGTGTGCAGAGGAATATTTATTAGGTGTAGAAATGACAGATTTTGAGCTAGTCTATATTTGCAGGACATTAGCAAATACAAATGAAAAGATATTTGCATATGTTTTGGACTTTCTTATAGAACGAAATGCAAGTGGTTTGTGTAAAAGAGTATTATCTATAAATAATTCTTTTGTTAATAATTCACTGTTGTGGTTGATTGGTAATATTTACATAACTTGTAAAAATAAAGAGTTTTTCAGTATATTAGTCAGCTGAAATGTATATGAATTTGTATTTATTATAATAAATGTGTTGCGTGTTCTTGCATTTTTGCTTTACCTGTATTTATACGTTACATCATTAATTTATGATGGACTTGTTGTAAAAAAGGGATTTAAAAATACAGTAAAACCTTCAATACCAGGAAGTATGTATCGTTAGGGAATTTATTTTCATTGAAGCGCGTTATTACATTAATAATATTCAGAGAGCCATTAAAAGAAATAGGGTGTAATCATTTAAAGAAAAACACTTTATCGATTACAAGGGGAAGGATTGAAACCTTACAGTTGTTATCAACTACGGTCTACGGGGCAATAAATACAGATAACACACAACCTCTGCGGCAGCTGGGACACTTATTTTGACAATTAACACCTTTTGTCTTCAGTGCTTTGTAAGCCACCAACCGTGACCACGCATGCTGTAAAGCACAAGCGAAACATCGGAAAAATATTAAATAATGTAAATATGTATATTCAAATTTTGCAAAAATACATAACCTAAATCCGTTAAGAAAGTGTTTTTCATTAAATGAGTAACAGTTATGTTAATAAAAGACAATATTAGGGTGTAATCAATAAAACAACAGTCGGACGGTAAATATAATTCATTTATTATATAATTATTTTCGATAATGTTATAAGGGTTCTTACTAGGGTTTAGATTACGTCTACATTCACAAATGCAGCTAAATAGAAGACTTTATATATGTCATGGGTACTCTAGTTATGATCTAGATTTCATCAATACGAAATACTGGAGGAATACAATAATTTATTTTGGTGGTATCATCTAAAAAGAATACGAATTCGTTTCAATACTTTCTAGATTATAATAATATTTATTATTATATATTTCTTAAGGCAGTGCCTTGCGCAAAAACTACAGCAAAATGCACAGGACGATTACAAAGTGAGATGGAGTGCGACGTATTCAAAATTGTATTGTTTCCGTGAGTCACAAATAATATACAAATCACAGATGTATACAATCTATTTCATTACTGACTTCATTAAGTTAGAGACTTCATCGACATCGTTATTGTTTTGTTTTCATTTAATATCTTGCCAATTGCGTTATTATCTACTTCTTCAGTCTACTTACTTTAATTATTGATAAAATTTGTATTAAAACTGGTGTCAATTGACTGGTTCAATCTATAGTCTAAATACAATAAAAACGTGTATTGAAACCGTATTATTTGTGCAATTTCTACTTTATATTGATCGCTTACTACATATTGAAATTACTAGTACGTGTTTTATATAGGTAAGTACAAATCACAGCCTATTTATACACAATTTACATGATTGCACTACTGACAGACCACATAGCAACTTAATGTAAAACAATTGGTGCTCTACCAAATGTGGGCGTAATTTTAGTTCATTCATATCTGCGTAAATCAGATTTTCTAAAATATAAAAGATGTCGCACCGTTATACACAATGTTGAAAATAATGTTTGGAATGGAAATTGAATTAGCGAATTATTTATTCGTACATAATTTTTACTATTATTGAAATTAAGATGTATAAACTCTTAGAGGTTTAATTTTTTATCTTAGCTCAGAGTAATACTTACGCAAGAACGCACTCTGTTAAAAGTAACCACTGAGCTTATAAAGCTAACAAACACGATATAATTTGGCAGCACTTTGACAAATGTTTTAGTATTATACTTTCACCAATCATAAAAGAAGGCTATATTTGCGAGTGGTACCCCGGTGCATTACGTATGCTCGGGCGCGTGTTTGCGGTGTGTCCGACGTGCACGCGGCCGCGCGCCCGTTTGTGTCGCCGATGCGCTAACTGAAATCATTAATAAAGTGGTAAAGTCCCGACTACCCTTAGTAAACTTCGACTGTCCTAAAAAATATTTTATGTCAGATGGGACCAGTTATAGCTTTGTGAAAAATCAAGTTACTAGCATTTATTACTATGAATGACAATTTAAAAAAAAAAGACTGGAAAAGGGTTTTGTCACAAAGGTTCCTTTTTACTAAGACGATGTATAATGTTTTGTTTTTTAATTCTCCTTTCGTTTCATTTTTTCTTACAAATTAAAATTATGCACGTAAATAATTTGAAACTAGGCGGCATCTTCTTCGAGCGCGGAAAACATAAAATGCAACGGCATGCATCACTTGATTTCGATTGTTATTTGGATTACATTCAAGAACTTAAAACCCCATTCTCACCATTTCCGTGCGGAATTATTTTAGTGACCACTATTTTTAATTCGGGATATGTGGCCTCAGGGTTTCTTTCCTGTAAATTATCTGTATTAACTGGATTTATTGGCGGGAGATCTGAAATCGAATAAATAAAGCAAAATAAACGAAAAAGTGCAATAATAATGACAGTGCAATTCTACGGAGGCGAGGTTTTCCTAATAGAAGAAGGATCTCGGCGATGATAGTCTATTATTAAAACTATTTCATTTATGCGGTGTCTAAACCAACTAAAATCACGTCTCATACCTACGTATGTAGTATTTTCTCAAGTTTTTGTTACCTGTCTCTTCCGGACTCTTTCCAGAATGGGGCTCTCCGTTCAATGTTTGTGGTTTTTTCACTCTTTCTGTATATCCTCGTGCTCGTACACCTGTTTAAAATCGACTTAGGTAAATATAAACGATTCTTAACGACTGGCATATGTATACTTTAGAACTTCTCTAAAGTACGCGTTTTTGACAAGTTTGCTCCGCGTTACAAGAAGTTTGGCTGATTATGTATAAGGTTTGATTTTGTTAAGGATTAAGTATGTTGGATCATCATTTTCTGCTGTTAAACCCAGGGACGACTAAAATATTAGTGACGATACTTCATATTTTCATATGGTTGGACATTTTTAACGGCATAATGTTAGTCTTAGAGGTAGAGTCATATGGAAATATTTCTTGGGTCTTACCAATGCCGTTTTTATTGGTGTACAGCTGGATTTCGAATGAACGTACAAAAGTTAAGTTAAATTGTCAGTCAGAAATGGTTTTCATGTTTTTTCAAATACCTACTTGTTTGAGATAACTAACAATTTTTAACATTTACTTGAATAAACGTATGTATATTATTATAAATAGCAGTAGACACAAAAATTACTCACCGTGTGCGTAGGTAGGCGGGCGGTGCTGCTGTGGAAGTACAGCGAGTGCTGGAAGTGTGTTGGGTCGTCTGTGGCGTCCGCCACCTCGCATGCTGTACTCTCTAGAACATGGATTTTAATCACGATATAAATCCCGCATGAATCTTGTCAGGTGATCTACACTTAACGATTACAAATTTAAGAACTACGTTATTTATTTTTTAATGAGGGCTGCGGGAGCATAGCTTCTGTACTTATTATATATATATATATTATATGATATAGTTATTTATATACTTCTGTATCCTATATATATTAATAACATTGTTTACAAACAACAATATTTTTTGCTGTTCCTTAGATGCTCCTATAGCCCTATCAAAACATAAGTTTTTTTTTAATAATGAATATCTATTAAAATTAAGTGGCATTTACGTAAATTTTTTACAATCTTACAAGGCATGCCAAGTGTTTTAATTTAGTGAAGTTTGACTTACTCTCTTAAAGGCTCTCTCCAAAAGTCAGCGGTATGGAGGTATGGGGCTGGCAAAGCGGGAAAGCCGAACGCGTCAACTGCGCCCGTGCGCAACAGCGAGCTTTTCATGCACTGCAACTGTATATCCAAAAAATATTACTATTAATTATCACACCCCTTTTTTATTAACATTATTGCATAAATAGGTATAATGGAGTAGTATTGGCAATCAAATTTATACGAGTATTCACCTGAATAAATGGATTTAAATCAAACTTTTCTATAGGTTTATCCAACATACTAAACAACATTTTGTATAAATATTAGGTACCTACAGTCGTGCGTTGATGGATTTTAAAATGGTAAATCAATGAACTGAAATCTCACACTGCAAGTTTTGCTTCCAACCTGAGTGAGACCTGAGAAGATTTTTAAAGGTCTCATTCAAATATGGACTGTTATTTTAAAGGTAGTAAATTGTACGGTTATATTATAATCATTTCATTGATTTACCCGGTAGAAGACTACCTATAACTCTAAAACTTTTTCTACATAATTGTCACTACAGCAAGGTTAAGGAAACATCGATAGCTAAGAAAAACAGTCATGAAGGGGCTATAGAGCAAACCCAAATAAAATTAACTACTGTCAAGGAAGAAGACAACTGAACGGAATTGGTTATATTTACAGAAATCAGCAAAATTCATGACGAGAACAATCATGGTGATTTTGGCGACTCGCACATTAATCGATAGCTTGTGAAATCACATACTTCGGCCGCACTGGCTCTCTGCCGGCGCACTCCAACTACTCTGCCTTCGCCCTGCCTAATATTAGCCGCATTACGATTAGCTTGTTAATATGAGCGATACGTCACAATTTTTAGTTAAGAAAGTAATATCGAGTAAAACGCGTTTAATTTGAAAACGAGCAATTGAACTATAAAGGTATTAAACGGCGGGATAGTTTTTGTTTTAAATTAAATAAAAACTATGTGAAACTATAAACCTAAACACAACCGGTGTTTAATACACAAATTGTTTTCTTTCTACCCTTTACCGACATACAATTAACACATATTTCTAACTTTGAATTTGAAATACTTTACTTAATTTCTCGGCGATTCTAAACGCGCCCTCCCATGACCGTGCTTGCTACTAATATTGTTTCATTTAATATACCTTCCAACAATCAGTGTTTATAATATCAGATGCGAATATCAAAGACAAAAAATAAACACTTTTTGTTCAAAGTAACAGGTGTTTGAACAATAGTGAAAAACGCGTTTTAATCAACATTTTCTTTTTTAAAGTGTAATTAAGTTTCGGGATGTGTGACCGTGACTGTCACTAGCTATAGAAGGCCCGGCGAGTGGCGATCGCGAACGTACGTGCGCGTGGTGTGCGGGCGCGCCGTCGAACAGTAGGTTGGTGACGCCCGCGCCCCCGAGTACCTCTCTGCGCTGCCGCTCGGCGTCCGCTCGCAGCCGCCGGACCAGACGCTCTGCTTCGCCCAGCCGCGCGCGCAGTGCCCCAGCACTCTCCCCTTCTTCCTCTGTTGCATCCTCCTCAAGGGACCGCAGCTTGCTGCACACAATTTTTTTCAATCACCATCGTAGTAGGTTAAAAGTTGAAAACTATTCAGTGGCAAAAGCGACGTAGGTATGTTAGACCTACGTCGTTAGTTGATCACTGGCTTGAATCATTAAATGCAATGAACCGGTACGATTTCTGTTCAAAATTGAAAGTTTCCCAATTAGTTTGGAAGATTTGCAGATTTATTATTTATTTATTTTCTTTAATATCACAAAACGAAGTCTACAGGTCTCGTATAAATAGTAAAGTGCATTATATTTCAAAGCCAGCATCTTAATCATGAAATTAGAATTAGTAATTAGTATGAATAGGCATACTTGGCTTGTTCGTCGACAATGCTCTGTAGCCGCAGCAAATCATGGGCGCAGGCACTGGCTTCACCGCGCGCTGCTGCTGCTTCCTTTTCCAACCGCTCTATCTCTCCCCGCAGAGATGACACCTTACATTGAATCGCATTTGTAACTATTAGTATCCGAATACGTATATGAAAATCGAAGGTTACTTTGTTTTTAACACTTTTTATTATAAATATGGAAAGTGGAAACCCTTTACTCTTTACTAAGATTTTGTACCAACCACTATTGTGGTGTATTGGTTTAATAATCTCTGCCTCTCTCAGTGTAAAAACATTCAATAAATATACCTATCAATTAATTTTGAGAGAAAAGCTTAGGTCCATGTTAAATAATCGTTTAATAATAATATGTAGTTATGTTCTTACCAAACTTTCGTTGTCATCACAATTAGTTGAGCTATTTTTCGCAGGTTCTTTGTTGAATATCAGTTGAAATTGTAAGTCTGAAAAAATAAGTTTTTTGTTATTCAACAACCAGAGCCAGAATTGGTTTGAACAATAATTTTAAGCAGACCACCTCTATTTCTTTCTCGTAATGATTCGATTTCGGCGTGCAGGCCACTGAGCATCAGACGATGTTGCTCCTGCAAGAACCGAACGCTATGCTCGAGGTGGGCGATCCTCGCAGCCGGGTCACCTCCACTGATGTACAGTCCGCCATTTGGCTCTACAGGTGTCTTTTTTACCTGAAATTGTTATATTTAAAACGTTAATAGAACTTCTTTTTTTATTTTGGGTAAGTGACGAGTGACAGTAATTTGTAGGATTCATCAAGATATCAACTGATGTATTCGTCTATATATATTTTATAATAATTAAATATTCATTATATTCATATATATTCAATTATAGATTTCATCGATGACCCTAAACTAGACAACTTATTTTGAAATTTGTATTATATATTTGTATATAATATAGTATGGTTCAACACTTAACACACAAAGTGGCATGATTTAGATTTTAATAATACCGTAAGTATATACGATACCTTACAAATACACAAAGGGCATTGAAATCCTTCGCAATTACTGACTCACGATTGTCCTTTGTTTCGTTTTTGTGTTAGCTACTAGTCATTGCTATCGTGTCCTGAATAGTATTTGGGTACGTATAATTTCAATGTAAACATAGTTCAAAATGAATTTACACTAATCTCGACTTTTAATTCAATTTATAAAATAAAATTTATATCAAACGCATCGTTTCAATTTCGATCGCGATTTCTAATCAGTTTCTTCCGTGTTATGACTTATGATTGCGATTGCATAAACGCAATAAATTTCTAAGGATTTTTTTATATAATACTCAAGATATATAGCTCACTAAATACCTTTCCTTGGAGCGAGGCGAAGGGCACTCCAGGCACGAGTACCTTCGAGGCCATCGCTGCACTTTACACTAAGAAAATACACTGGAGATAGCACACGCGCGTTCGTAGAGAGAGCGATTCGACATTTGCAAGTGATACGCGCAATGCTAGACTCGAAATATTCACAAATAGTATTTTGACCGTGAACTTGACGGGTTCTAAAACGTAGTGATTTTTACGGGGTTTTTGATTCTATGGGGTTCTAGAGGTGGTTTTTAAGGTAATAGTGTGCGAGGGGAGTGGGGAATGTATTGATCGCGCCGCCGCACCGGGTGTAGTGCTGAGTCACAGATCTTGTCACTGCATGGCGCGGTGCCAACGGATCGAGTAAACTCCGTAATCGCTAATTTCCACTATCGTTAATGAATACGATTTTGATATGAGTATGCGGCTGCATTGTTTGCCAATCTGTCGAGAGGAACTTAAGAACTTAACAACTTAATTTACTTTTTATTGAATAAAAATTGGACATGTTTTAATAATTTGGTAAATGTCTCATTTGGTTTTAAGTTTTTAATTTGGTGTTTAAGACGTTATATATTGGAAGTTACAGGACATATTAATATGCATGAACATATAATATGTTTAAAGTAATAAAATAATGATTATCATATTTATTATTATTGATGCATACGTATTTAGAAAGAAAAACTATTCACAACACATATATTGTTGATAAAAGACAGAGGATATATTGAGTAGATAAACAGCAGTTTAGCTATCGCAATTCGCTAAGAAGCAATTTCCAAATGGCGCTAATTTTATATTTTAAATATAATCATAATTAGTATTAAATATATTATGTATAGCTTTTGAGCCAAAAAAAAAAAATATTGCAAACATTGGTAAAGGATATAAAAAGAGAAACGTTTTTAAACAGGCCCAAAGGCAGAGATGAAGAATTTCGTTCCATACGGAGTACGATAGCCTCTCTCTCTTTAATCGTTTTTTTAACTTCCTGTAGAAGAATTAGTTGAGAAGATAATTCGACTACTTCTGGAATTGAATTACAACTACAGAATTTGTCATCCATATAATAATTACCACGATCAATGACGTCACCAGGAAAATTATACTTATTTGGGGTATAAAGGGTCTAATGGATCACATCGGTAGAAAACGCATTAATATTTGTTATGTTCAGACAAAGTTTTAATTTGAAGATACATTGGCACAACAGAAAATTTAAATCGAAGTAAAGCTGTGAATAAATCAGGTTATACATTTGGACTTACACGAGTATCTTGAGGGTTTAGAGCTTTTGTAATCGACTTATGGCTATTTATATTTAGGGAAATAAATTATTATAACACACTTTTTCTTGTTTCAAGATTTGTGACAAAAGATTTAACTTTATTTTTAAAAGAAGAAAATGTACACATAGACCATGGAGGAAAATAAAAGGAGATTGTATATACATAATAAAATGTGTAAAGGTGTGGCGTTTTTTTTTTTTCCCACCGTTTTTTTTAATACATATGCAACATGTCATTTATAGATTTCATCTGACTTTGCGCTAGAACCAAGATTCAAGAACCATTCTAACTTCGGTCACAGATGTTTCACGTTTAACACCATGATATGGAATTGTATACCCTTTGGTATCATTTTTATCCAATACAGGAAAAATCAAAATCAATGAATTTAATTATTAATTTTTTAAATTAATTATAAGGGAGTGATTTTTATTCACATTTGAGTGACATAAACCGCCGTTTTGTAATATCTATGGTGATTTTATCAAATGTATAATCTGTAGTAAGTAATAAGTGAGTAAACAAAAAGTAATAGTTTTAAAGAATAAAGAATTAATGGAATATTTGATCAAACAATGTAATTAAATTATTAGTACAAAATTTTTAATCCCTATGATATCCTTAGAACAACCACCAAAACGTTCACAATAGTTGTTTCGTAATGCTTATTATAATTTAATAACAATAATTTTTACAACGTTCTTTGGTTATAAAACGAAATGTTTCGATCCGTTTTATCTGTAATGTGTATGCGAAATATGGGGGTTACCATGCGTATCAAATGCTTGCGAAATAAAGTTATACTATTTGTAAAAAAACAAAAAAAAAATTTGAAAAACTCTTTATGGAAAAAGTGAACACATTCGAGGTACGTAGCGAGGTAGGTAGGAGGTTTTTAAAAGTTTATCAAGCTGTATAGTGTGCAACCTTAAATAAACTTCTTAAGCAATATATATTATTGTTTATAATAATTATAAATATTTTTAGGCTATGGATTTATTAAGAATCTATAATTTTGACCCCTAGAAAATTTTCGGTAGTAAAAGTTGTATAAAATACCATTTTATAGCATATCAAAGGAGAAAAGAAAGTTACTTCATTATTATTATTACCACAGTAACGATCTATAATTTATTCTATTAATCTTATAAATATGTAACTTATAAAATCCGTTGATTATTATTGCTTTTTTTAAATATTGTATAGGTAAGGGTTGCCGTGGCAACGTGTGTTGCTAAGCAACCGTGACTGAAACACCCCATTATTGTTCATCTCTGGTCATAAATATCACATCGGCCTACGCTAACGCTCTTTTATAAACCATAAATACTTTGTCCTTTATCTAAATGCAATATTGAATTCATATTTCTGTATTTTTTTGCATTGTATACTTTGAAATTAATTAACAATACTATTATCAAACATAGACGATATATTTTTGTTTGTGTGTGTGTTAAAAAGTAATGGAGGCGTGCGTTCGTGGTTTCTCTTTTATGCCTGAAAAGCAAGAAAAATGTGACCTGAAGGTTTGTAAATTGTTAGTTTTATGAGGATGGTATTGTGTAGATATTGGTATTGGTGGATTTGGTTTCGCTTCAAGCTGGTATTTAAAGTAAAACACTTTATTAACGTGTAATCCGTTAATAAAGTGTTTTTCTTTAAATGAGTAACAGTTATGTTAATAAAAGACAAGCTGGTATTATTTACCGGGGCAAATAATACATCATAGAGCTAGGAGCACTCTTTTGGGTGTTACATTCAAAAAAAACAAAGTATTCTGAAAAGTAAGAAAACTGCTTCAAACTGTGTTTATAACGCCTGGCTATTTAGCGAAGCAAAATTTTTTGAAAGAAACCTTTTCAGCTCGTCGATAGCGAGGTGTTAGAGCAAACATGGAAATTTAGCCGACGTCAGCGACTAAAGCAGCAGGAACAGAAGATATGGGAGGAGTTCGTGCAGGAAAAGGATGTCGTCACCAACATCTGCAAGGGTAAAACGATTTCGTTTTTTAAATTATATTGAATATGTTCTGTAGATTCTGCATAATACTTGAGATAACAGATTTAACTAAAGTGAACAGTAGTTGTCAGTTTCATCAAAATTATGAATAGTATCGTGTCAGAGGATGTTGTGAGTTAACATGAAGTGATGGTGACGATTCAGTTATAAATGTGATTTTCAGATGATCCATATCAATTCATTGAACAACTGTCCGATGAGAAAATTAAAGAACTTCTTGATATTGAATTGGAGAAGATGAAAAAGGAGAGATTCGAGGAAGAGATACAGGTATTATTTTTCTACAGCGATTGTACCATATTACAATCGCTGTTTTGATTTTTGGCAACTATCAATTAATAAAAATGAAAGTCATAAAGGCTGTCATTTTATTCCTCAACTAACCAAAATTGTCGTGTTGTCATTTTAGTTTAATTATTTACGATTGAATAGTAAGAATAATATATTTTTCAATATTTATTTGTGATAGCGATATGAGATACATAAACGTCGGAGCAATTTGAGGTTCGAGTACGTTTAAAAAATAATAAAGGTGTTGAAATATTTCTAACTTTAACAATAAGTAGGCTTTGAACTTGTAGTCTTAGTTTTGCTTATTATACCACGATATATGCTATCCAGGGTAACGAATTATCTCCAAAGAATGAAGATGAACAACGTGTTCCGCAAGAGATTGACAACCAACTCGTAGTAAGTTTTAATGAGTCAGAGAAAGAAAATGAAACGTTTCATATATTTGATGACGAGAAGGAAGATGTTTCAGGTTTGTATTTCCTAGTATTCGTAAATTATAAAGTGTAATTGTAAGATGTTGTATGGTTGGTACCATTTGTCAAACACTTGTGTCAAAAATAAAATTGTAGAAGTTTCTGGAAAATAAAATGGATAAATTATACTGGCGACTACGTTCGTTTTTCAACATACAGCTTTGAAATTCCACAGTTACGAGTCTGAAATTATTGAATAAAAAAAAGTAAACATTATTGGGCTAACTTGCACAAAAATGTATAATAGCAGATTATGATCTCAGTGATGGATCAAATTAGTAAACACTTCAATACTAAAATCAATAGTATGTATATATTCCTAGTAGTGAGTGGAGTAGTTGGCAAATGATCAGGTGGGTCACGACCTAGGCGCTAACCGCATCCTAATCATGGACAAGTGTAACGTCAGAGGATTTTGGTCGGAAATACTTCATTTGGCAGCTAGTTCTACAAAGGGGTGATGTTCGATGAAAGTGTCTCAAAGTAGTTGAAATGATACGGCTGAAATTTCATTCAGCTGCTGCTATTAAAATTATACTTTCAGCTGTATGTAATATTATTTTGATAGATCATCGTGGTCCTATTTGTACCGTTATTTTGAATAGTTAAATTTTATCTATAGGAGCTATATATGAATCTCTTTTATAGGTGTATCGGGTCCTGAGGACGAATTATTAAACGACTCACTGAGTCCACCATGTACAGTGCGAGAGCGACTTACTCCAAGCCCTAATGCTCGTTATCCGAGTCCTGATAAAGATTCCAGTAAGTTCCTTTTCACCAAACAATTCATAGCACCTTACCCGAAGGGTAAAAATTTGAACTATATACTAAGACAATGCAATCCGTCCGTCACCAGGCTGTATCTTATGAAACAGTTCACATTTTCACAGATACTAATACTGAAGCTCCCATGCAACAAACGTGATATTCCCTAAAATAATGGTACGGAAACCTTCGTGCATGAGTCCAACTCCACCTGGTTTTTATCTATACATATTGCACCTGAATTTTGAAATAACCTTATAGGTTCACAGTCTAACATAGGATTTGTAATATCGTTATAATATATACTTTGTAAGCCTCTTCAAATCGTACTTAAACTAGGCAATTTAGGTATATATAAATTAAAACAATCATTCATTTTTAAGGTACGAAGTCTTCAGAAAACGTCGCGGGTATGATCGAGAGCAGTATCTACTGCGCTAAAGTCAAGGAGCTTCGCCTCAAAATTGCAGCTGAGTTGGACGAGATAGCGTAAGATATTCAATAGTTTTATAGGTATGTTTTCTATAGATTATGTAATATATAGAAGTAGCACTGTTTTGATTTCACATATTTGTCGGTTATCATATATATTTTTTAATATTTTAATTGTAGTATGGTACTCGAGAGGCAGAATATATTCAACATTGATCCGGCGGATTTACCGAAAATGATGCGACGCTCCGTTGAGTTCACATCGCGATTTAACAGAATTAACATTTATCAGTTGCAGCGTCAGGTATTGTATTTTTATAAAGATTTATTTATCAGTCAAGTAAGTTTAATTTAAATGGTCATATTTATATTTCAGTTGCATGATATAAAAAGGAACGATTCACAAACGATGCCATTCGCAAAGCACACACAATTTCAAACTCAACTAGTCAGGATTGTGTCGCTACATCAGAACGCACTACATTCATTTCAGGTAAAGAGACTTATTTATTGTTGTTGTTAAATTTCGTAATAATTAAGTACAAAAATAGTTAATAAAGTTTTTTTCCTGAAGGGGCAATTTCTTAATGTTCTTAATATTTTCGTAATCATAATGAAAAGAATACACACGGAGCTAAAACCCAATTTTACTCTATTTACTAGAGGTGCCTGGTCACTCTTGCACCTTGCAAAAAAATATACTATTATGCATTATAAGGAAGCTATTTTTATCATTAAGTTGGATTATAATGACTTGTTATAAAGTGTTGCATAGAAATAAATTTTGTATCTTTTCTGTTTCCTTCCGCTCTCCTGTTCGTTTACATATGTTTACCACGTGTGTCCTAAAGTATTAAAAACATTCAAAATGCGTATAATTTCACTCCAATAAATTTTCCATTATAACTTCAGGTCTTTATGAAGTCGTTTCCGCAAATGTTTTGTATCCGTGAGAGCGGCGAGGCGCTACGGTCGCTGGCGTGTATGATGCGTGACGTCACAGAAGTCTGTTCTGCTCTTGCAGCACCGCCAGCATTAGCCGCCGCACAGCGCCTCTATAATGATGTACGTATGACAAACAATTTTGCTACTGAGTCAATTAAAAACAGTTATTTACCAAAATGTTTATGTAGACGATGTTATGTTAGACCTTAAATATAATGAACAAAAAAGATAATAATAACGCTTTTCAGAGTTTGCCGTGCGCCACTGATAAACTTTTGAACGCGATCGAAGATTACACAAATAGGATGACGGAGTATTTGAATAGCACTGAAAATACTGTAAATATTGTTTAAATTAATTTTTACATTTCGTTTAATGATGATGACCCTTTGGTTTACTACTTCGATAGAACTAACAAAAGCTCTTTTTGCTGACGTATTACTTATAATACTTATTTGGAGGTTTGATTGTGTGGCATATTGAATAAAAAATATTCCTAGCAGATTTTGTGTCAACCACTGTCACTGAAACGTATTGCTATATATTAATTAATAAACGAAGATAAGTAATCAGGATTACCATTTAGGTTATATTTGATCTATAATATAATCCATCACCCAACAGGGTAACTTCGTATTTGACATTTTTTATCTATATAATCATTAACCTTGACACGTTGACCCTCAACAACTACTTGTGACTCATTACATTAACATTCTGTTAATACGGGGTTCAATATTCGTTTTCCAGAGCGTATCCTGTTCTCGAAATTCTAAGAGGTCAAGGCGAGGAAGGAAATCTATTCGGTCGTGTTCAAAGTCAGGAAAATCATGTGAGCTCTTTTACCATTTCATTAATTAATTAATAATTAATTAATTAATTAATTACTGTCAGTCTTTATGTACACACGAAGTGCACTTGTCAACTTTTTTTGAGTGTTTTAATTTACATTTATTGCTTGACCTGAAGTTAAAGATGTGGAATGGACGGAAAAATGTCTATGTCACTCTTTTTATCGCAAATTGTTGGGTAAAATATATAGTTACAAGCTTTTGTAGCTATATAGTATTAGTATAGTGTTGTTAAACCATGGTCCCCATGACATAGGAAGACAAGGATAAAAGAAAGTACATACATTCTAGTGATAACAATACGCAAACAGTAATTCTATTACCAGACGTATTATAAATGTTGATAGAATGCCATATATGACATTCATAAACCATTTTTTCCCTTATCCCCATCGTATCGTAATGATCCTAGACGATTCTTGTAATGTGAATATAGCTGGAAATAGATTTTTACAGAAATCGAGATTTTATAGTGTGTTAGGTAAAATGTAAAAATAAATGTTATTTCCTCTACATTGTTTTTTAAAAGAGCGTATTGCCATCTTAAAGAACGGCAACGCACTTGTGAGGCCTCTGGCATTGTGAGTGTCCATGGGCGGCCGTATTACTCACGATCAGGTGAGCCTCCTGCCCGTTTGCCCCTGGTTTAAAAAAAGTGCTCGTAAGTATAATATTAAAACCTAATGTTTGTCGCAGTTGGGGATACTGAGGGGCAACTATCGATGTATTCGTTGGATACGCTGCGACGACCTTCTACTATTAAACCCTCCAGCTCGAAGCTCTATTCAGGGTTAGTACATTTATGAAGTGTTTCGATCGACAGTGTCAATTGTCAAATATAAATCAAGAAAACACAAGTACTAGTACAGTTTTTTAACATTGAACAGTAGGTAACTTTTAGGAACAGGAGAGTATTTGATTATTTAATCAATGTAGTAGTAGAAGACAATATTGATTGTTTATTAATGGCAACTTTAAATACTTCATATAATAAGTAAAATACAAGTGAACATTTTAGTGGCACATCAAAGAAGCGTGGCAGTCTAAGCGGATGCAGTAAGGTGTCAATTGAAAAGACTGTCCACGTGCCGCGACGAAAAAGGAGTCCCAGGTTGTACAATAGTCTAAAAATATTTAATACTTGTTGCTCTTCGTAGTAACGTCGTTGGTTTTAACTACTTATCATACTCAAAGAAGATGCTCTCAGTTTAAATTTTATTTTAGCTATTTTTAATTCACTCATACGTAGTTTTTAAAATTTTATTTTAATTACAACACAAACTAGCATTCTAAGCAATAATTAATCTAATCACCCATTTGGTCCATGCAGTGCAGTTACTTTGTATATGTAATTTGCTAGTATTTTCTAACTATTATTTTTATTTGTTATTATTAGAAAATGTGATTTGGTGATATTTATTTCCCATTTAAAGATCACGGCGGCCACTAATGCGTGACCCTCAAGCTGGAGCCCCCAAACCAAGGCGGAAATCTGACAAAGACCTGGATGTACCAACTCTTGTTGAAGCAGTAGCACCAGTGAGTATGTTTTTAGATAGCCAGACATTTCACTCTGTATGCACTATACTATTCATCAGATAGGACCACTACACAATTTTTCGTTATTTATTATACACATAAAATAATAAATAAAAATTTAAATACTACTGATATAAAAATTATGTCTTACTAGTGCGCCTCAAGTCACATAAGCCGAGAGCCGAGTCCTACTATAAAAGATCTCACGAAAGGCAAAGAATCTCCGAGATCACCAAAAAAAGTGGCCAAGAGGCTTAAGAAAGAACGGACTCCCAGAAGAAATTCTAAGTCACCAAAGAGAAGTATTACTAAATCAACCGGAAAACAATCTGTGGCTTTAATCAATCAAGTAGAAAGTAGAGAGGCACCTGAGCAAACTAAGGTGCCGGTGCTGATTAACATAGATGACACTGAAAGTGATATTAAAGAAATGCCAAAAAAAGAATTAGAAACACCAAAAAAGGAAACAGATACGACAAAAAAAGATATAGCCACACTTACAAAACTGAACGAATCTTTTAAAAAGGGAACCATAGCGTCTAAAAAGGAAACTCCACGGAAATCTATTACGCCTCGAAGTGATCTAACTTTAACTAAGAAACAATTCACACCTAGGAAAGAAATCACTCCGCGGAATCACACGCCTCGACAAGAAAAGACGAATCTCGAAGAACCCATACCACCCGAGAAGCTTAGGTCACCTCGTACACCTCGAACTATGAATATGGGTGCAGGCGAGAAAAGGGTAGAAGAAGATGAAAGAGACACATCGAGAAGAGAAAATATTAAGGATACACTGATAAAAGAAGAGATTAGAGATACACCGAGAAAAGAAGAGAGGCACAGTGACAGAGATGGAAGGGTAAGTTATTTTCCATTCATTATATTGTAACCTGTCTTAATATTGTATTTTTAACTTGAATAACCAATATATGTACATAGAATATATGTATAAGCATATAATTTTTTACTAAGTAAACGCTAAAACTAAGCAAACTATACATAATATCAAATGGTAACTCTTAATTCCGAACATTGAATCGAGATGTTATAATATGAATGAAAAAAAAAGTTTTTTTTTTTCGCTCACCTCGTCACTGAAACATAATTTATATTTAAAAAAATACATAACCTTAACTAAAACAACTAGAAAGTGTTGACTATTCTTTATTTAAGGGGTATAAGGGCTATAAGGTTAAGGAACAGTTATTTATTAGTTCAAGAGCTGTAAGAGGGCATAAAATAAAAATATGGGTTTAATAAAAAACGTGATTTAATGAAAAACAAGTGTCGAAATGCGTTTACAAATAACGCGTCTAATATTTGTACGATGAAAGCCCACAAAAGCATCACAGTGAATTAATAATATTTAATAAATATATTTACAATGTCTTTGCATATATTACGAATATATTCAAAATCTCAAGGAGAGAGCACGTTTTATATATAAAAATAGATATCTGTCATTATATGTACCATAAACAAGAAAGAGAAATGGGAATTCAAAATGCTTTATCGGGCAGTGATTGTGCATTATAGTGTGTAATCTTTGGGTTGTAAGCATTATGGAATATTTAAAGATTTCTTATTGATCGCTTTCGTAATAAAATACAGTAACTAGGTGTATTTATCATTATAAAACCCAGTACTACAAGGATTTAAGATAATTGTTATTATCGCAGTATTTCTCTTGAAACATCTATTTTATAAATGACAGAATAAATATTGTTTGTGATTTAGGCGCACTTCCCACAGAGTGGCATGTTGTCCATCACGGAAAATGTGGAGTCTGTCACTGGGTTGCGGCATTTCTGAAATTGACAAATATTTATATGAATTTAAAACTCTTGATTTGAGTACCTCAATGTGGCCTATTTTAGTATCCTATAATCTGTTTATTCCCATCACTGTTGTGGGGTTCTATATGAATCAATTATTATGTATAACCTTGCACGTGAAGCAATCACGATGCCATTTAGCGTCGAGCGCAACAATTGCCTTGTCGACGATGGGTTGAGCGCAGCCGGCGCAGCGCGCTGCAAACTTGTCCGCGTAGCACAATGAGCAGTATGGGCGCCCGGCCTGAGAACGATAAATAATATATTTTATTACTAGTTTAAAATATACAGCCCATTTTATTACCAATAGACAAATGGAATATCTAATTATGGAATAAAATGTGGTTCGTACGTACACTAATAAAGCTTTATCATTTTATCAAGGTATATTCTAAATGTACCTGTTCCATGAAACCTCCTCCACCTAGTTCCTTTTTGCAGCCACCGCAGACAAAGTGGTGCGCGTGCCAAGATACTCCCAATGCTTGAATAACGCGCTGTAAATAAAAAAATATTTAAGAGCCAGTCATGGAAAATCATGGCGTTGTCGAACGTTCAGTGTATGTGTAGTATATCCATTTTTTTTGTAGGTCAAATTCTCTCTGCGTAAATAGTCCCAAAGTACAATGACACTAACAGGTCGCAAGTCCCTAATTAGTTTTACTTTGTTGTCAAACAATACGGATATCTTTGAAAAGAAAGAACGCATACGGTACTATGATTGTGGCAAGGTCATTGAGATGTGACATAACATGATCAAAGCAGTAGTTACTAGTTAATACGAATGTTGTGAACATAAATAGCACCATTGTTTTCCCGTCATGACATCATCGCTGTGGGGACGGTTGAGATCAATCTCGTTTATGATTTGTTTGATTTCAATGTGAATACTAAGCTAAAGGGACTATTACATGTAGTTAAATAATTCATTCATTTTATGTAAGTCCATTATGGCATATCTGCTGTAAAATCAAAATTGTACTAAAAGTCTACAAGCCACGCGACGATGAGTCAGTCATATAATATGGTACAAGTGTGAATCATCATGTGTTGAATTATACCGAAATAAGGACCTGTAGGAGTTGTATCTTATTATTTTGATGCCTTTAAATTATTCGGTTGCGTAACTGTTATTTGTTACTGAGGCGAGGCATGAGATGTCAGAGTGAGCGCACCTTTATTACCAAATTAGGCAGGCTCCCTTGACCTTGTAGTTTCTCACTCCATCGTTATGATATCCTTGATCGTGAACTTGTTGCGCTAATTCGCGTAAGACGTATACGTCTATATAGTCACAATATAGTGTAAATTGTATGATTTTTTTTTAATAAGTAGTTTACATATTTACTTAAAACAATTATACTCACAACGTTTTTCTCAAAGAAACTCATTAACAATATTTACATTTTATTGACTGAATTAATTTATCAATTTAAAAAACTACATATTTAATTAAGAAATTCTTTGTAATAATGATTCAATTAAAATGCCGTAACTTGTATAATTAACCAGCGAGTCAAGTCAAAGTGTAAGAATTATTAGCGTAGGCTACATATAAAGCGTAGGTTGATCACCTTACAAGTGAGGTTTATTATAACCATTGCGTCACCTTTCCAATGGGAGACAGTTAATGAGGTGACTCACGTCAGTGATGGGATCCCCGCAGCCGTGGCAACGTGGGCTGTGGTGGCGGGTGTAGCAAGGCACGCATCGGACACCACCATCGTGCTGGTGGAACTTGGCGCCTTCGATGGGCTGCCGGCATGACCCGCATGTGAAGTGCTCAGGGTGCCACTTCTTATTCAAAGCCGTTACTATCTGTAAAAAACAAAAATGAATCACTAAAGTTTCTTAATATCCTATAATCTATATAATAGCTTAGTAATAAAAAAAAATAAGTATTTCTTTGCTTATGATGATGTTTAGGAAATTAAACATCAAATATTATAAGTAATAATTTTTGGTTTATTATATATCATGATGTCATATTTATTTCTTTGAGGAAAGTAATATAATTGATGGCTCGATACTTGTAGCTTATCACAAATAATGTCACCAATTCAGTACACCAGGCGACACAGGTTTACTTTGTTATTTAAAACAAGGCCGATGTAAGAAAAACACCGTTTTCATATGAAATGAAATGTTTTGCGTAAACTCATGCGTTTACAGTACTTGTCATACTTTGTCTAGTTCTTGATGCAAGGCATCAGCCCATGTCACTGAAAAGAGTGCGAAATCTGTATTTGTGGAAATAATAATATGTATTTTTAGCGATTTACTTTCCGCTAGAACTTGTTTCTTTATGTAAGCGTAATGCTTAGTACGCATTAGATTTTTCATGGCGCGATGCTTTCCGCAAAGTTCTATGAGTTATAGAAATTATATGATAAATACACCACAAAAAGTCGCGTAATCATAAATTCACAATCAAGTGTTTATCGTGGACCAAAGAGGTGTGAAGCAAGGTAACCAAACCGGGTTTAAAAAAATACTATATGACCTTTCATGATAAGTATCATAAAAGAGGGTAATCTATCTATATCGGTGTTACAAACTTTGACTTGTTGCGACAACTGTATCGATACACGGATAAAAACAAATTATCCTTTGATAAGTTTCACAGTTATTCTTATTACTGATATGATATGGAAAAGTATTTGTTTTATCTATTTTTTATTGACCATAATATACCTAGTATTTTACTAGGTACCGATTGAAAGTCCACCGTGAAAAGTCGTATAAGGAACTTCAAACTAATTTTAAATCCGATAGCACAAAGTTTTAGATGCTATGACTGTAAATGAAAATAAATCAAATAGGTGCATAAAAAAGACCTAACGATACAATTATATAGGCTTGTTTATTTATTTGTATTGTTTTTATTATAACAAAATGAAAAAAAAACTTTTAATATACTTACTCTGCCTTGAATAGGTCCATTGCAGCTGTTGCAGATGACAGGTGCTGGGTCTTTTGTTGCCTGTAAAAAGAGTATTTTTATGCCTTAGATGTCATACAATCACTTATTATGTCGTATACACTCTTAAGTGGCGACCGTAAGGTCGACAACGTTATAAAGAAACGTAATAAGGACAAAATTAACTCGTAAAGGCTATCGAAATATTTATCAATAAAAAATATATTTGTCGTAATATGTTCAAAATAAGGCAATGCTAATTTTTAAAGTAAGATGCCATGAAGTTTTAGTTTACCTAGGACGGTGTACTTATTGGAACATTAAAATCCATATTATTTTTTATTAAAACATGAATAATTTGTCCAATTAAAACAGGATTGTAATCATTATTTTTATTAAACTCATACCTTAATTGCATTCTTTACCATGACAAGGAGAAATTGCATTTTTATTAATATGAGATTATATCCAAAAAGTTTTAAAATAACTACCGCAAGTGTAGACCAATTTTTAAATATTGACTTATGTTTATTATTTCAGTTATTTATAATGTTGCATTCTAATATTAACTAAATGTAAAATTCCATCAAATAGTTTTTGTGTTAAAAATCTTTGCTCTTTTAAATATTTGTATAGAAAGTGTAAAACCATAAACGCAACAAGCTGCATCGCGGCTTTTTTAGGATACTGTGGGAGGCGTCAACGAGGAGAGTTAATTTATATCTCACGTGAACACTTTGTAAACACCTATGGGCTGCTTTAGAGAGTATATCCAATTACACTTTCCAGACCAGAGATAGTGTCAATATTCTGATAGTAAAAATTTGATATGTAGTTTTATGCCGTTATGCAATTTTCTGAATCATCATTTATCATTCTATTTCATGTAAAGTTAAATAAAATTATAAATATAAATAGTGCGAGACGGACTCGTACAGGGACAAAATCACGTTTGTTTTATGAGAAATATTTATTTTATTCTATTTGAATTATTCATCATGGGTCTGTGCAGACTAAAATAAAAAAAGAGTTCGTGAATTAGAATTCGGTTCAAACTATATATAAAATAATTCATAGTTCAAGTGCTAAAACAGTGATGATATTTCAAAGACGAAATATATAAAGTTTCAGCTGCGTAAGAAGTATAATTGGACACCGTTTACCATATACAATTCTATGAGTACCTAATACAAATAGCAGATGCGCAGTACGGTCATTGTTGTAATTGCTACTAATATCTTGATCATGGAAAACTACTTGTCTCGGCTCATTTACAACGACCAATACATTTGCATTAGGTGCATCTGTTTTTATTTCGCTTATTTTTATCAAAACAATGTCCAGTGTAGTATTTTTCATTTATCATTGGTGTCCACCAGAAATGGTGGAAAGTCAAATTGGTCTTTCAAGGACGAAAGTCCTTGTGTGACCCGTGTTGACCTGTGTTTAGTAAATTTATTTTATTCTATTCAGTCACAATTTATTAAGTATGAAGCGACGAATATAGTACATATCGGATATGCAAGTTTTTCCTGCTGAGGTTAATATAAATAATTTATCAGCATTGGCTTGCTATGAGTAGGCATAGCACAGCAGGCCTTGGAAATAATATATTGTGACTCTGGCTACGTTGTTGTCTCTGGGGCCACGAGACACAACATCCAGGGAATTAATTTATGTTTCCTAGCAGTTGAGCATGCGCCTCCTCTGATGGTCATGCGTTTAGGTGAACATTTCTAAAATATGGAACCAATATTAAATTTAAAAATTTCACGTTTGCTTCGTTTCTGTCTTCGATTGTCTGGTTTTCAGTTAATGAAATTTATAGATTATTCAAAACTATATTACAGAAATTATTCTTTAATGTTGGTTAATTATTGTAAATTTTATCAAAGATAATTGTTAATAATAATAATTTTTATAAAATATTTTATTTAAGTTTGGCAGATTAAAGGTAGTATCAATTAAATAATATAATCGTATAGTCTCTATTGTTGGGTTTATCGATATAGATTTAAAATAAGCTTTTTACTGTATGTGTATCATGTAAATTGTAAAATAAACACAATAATTGTTGTGTAATATTTAAGTAAATAAATTAATATATTTATGTATTTTCAAAGTTTTAAACTCAAACAATAAAATAATCTTTTGTCGTTATCTTATCTAGGATCCGGCAATAAAATGCTATTCATATAACTGTAACGTTAATTAGTTTTATTTCCAATAAACGCAATCACAGATAAAAATAATTCAATGTTAATCCTTATCACTGTATGTTTATGCTTTTCATGAAATTTTCAAGAAAATTATTATCTTAACTAGTTCAATGCTACCACCACCGCGTTGGCTTACAATTAAAGAGCTTTATATTTTTCATTCTAACAAGTTCGATACTCAAATATAATTCTGTCAGAATTATTTGTAAAAAGAATTGTTATTCATATTCGCTTTAAAGTTCTACATAACAATTTTAATTTTCCATTTAATAATACATTTTTAATGTTGATAAATTAAAATTCTGTTTGTATTGATAATAGAAATATCCTAGACTTTGGCTTATTTTATTTTTATGTTAATTTTTATACCATATAAATCATGTTTGTTTCCATTCAGAACGATACCCGTTGAGCGATAAAAACAGGCTAGAGAACTTTTATTTAGCCAATAATTTGTTTGACTCTTGCTACTCTTAAATATAATATGTTGCATGAATTTGCTAACGAATCACTGACCTTCCCAAAGTCCCCGTTAGCAGAAATAGGCACCGCGTGGGAAGGTATTGTGATCATTCCAGCTTATAACGTTGTATACCGATCATATATTTCTGGACTTACAATTTTCGGTATACGATATTGAAGTCCCGTATTATCAGAAAATCTGTTTAATGAAGCAGCATTGACTAATTTAATTAGTATATATACGTTTGTGACTAATTATCTATATACAGCGAGTTTTGCTGTCCTATTTAGTTAGTCAAAGAATTACATTTTCTAGGACAACTAGGACTAAAGGGTAGTAAGTACACTAATCAATGGTCAATTCAGATTTGATATACAAATTAAACGTTAAGCTTTATAAAAGATAAGCTCATATTAATATTAGTAAAAATACGCTGGAAATTTTATAAACATTGTAAATCATGTAAGTGTGATAGAGCTCTTGTTTTACGGCACCTGGTTGGAGAGTATCAGTGGGCATATGAAGCCGTGACTAACAACGTGTAGTACCGTGTGGAAGCGATGAGGTGTCGCCATCCAGCCGAACTGCCGTCCAAATACATTTCTTTCGCATTCTAAGAGATTTATCGCTCGTGGGCGGATAGTTCATGGCGACATTTAAATTTAATTTTTCAATGTGTTAAATTCAAAAAATGTTTTGCATTCAACGTAATTAGTGATTGATGTTACAACACACATATAAAATAGTTTTTTTTCTGTATCAGATATTGGTTTGTCAAACTTAATATATGATTTGTATAGGTTACAACTATATACGGTTCAAATTGACGAAACAAATCTCTTATCGGTTATTAACTGATTATTACGGTTTTTTAATTTTGCGAATCCATAAAAGTCCATAATTTATATCATATTAATATTTCTGAATTGTACCGTCCGTTTAATAACTGAACTGTAAACAAACAAACAGTATTGGACCTCTCATAAATTAATTAAATCTTATTTTTTTTATGTTTGTATTTTCAAATAGATATAACGAGTAATTGAGAACGGCAACTCATCGTTGGGTTTTTAAATATTCTCTGAAATGTATGAAGTTGTTAAAACGATATATTTGACGCGTTCAAAGCGTGTAATAAAAGATAAAGATAGCCGTGAGGACTAGGCTAGATAATATATTTCAAAACGATTTTCCACTTCACGCCACTGTTATTTTAGCTGAAAATCTAGAAATATACTGTTGAATCATGATCAGTGTTAATGTACCTGATATTAATGGTGATGTCTACTGTCTAATCAAATATATATTTTATTTTGTTGTATAAATATCAATTTAACTAGAGCTATCTGCGATTTGGTTTGCGTAAGGAATATAGCAAATTCTAACTGTTGTAAAACATGGTATCTTGTGTTTAATTTAATAATTAAATATGTTTTGTATTTTGTTTTAACATTGAAGCTACCTGGGACAGGTTCTATCGCCTAAATTGAACGATTGTCTTCACGCTCCAAGTAATATATACCTTTGCGGAAGGAATATTTTTATTTGAATTAATAATATGCAGAATAGAGTATTTAATAACACATACTGTTCGACAAAATATGCCGAATTACATTTCTGATTTTCCAATAGGGGGAAATCCTAATTCCTATTTATTTTATATTATGACTAAACAGGATAAACATTTAGACAAACCAATACAAGCAATTAACTCTTCGTTATTTCCTATCTACGGATGGTTAGCGATGATTGAGTGTCCTCCCTGATACTATTTATAGATGTCGGTTGTAACTTTGTCCTCCACATGATGTCATCACAACAACACGTGATAGATGGAAAACAATACATTCCAAAAATCTATATTTATTTACCACTACGTTTCAAATTCTAAACAAACTAAAGTGCTTAAAAAGTCAGCGGTCCTTCTCGTTACAGCGATCACTTTCATTCAACTGTTTAATGATGCGGAAATATTTTCAGAAGAGCTTTTAGAATTTCACAAAAATGTTAAATCCAGTAAAGCGGGTAGGTTATATTATAGGTGGTATTTACTATATAATACATATAATCCAAAAGGGGGTTTCATTTGTGACCACCAACCCGCTTTATGTCTATAGTACGATAGCTTAAAATTTGAATTTATGTAAATTTTAAATTACAGATTAGATATTTAGATATTTTTGAATATAATTTTTTAGATAAGTTTGAATGGTTTTAAAGTTCCATCAGAATAAAATACCAATGACAACGTACACAATTCCGCCGGTCTACGCTGGAGTACGCCCAGTATTATCAAGAATATCTCTTTACGCTTTAAAAAGAAAGAAAATTAAGGATAAAGGAGTAAATTACACATTGACGAAAAAGGCAGGGTTTTACTTCGACTGGGTCATCACTGATAATTCATATTAGTGTAGCATTTTTTAAAATAAATTCTTTCTATCCTCGTAGGATCATAATGTGCGTGTTGGAGACTCTGTTTGATTTATTTATAAGAAAAATAAAATTAATATATGTATTAACAACTTTTAGTCTGTTTATAATACTTGCACGCTCTATTATTACCGTCATCCAAGAATTTATCACTTTCAAATATTACATCTTTACTCAAAAATCATATTATAGTATTATAATTTAAAAATAATCCTTAATTTAAAAACATTTTAAATAAATATTATTTATAAATAGCTTTATATACAATAGATAATGGTTTTATATTTTTTGTTTAACTTTTGTATATAGAAATAGATGTAGAGTAAAGAATATTTAATAATAGAGTACCATGTCTTTCAGAATACAAAGTAGAAATAGCTTTCATTTTCTTCGTAGAAATAAAACGTGGCTGGGTATTTTATTTGGTTTCAGAAGTAATAATTAAATGTTTTAAATAAGAAATAAAAAAGGCGCGTAAAACTTACCATCTTGCGGGAAAATCAGCTATCACAATATTTAACACAGTCGACTCGCACAAGCCCGTGGTTACAACTGAACTCTTAGCGCTCTAGTGATGTCTGTATTGTTTGCTGTCGAAGGATGATACATCACGATTGTCGATAATAATCCGATTCGTAGAAATCACGTGCCTTTATGGTCGGAATTGGTAAAATTTTGAGCATATTGATAAATATTAAATATTGTACTAATCGTTATTCGTAAAACAAAGATGCCAATTTTCGTTCCATTTCCAACGATATCAACTCAAATAGTAAACAAATTATTGTTTCTTTTATATTATTGTAATTTAAAAAAATATATTATGAATTATTTCTTAATATGCAGAATATAGTATTTAAACACAACTGTTCGAAATTTACAGACACAGTAAACATGACAAATTTCATCATCACACCTCTTGCCCCCTTTCGAAAAGCTTTATCTTATAAGTAAATAAGGTACGTTAATATAAAGAATTAATAATAAAAGAAGGCATAAGCTTTTTTTTTAAACTTTTTTTAAATTTATGACTGTATACTTTTATCGAACGAGCGAGGTTTGGTGCGTAACACTAGAGCTCGCGCGAAAATGTTATCTTGGATGACGTAATGGTTGCATTTACCGAATTGCACGGATTGGTACGGGATACGACTTTGAGAAGGCCTTTTAATTATTATAGACATTGTTTTGTTACATATAAATTAAAATATGTATTTAAATTCATGTTATAGAAATTAATGGAATTTAATTTACAGATCTCAAATGTTGGTGGCTGTGAGGTGATGACGCTGCTCCGACAGCTCTGCGGCGGCGACTCGCCTGGGTGAGGTCCACTATAGCTACTTAAAATTAATTATTATCGTAAGAAAAGACGCTAACACTTTGTTAATTTGTGAATCTGCATAACTTTATATTTGACTCTCAAAGGAAGCGTCCTTAAGAATATTCCCAACATTCAAACATTAATATAATAAATAAATAATGAAAAGTTTGTCTTAAATAAGTTAATGTACCTAATAAAATAAAATAAACCTATTCGGTAAACTAACTAGTAAAACTTATCCTGTCAACATAATGACTGGAATCTTCAGTCACATGATAATTTTCATACAAATAAATATTTGTTATTAATTTCTTCTATGATTTATCATTAAAATTTCCCACACTTAATAACTACGTATATGGGCATGTGAGCGTGTTTAATACATCTTTATCTAATCTAATACAATAGAATGGGACACTCAGTATAAACCATTTTATGAACTGTCCCTCCCACACGGAAACAAAAATGGTGAGGTGTGACTAATTATTATGAGTAAGAATTGATTTTTTTTTAAATTTTAAACAGAATACACATTTTTGCACTCGGCACTATAGTGAAATGAATTTCCTAAGCAGCTACTATTTTTTTCCTTATCGAAGACGAATAAGATACTCGAATGAGATATTGAGAACTATCAAACTGTAGGTAGATTAAAATAAACAAATAAACAAACCACAAATATAATATTTTTTTAACGATATATTCATCTCCACATCTATTTATCACTTTTTGAGTCAATCAGTGATAAATGTCGCAATATCCCCAGGTACCGTGGTCACGTCTTCCCATTGTTCCATAAATGAATCGACCTCAAGAGTTATCATGCGCAGTTAGCTCACTGATAGGGATCTAGCCTTAGGTCCCAATAAACAGACTTTTCATTGCAACAAATCTTATTTACGATTCAGATTATGATCAGAAGTATCTTAAAAGCTAAAATGGTAATCGGTAGTAATCAGCAGCAACTATCGATATGACTCAGTTTGAAAATCATGTAGGATAGGTAACAAAAAAATATATATCAAATTTTGCACGCGGTCGGTTAACACCAAGGTAAGGTTATACCATGCTCTTCACAAAAATATGACCATACCAGATCGAACCCGGGATCGGCAGTCCAGCATGGTTGCAGCAACTGGGTCGTCTTCTATGTATATTCTTATAGTGATGATTTATTGAACAGCATAAATCTTTACTAAATTATACCATTAGTACCATTTAATTAGCGACTCTGTCTAAAAGTTATACTGTCTAATATTTCACACTGAGAATTGAAATTAATTATGAATGTGCAATTAATATATTGCCTTGTTTGTGTGAATAGTGCAATGTTAAAGATAGAACCCATAAATTCCAAACGATAGCGTAGAAGAATTTAATACTCAAATGGCTTGTAGGATCAACATATTATTAAAAACTAAAGGATTTATTAGGAATATTTTCACTCAATCGAATTACTATATATGACGACAAATACTGTATAAACATTCAAATTAATAGGGTACTGGAGATTTTTCCAGGATCATGTATTACTTTTATCTGTATAAATCACTGTTTTTCAACAAGTGGGTCGCGACCCCCTGGCGAAGCTTCTGTAAGCATTCTGACTACTTCTGGGGGGTCGCCAAAGGTCCAAAAAAATGGGTACTTTAGTAAAAAAAAATAATAAAGACAATTAATGTTGTTAATAGTAATACTGTAACATACACATACATACATGATAAAAAACGGAAGGGTCATAGGGGGGCGCGAAATATTTTTTTTATATCATGACAAAGGTTGAAAAACACTGGTATAAATCATAGGTAATTTAGATTTTTCGTCCATTTTAATGTCAAAGCTTGGCTACCTCACCTCGTACCAAGTCGTTCCATCCTCTCGCCTACAGACCCCATCACATCCTAAGGTCACACTTCCGTACTGTCGCGACCGTGACATTGCTCCGTCCAAGGTCACTTTGAGCTGGACTCTACAGGATGCTCTTATAAAATTTCTGCGATTTAAATTTTCTGCGAGAATAGTGCTAGTAGAGTAATGGAGCTGTGCAATGTCGTCCGCATTGAACTGACCTTGGCTCATGTCACAGCCAGTTATCCGCTTTATTTTATCACTTATTTCATTCTAAATCCGAATGCGCGGAATTACTCCAATAGATTTTATAGCCTACACCGCCTATCTATTGACTGTTATCTGTAGAGATGTGGGCCAAAGATACATCTGCACAGACAAGGCAGACGCCTAAGAAAAAAACGATGAGGGATTGTTTAAATTTTTTTCTAAATATTCTGCAATTTATGTTCTTTAATTCAGGCGTTTGGTGCTTGTGAATGTTGTTGGAGCATAAACAATAACTGTTGTGTGCTAAAGACGGCTATTTTTTTATGAGTGCGGGTCAAACCGCATAGACTGCTCGTTACATTATTTAAATTATTCAAAATGAATATACTTTATAATTTTTTTTATAATTTCTTTCTATGATATGGACGTCTCATGAGGCCATTTGTTGCGTATAATTATTATTTCACCTTTGAGTTATTTTTATTATTCTGTTAAAGATGGATTTTGGTGAGATTTTCGATATATAACTTCTATTTTTATATATCGAAAATCTTTGATCGCCCTTTAGAACACTCCATTACCGTAATAACAATAATTTAGAAATTATAATATTATTTGACCTATGACTAGTGTGAAAGTCACTTTCTTGTCTAGACACTCCCCAGTTGTAGTCGCCCCTATTGTTAATTGAAATATTATGTAACATGGCTTCCCCTCTGAGTAATTAAATTTTTAATAATAATAATCAACACACCATACCTTATATTTGACATACTATATATTTTACCAAATTTAGAAACCTCGTCATAATACAAAGCTTTTTTGCAGTACTCGGATCGAGCGTGTATCAGGTGCTAAGAATGGTCAACTGATCTGTATGAGTAGTGGCAGTCCACGGCAACCCAGCACACCGCAACTATTGAGGGTGCGTTGGTGTTAATCCGACTAAGCTAAAAATTAACTAAATATTTTCATATTTGTGAGTTATACACGATATTACTTCAGATTCTTGAGGAGACAATTCAGAAAAAACCGCCCCGTACAACAAGCGGGGTAACTGGTGAAGCAGCGCTGGCGACACGATCATTAGAGAGATGCCGTATGGCGCTCTGCGTGGATGACAGTGTAGCGGAACGCCTCTTCAGCTATCGGACCGCCTTCTTGCAGCATATGCTTACTAGCCCCCTATATGCTAACAGTGCAGTGGGAAAACCCTGGGAAGCCATTGGAAGGTAGGTTACAACTACGTCATATACATTCTCACGAAATTAACGAATGTTATTTGTTGATGACTGACATTCGGAAAATTAACGAGTTCTAATTAATGGGCTTATGGGATTCTAGGCCCATATAGAATGTAGGCTAATAGAAGATGATTTTCAAGCAATTACATTGATAAGATGTTCATAATGACACTTTTTAAATCTAACTTCAATTAGTACATTGAAAATGTGTTAAGATTACGGTGTGTGAAAAGTTGTTAATTTATAATTGTTACATTCCGTTATTATAAATTCAGGGTGTCGGAACGTATCCTGGATGAGCTACTGCTAACTTGTGCGCAGGAGATGGAGATTCAGCCGTTTGTGACAGAGATTTACAAGAACGAGACATCCTAGATTTCTTATAATAATTTTATACGCTTTGGTATGACTTTTAGTAAACTTTATTCTACAAAAAGATTTTTTTCTTCTTTGACCTACTCAACTATATGCCAAGCAACGTCTATCAAACAGCTTAGGATTTATGCCCAAATTAAAATTTTTATAACAAAAACTTATGTTTTATTAAAAAATTACATTAAATTAAAAATACAGCAAAGGCGCATAATATAATAAAGCATAAAATTATAAACACAATCAACAAAGCAAAACATACATCTCCTAATAATCGCGACACTTCAGTCTTTTAGGACATTAGACATGATTTGCTTAATTTCTTACATATTTCTTAAATCTAAAATTCGTTTTTCATGTTTACTTTCATTGTTATTTTAATAGTCAAACGATGTCTAATTTATGAATATCAATATTTAAGATTTATATTAAAAATAATATTTATTGACCTCTGTTTTGATATTAACTAAGGCACTTAAACACTTTATTAATAAAGCACATTACACTTGATCATCCTTAAGTGATAATCGAAGTGAATTTAATACTTCTCCAAACTTGTCTTTTTGTCGTTTTAAAGTGTCATTCTTCTCAATCTTTGGGATCTTTGGTATGCTCTCTATGCTGGAGCTGTCAGTTTGGTATGCTTCTTCAGGCGTTGGCGGATTAGATTTCATTAACCTTGCTTTCCTTGGCTGCTTCCCTCCGGTTGCAAATATATTCTCAAGTTTCGATTTTAACATTTCTTTACTCATACTTTCATCCTCAGATTCTTCTTCGCGATAATTTTCTTCTTTTTTTACAGGCTTCAGGGAATTTGCTTGCTCTCTACTTAGTATTTCTTTTTTCAAATCTAAAAATAGTTGCGGCCGCTCCCGGTTTACCGTCGTCAATTCTGTATTTTCGGTTAAATTACCCGTTGAATTGGATCTTGTTCTTTTTTCATCGCCTCTATCATTGCTCTCAAACATTTTATTTTGAAAAATAGTGTTCAGTTTGGTCATAAAGTTTATCTGTTTATCACTGCCAAATGTCATGGGCTCATCATCGACGGATCCATTTGATTGAATACTTTCTCGGGGCTTACTGACTTGGGGTTCAGGGGATCTGACAGTTGGTCTTACAGATATTGTGTAAGACTTTTTAAACGTTGGACTTGAAAAGAAGTGTTCATCAAGAGGTGGGGGCGTTGGTATATTATTCATCTGTTTATCTTCAATAATTTCATTTTGTGGTGTTTTGTCTAATGTATCAGAGTAACCGGACTCATCAGTTCTCGAATTAGTATCACTTTCAATTCTTTTGTCATTGCCTTCATTTTGTTCCTCCTTAAAATGTAGGTTATTATCATCAACCTCCTCCTCCTGATCACTAACAAGAACTTCATTTTCAATATCTGACGTTTCTTTTATTTCATCTCCTTCTTCTTCTAGTTTTGGATAATCTTCTCTATGTACTTGTGCTACCACATCATACTTGGATAACACGTGATTACTCGAAATATCAGAACCTGCGTCGGACAGCTCACTTAGTGATTTTCTTTGACTTTCTTGAACGGCAGGAACTTCCCTTTCATCTGTTTGATCTTTCAAACTTATTATCTCACTATAAGAATCCTCCTCAGCTTGAATAACTTGATCTAACAAATCTATTATTTTTGCTTCTTTTTCAGTCGTATCTTCAATATAAGCATTTTGAATTGTTATTTCTTCGGTTATCAGTGGAAGGGTATTTCTGGGATTATCTCGTATGATTAGCGTATTTCCACCCTGTTGGACTATCTGGTCGCCTCCAGTGGTACTATATTTAATAGTATCTGGAGGTGTTGGTGATTCAACAAATATTTGGACAGGAGGTTTGCCGTTTTTATGAATATAAGTTGAAGTTTTTAAATCGTCATCCCCAGTATTAACTTTATAGCAGCAAGCACAAATTATGTAGATTGGTATTCCTGGAATTAAAAAACATGATGTAAGATTCTACAATATTGTCATCCAGACGATATCATCTGATGAGATTTCTTTAAATAATACAAGAAAAACGCTTACCAATTGCCATCCAAATTAGAACACGAATCCAAGTTTGTACACTTATTAGGATCATTAGGTTGACATTGACATAAATGCTGAGACAAGGTATAAGAGGTACCAGAGGAGTCTGAAATTTGAAATTTTAATTTTACAAAAAAATATTTTTTTATAATGTTGTTTTTTTTTATTCACTACTAAAATACAAAATAAATTACCTTAAAAGATAACTCCTCTTTATTCTGCGGTTGTATTGCTATAATTATAACAAGAAGCAGACCTATTGTGTGTAATATGGTCGTTGGAATGAGTGCTTTCTCGATGTGAGTTATTACTAGAGCTGACGACAGACAAATGCTTGCTGAAAGAAAAAAACTTGCTTAGTCACTTCTGCATTATTTTGTTATAGGTCTCACTTAATTTTTGGTGATATACGTACTAAATAAAGCTAAAGCTATTTTAACCACATAGGAAGATGTCTTTGACGTTGATTTCTCTCCGCAACAGAAAACTCTTCTTACAAAGCAGTAACCGGTAGACGATGAAGAATCAGAACGATATCTGGAATGGGCGTAATACAAGTTTCAAACCTTATTATTCTACCCGTTTGAGTATTTTACATTACCAATATTAAAAATGTACAATTGCAGTTTTACCATCACAAACGTAAACAAATTACAAGTGTTTTCAGCTTACCTCAATAATATAACACATATAGCTACGATGGTATATGAAAGTAGCGTTCCTACACACATCATCATCACCAGCTCTTGCAGCTCCAAAACAGCGGCCAATATGGCTGAAAAACGTGTTCAACTTTCTTTAAAACATATCCAAAATGCAGGTCTTTTAAATCTCCGTTGTAGGCTCAAAAGCTCCCATTTTGAAGATAGCGAACAAACAATTTGAAAGACGTGATCATACCTATAATTAGAGCTGGAACAACCGTGGCGACCGTTGGTGATTTGTTTGCGGCGGTGACATGTCCCAACCAGTGCAGTAGTAGGCCATCTGAAGACATCGCGTATAACAGGCGTGGTAATGGAAACATTGCACCAAATAGACTGGAAATAAACATGGTGAACTATAGAATTCGTTAGTTACCCAACTGAGTAATTTTACATGATGTACAATAACCACATTATATAAATAGTTATGATTCAAAAATGAAAAGAGTCCAGTGAAAAATTACCTAGCAGATATGCCGAAGATAGCCCCAATAGAGACTAACCAGCGAGCCCATTCCCAGCCAACGTAGCTGAAGGCACTTGCTAGGGCCGCTGTCGTATCCTGATGACAAATTATACTAGAAGTCTGAATGATACTAGTACATAAACCGATTTCAATATTAATTTTATAATTTATCAGTAACCAAAACTATTGAGTACATAATATATATATACTATTAATACATTGAATAAACTGAAAAAAATCATTATAAAATCATATATGGATAGCTTAAATAGCACTAGAATATCACATTCGAAAAGAAACAAGACAAACCTGCAAGTAGTAAGGCACCATCATAGTGATGACGGTGGATACAGCAGCATATACGAAAAATACTAGAACCAGAACAGCCAGAATTGCTGTAGGTATAACTCGGCGAGGGTCCTTAACCTTAAAATATAAATCTATTACTGAAATGATATCCGCAATCGTTGTTCGAAATTGAAAAATCTCAACAAAACAGAAATACTAAGTTATAACACAAAATTCTTACCTCTTCTCCTGTTGCGCTAATGGAATCGAATCCTACAAAACCGTAGAAGCATACTGCGGCCCCTTTAAATACTCCCCATATGCCATACGGAAAGAAGCCCCCCTTTCCATACTCTGCCGGAACCTCTGCTCCTGGTATGCTCCAGTTTGATGGATTAGCTAAAAAGAATTAAAAAAACTAAGTTAAAAAATATAAGTTTAAATATTGAATTTTCAACTTTTCCATTGAAACAATCTTAAAGTTCATCCAATATGTATATAGTACACACAAATGATAACTTGTAAAAAATAAAAATCTGTTACTGGCCATATGGTCATATGCTAAGTACATTATGATACTTATGACAATATATAAAATGCTGTACATGTTTTTAAGAAATTAATAAATAAGTATGTAGGTACCTTTGAAAGCCCCGGCGGCCACAATAAACACAATAACAATAATGTTGATTAGAGCGAAGATATTGTTGACGGTTGCCGATTGGCGCACACCCATTGCCAGTACCACTGTATATTCAAATAAATAATACATGTAACTTTTTATTTTATAGGCACAAGAACTGGTAATCAATAAATCAATTATATATGTTACCTCCAAGTACAATTACCACTCCAAAGGCGAAGAAGTCGAAATATGGTGAAAATGGTTGGATCGATATTGGTGCGACGGACAAGAACGCATCTGACATTGTTTTGTTCAGCATCGAATCCACATACATGCTCAGCCCCCGCGCGACGCTTGCCGTTGCTGAAATGGTTTGTTTCCTTGTATAGGATAAAAATATTTATTGACAAACCGACATACTAATTGGTACGTACTACAATATATATCTACTTTAGTTTAGAAGACATAAAGATATACGGCTAGTAGAGTTACATACTATAGTTAACTTACCAAATAATGCTTCAAGGATCATGTTCCATCCGACGATAAACGCTACGAGCTGCCCCATGGTGACGTAAGTGTAGATATAAGCCGAACCCGCTCGCGGAACGCGAGCTCCGAACTCAGCATAACATAAACCTGATACCACAAGTCAACCATTTAATATTTCAATTGAAACCCTTATATACTATTGAACGGATTTTGAGGAGATCAAGCTTATTATTTTAAAATCATAACAGCTTAATGTTTTCGCGCGTAAAACTAAATAAACCTTTAAAAATATCAATAATTTGGAGAAACACTTGTCTTTATTGAATCTCGATTTCTTGTATACAAACTATTACTTATACTAGAAAGGTCTAATCCATGAAATCCACCTGCGAAAAGCGAAGCGATGGCTGCGATGAGAAAGGAAAGTACTATGGCAGGTCCTGCATAGTTCATAGCCACTGAGCCTACCAATACGTACACGCCGACGCCCAACGTGCTCCCTACTCCCAACGCAGTCAGGTCCCAGAATGTCAGACATCTGCAATAATACTTACGATTAACTTCCTCCGTCTTACTTCCTAGCTTGCTGCAAGTAATAAATCCATACCGTCTTAAATTGCCTGTTTCGAGCTGCTCAGGGTTAAAAACCCTCTTACGCTGCAGCGAGCTGACCAACGCTGCCCACCTGCCCATTGAACTGTCCGCCTCCTGCCCGTTCTACTCACCATCCGGGTCGATCCGCATCACCTGGATATACAACAAAATATAATTCACTTTGACTTCTATCGTTACCCTATCCAATCTTGCATGGATATTAGATTAGGTGTAGGAAGGGTAAAAGGGGTAAAGCTACAAGATAATATTGTTAGATACATTTATTGCATATATGGAAATCTCCATCCTTTTATCACAATGGAAGTCTAACGTATTTTAACTGATATAAAAACATATTGTTATTATTTATCATAAAACGATTGTTATGATTCACTCTATATATAAACGTAAAATGACAATTAAGAAGATGACAAATTTCTTTCAAATCAATAAATAAAAACTTCTACAGTGCATTTTTCTGTGGTGTATTTACACGGCATAGTAAAATATATTACTAATAGTGAACGTTTCTTATTTCCATCCTTAATATTCGAATGACCTTAATCCATAATTTTTATGTTAAATGAATGGTGTTTTATGAAAGCATAGACAATTACACAAATATATTGAATATTTGTTTAATTGTCAAAAATGTAAAAGAACAGTATTTAGTTAATAATATAACTCCTGACTGCTAAATACTATGAGAGATTTGAGATATAAAAAACTTAGTTAATAGTGAAATGAGTATAGGTTAGACAATGAAGCACGCGGCTCCTACTCAGAAGTGAGATAAGACTTTGATAAGATAAAAAAATAATCGGGAGATCTTTGGTTTGCGAGATTCTTGCAGTGCACCTTATGTTTACTTTATATGCCGAAATTTATCTTGAACATTCTACTTTATTTAACTTACTAAGAAATACCATTATTACCGATGAAAATAAATATATGCAGATAACTGCTCCGATTAGTCTACTAGAGTTAGCACTAGTTGTAATCAAGGTAACTGCTAAATTATTTGTAATTCATTAATAATCATAAAGCTAAAAAAACTGCCGCTCGGTTATGAAATTTTTATGTTTTAGTTTGATGTACAGAGGCCTTAACATACAATGACATAAGTAACTGTCAACTATCATGATCAGCACTTCCAGCAGATGATTATTTTTTTACGGACAATGATTAACAATAATTAACCTAGTTACGTTACCTACTTAAAGTTATAACCGTTTGTTCTTGTATCTCTATTTTTATTATATTAGCATTTTTAAGGCTATAGCAATTTTATTGGAAATAGTTTTAATGATAAGAGATGGAACATGCCCCAACGTAATCTTTACGACAAAAGAATATGAAAATGATGATGCTTTGGACATTCCTCTGCTTATTTCTTACTTCAATACTTACATAATACGTACATAATTCACTTGCACGAATAACTCATTAAATGTGCTGTTAATCACTTTTCCATCATAAACATAGGAAATGAGTCTGTCATATAAACAGTGTATAAATTAGACAGAAAGAAGACAAGGTGGTCGGGAGGGCGGTGTGAGAGTAACTGATGGTATGCTTCGTCTTATCAACTGATAAGTATCTGATTAGAATTAGCGTATTATCTTTGTTGTAAGTACCACACTTGGCTGAGAATTATGTTTTTAATGATAGTGAGATGGTACGTTACCAATTAATTGTATGAAAAAAAGTTTTGTTTATGGACTATATTAGTAATTAATCTTAATTGCCTAACGGTTATAGAAAGGGATTATATAATCACAAAATTGCATGTTTTGTAAATTCAGAATGAATTGTAGGTATATAATCGTCAACTTGTCATAAATTTTAAATGATATTATATATAATTTGAGATGAATTATATATAGTATACAATTTCCATTGTTATTTCTAAACATTTATTTTAAATAAGTACTGGGAAAATGTTTATAATGACAATAATCACCTATTGTAATATTTGACTTAAAAATACATGTGCGCCTTATGTTAATATATAGCAATTAGTTCTGTTGCAAATATTTCTCAATTTTTATAGATAATCTATGCCCAAAGCATAAACGTGAATTTATTAGATTACTTAAGTGTCCTAGAAACTTGTACTTGTTATACGTCGAGATTTTTCGTCTTCAACCAAATTAATTCACCCAATTGCTCTTCGCCTAATTTTCAGATTTCCTTACAGCTTTCTTTCTGCAGAAAGTAAAATTTATTTGTAACTACCAACATAATGATTCTACACATTTTAAATTGCTTGTGGTAGGTACTCATCATACTTACTGGTGAATTATAAGTTTTATATTTTGAATGTTTCAAGTAAAAATAGAAAAAAATAAAATAGAAAGAAATTGGATGTTGGTAAGGGAATTATCGTCAAGGATAAAGAAGACATTCAATTTTAAAAATTGCTAATGACATTAATTAAGAATTCAGAACGAAAGTTAGACAAAATAAGAAATACCAAAAATCAACACGTCTGTCACGGGTCACCCTTAGCAGTCAGCAATCAGCATTCAGTTAATGCGGTGCCTGCGCGAGCGCCGCTTGTGTTAGTGAGAGTGGAAATAAGACCAGTGTGTGCGCTGCCATCGAAGTACAGCGAAGTTGGACAATTAAAATCTGAGGTGAGTGTTTTTGTATACATATGTTTTTAAGGTCATAATGTCCACGTATTTAGCACCAACATTCAATAGTTTCTCTGCACCATCACCACCTCTCTCTATCAATCTTTATACAGGTGCTAAAATACTCGAAATCTAATATAAATTTAAAATTATACAGTTTTTGTTTTAAACAAACACTTGTTATTTGAATATATCAATGACTGTAATAGGCACAAGACTGTACAAACCGTTTAAATTAATTAAGTAAATTATTAATTACTTCCAATAAGTATATATTATTAAATTGTAATTATTATTAATAAAAAATTAGCACAAACTTGGGTGCTGTTAAAATTGTGCTATATAGTTTCAATAATCATGATATCTTAGTTTCCTACTGCGCTCGAGTCTAACATTTGTACATTGAGTTTCCGAATGTCGGTCGTGGACAAAATGATTTTTTCTATAAGCACAATTAAGTCACGCTGCTTGTGATGAAGAAAAACATCTCGATGAAGCCGGCATATCCTAGAACCGACGATTGAAAGAGGACTGGCAAAGAAAGAAACCCGAATTAAAATATTCTCAGACGCAGAAACCGTGTATACCCAAACAAAGTAACATCTATTTAATACTGCGACACAATTCTTATTTTTTGTTCACTTAGTGTTTTGTGTCGGTGAAGCTTAATAAATTATTATTTTTAGATTCTCTTTCGATCCATCGATTTCAATTGCATAAAAAAAACAGATATGAACGCCACGACAAATTAATATTGAAAAAATAGAAATTAATAAAAATAAGATTACGTCTGTATTATATCGAACCTCCTCGGTTAAAAGTCTCCTCCAAAGAAACCCAGTATTTTTTTCTTTTGCTGTTGTTAACCACCTTTAACCAAATTGTAATGAGAGTACATTACAATTTCGTCTACCCACCTTGTACAAGTTGTACAAGGTAGGTAGACACCTTGTACCATTGGATCTTCTACCTCGTGGTCCTGGCTATTTTACCACCACCATCATAATTAACATTAAACGTATAGTGATCGTTTTAATTAAATATAACGCGCACATGAAAGATGCTGTGGCAAGAAAAAATGTCAATATCAAGGATATACTTGTTATAGGAGATATGTATGTACCTATGTATCAGCGCGCGCAATCTGAGATTGTCGAGAAAACTACTTACGACTATAATACCAAAACTTTTAAAGACGTAAAATTTAATATTGAGACAATTTTAAATCTTCTTATAGCATTTTTTCTTAGATACACTATATATAGGATTCTATACCAATCTTCTTCTTTATATAAACAACACCATTGAATTCTACCAACGATACACCTGTATGTAACGCAGGCAATGTCTCATAAAAAACATTCATACAATAGCTCCGAAAGTATATACGAGTATATAATATTATCGTAGTGTGACGCCAGAAAACGATTGTAAAAGTTTTATTATAACATTATTTGTTTTTAATTGCAGTACAGTTAATAATCGGTAGTTGTCAGGTACAGGTCGGTGACACTAAGTAATGTATTTTTTTATATTAGATGGATAAATTTATGTTAGAAATTAAGAATGGTATTTAATGTGTCACGTATGTGAGGACATATACCCTACTTATAGTCCGACAAAACGGGAGAGCTAGTGAATTAGGAGAAGTAACCATCAGGTGATGACCGGAGATGGACCCGACAGGATGGTAGGCGTCTCGGGGTCCACTTCCCTCCGTGCTATAAATATACGTCGAATCCTTTTATCTTAACATACTTGTAAGTTTTAGACTTGTTGTATCTGAAAGGATATACAGATATTTATTTATTCAGATAAAAACTTTAGAAATAATTATAATAGTTTTCTTACTGTGTTTATAGAAATTAGGATTAACGTTTTTTAGCTTGCGTTTTCGCTTACGTAAGTTATCCTCTTCAACAAATTATGATCCAAATATTTTGTAGGATTGTCACCAGTCTCTCTATAAAAATATATAAATAGATATAAAAAAGCTTTGGATTCTTCGAACCGGAAGTTTACATAATCATCGAGAACTACTTAATACTAGACTATCTTTTATCGAAATCCTTGATGAGCTACGGCCTTATTACGTTACCTCAACAGGTATCTCACAACTGTGCAAAATCTAATCCCTTACGGTAAGTGCCATGATAACAACTATTAAGTGGGCGCTAATAACTGTTATTCCTAGATTTGTGGAAATATTTAATAGTGCACATTAAAGCAAAACACAACACATAACAACAATTTATCACAAATAAACCTTTATTTGTTTATCTATTTACTTACCCAAACACGTTATTAAACAATAGTATAAATTTAAATCTACAACTAAAGCCAAAATAGGGTTACAATATATATAAAAAAAGATAAATAGTAATACAAAAAAAGAAGAACAAAAACATGGAAGTTAAGTGTCATGTGAGTGTGTGTGGTGTGAATGTGAAAGTGGGGTGGTAGTGTGCCCTTTATAAGAATAAAGAATCCAATCTTTAATGTTTAGCAATAGTATATGTACTATACTATCCTATGTGTAAGGTTTTATACAGACACTCTTCGTGTATTGAAAGCGGAAAGGAAATGTATTGGGTTTACAAAAATGTTGGTATTGTTTGTACATTTAAACATCCTATTCACTGTGCGGCATCCGTTTTGACACTTTGTAATACGAATATAAAACATAAACGCGCAATGGTAAAAGTAATAAAAACTCAAATAAGAGTTGACAAATGACGATCTACAAACTTTATATTCTAAGATCTACTTCGATTACCAGGTGATAACTATATTTACTTATAAATAATTAGTCATCTCATTGCAGGAGTAACTAATAGCTATTTAGAAATAGCAGCATTACAATATCTAGTACTAAAAAATATTAATTCCGATTTCCTCTATATACATATTCCCAAATTTTGTTTGGTAGAACTTCATGGTTAGAACTTCAGTGCTGCAAACCTGTTTTATTGTACTTATGAATGGCAAAAAAAAAACAAAACCGATCACCTCCTAAAAAAAACAATAGTTCATCTATTTCTGTGTGGAAAAGCAACTGCAATACTTTCCAAACAGTGGAGAAAGTTTTTGCTGCAGCGATTGAACGTCGTCCTCTAGAACTACAAATCAGTTTTGTGAAATATCAGCGGTTACTTTCGATTTGTATAGAATATAAATATAAAACAAATATACAAAAATAATTGAAAATTTTAGGTATCGTTCATTATTTCAAAACCAATGCTCCCGAAAAGTATTGCAGTTGTAAATTGAATTGTTAATTGAAGAAATAAGTCATTCAAATAACTTACTCGTTTTACTTCCATTATTTTGAGCATAAGGAATAACTGAAATTTACATTTAAGATTTGCTGATAAATACAGATATGCAGTCTTATCAATAACACCATTGTCAGTCACAAAGGCCCTTATTCCAATAAATATCTCAAGGCATAATCTACACTTTAGCTTTGTCAAAGATATACAGAAAAACTTCTTAAACTACCTCTAGATTTAGGTATAAGTGACGTGCTGGATTCTTACGGGCCGTATTACAAAATATATCACCCTAATTGAAAAGTTTTTGCTAAAGATGTTTGTCAATGTGTGTTTGTGAGTTACCAGTGATTGACATGCGGTCGCAACTTCCTGTTGCTGGTCTCGCAGTAGGAAGCAAGCCCCACATATGGAGGCTCACGTCAATCAGAGAAAGTATCAGACATATTCAATTAATAAGTTTGGCAACTGGTTATTAAAAGGTATAAGATGTAAGATATACTTATGTAACTTGACATTGCGCTTATCTGTACATAACTTATGTGAATTGATTTTAGTATGAGATTACTGATTTTAATTTTCCATATTGGTCTAGATATAATCTGTATTGAGACTGGCCATGTATGAGATATATTATATTGCACATGTTCACAGCTTTACCAATATAGGTATATTGATTTATAACGTGCGTATGCTTGGCTGGCCTACTATTACAAGGACCTTCGTATGTAAACAAATAAAACTTAATACATGCCAATAATATTTATACTAATCCTTTTAATATTATAAAAGTGTGTTATTACTCTTCCACGCAAAATATTACGCGCGGAAACAGCTAGTTAATTATATATTGATATTTGTGTTCAAATTATTTTTAATCAAAGCATTACGTTCCAATTCAATGTCTTCGGCAAGGCCTTGTCGTATTTTCCTATTGCACCATTTGTTATTGTAATGCTACGTGTTTGAAGGGCGTTAAAGCTCATTCACCAAATATGTTAAGAGAGCTTGTAATATTTAAATGTTATGTAATTCAAATAGCGCTAATACTTCATAAGGAATATTTGTATCTGTATGTATTGTATCTGTGTCTGTAACGATATAATTAGGTGTATAAAACTGGTTCACGTTCATTTCCTAGTTTTATTCATTGCGAGGTTCATGGTGGACAGATAATTAGTATACCAACAATACAAGGTCGATAATGAAAATATTTACTTATTTATTCGGCTTCGTTACGCTATTGAATATTAAACTGTGTAAAAAACAAATTATTAATTAATATTGTATATAATTTACCGTTTTAAAAGTTATGCTTAGTGAAAAATTATGTTAGTCTTCAATATTATTGTTGTTAACATTATTTAAAATCTATAAAACTCTAGCGATTAAGCAACTCATACCAGAAACAGCAAAGTATTACACAAAAAGCAATAGTTATGACCTCTGAAGTTACATAACTATCTGGCTTCACTTTTAAGTTCTAATGCCATATAGCATTTAAGCATATTAGCTTTTTCGCATAATTTATTACGTATCTCTATTTGTTAATCACCTTGGGGCGTGTAAATAGTAACTTTGCATTTGCACTCCTAAAATATATTTTTATCTGTAGAAAGACAATGCACATCTATTTTAATACAATTTAATATAAATAATTGTCACATTATGTTAAATATTATAGTAAATATAGTACATATAAGACGTGAGGTATTATAATAGTTTATATGCTAAGAACGATACCCATTTCGTATAGATACAAACTGTTTTACATTTACACTTACTCGGGATTACCTTCCAATGTAAAGAAACAATCTAAATGGAGATTCAGTTTTCCTTGTTAAGTGGCGTTTACCTTAACACAGTTTTATGAAGCGATACGACGCTTTTAATCTTAATATGGATTGTCGATCATGGTGAAACAATTGAATATCTTTATGATTTATTTTCTTATAGAATAAGGGACATACCAATGCCCTGCGAGTTTGTCCAAGTGGCAACAGCTTTAGCCAATAGACATCCACTTACCATATTCATGTGTTGCTGCGTAAAATATCATAGGTCGTATCCCGTTGGGCTCCATTGGGAGCCAATTTCATAGTTGGCCTGTTGGAAATAGAGAATGCCTTCTAAACGGGCTGTGGAAGATTTCTATCCATCGAGATAGTGCGAATGGAATCTTAAATTAGTCCGTGCAATGATAGAATAAGGCAGCGGGGATCAACCGTAAAATAAGTGTATATACATTTATATTATAGTTCTTTAAATTACTCATACTTGCGCACCTTTAACATTACATCTAACAAATACTTTTAGTGTAAACATATTTTATTTTGAATAGCAATTTGATCATGAATTAAAACGACCTAAAACGCAATATAGGTAAGAACGCACGCTACAAAGGCTAACACATTTTTTTTAACTTATGGAAGAAAATTATGTGTTAGCCTTTGTAGCCTTTATTAAACTCGTAATATTGTGTTCGAATTAACGATCACTTAATTCATATTCTCTCAGATATCCCGTTATTAATGTATAGTGATAACAGTAAATGGCTTGCTCAAAATGCTATAACGAACATTAAAATTGTATTCTTATGAAACCTAATTAATAAATGTGAGCGGGTCATTGGCTCAGCAAATAGTTCGGTTGCGAGTAACAGACAAAGTAATCTTCTAAGCCTTCCACAACAATGACAGACAAATATCATTCACTATCATTTTACAAGATCATCATCTAAATATAATTACTGTATCTGAGCGACAAGATACAATACAGACAAGCCGTTTTATACAATTAGTACAGTAAATGAGTGACTGCCAAAGACTTATTATATACATAATATTGGTCTTTTGAACCATAAACACCTGAATGAGGCTTCGAAACCTTAGAAATATAATACTTATGAATATCATTTCCTTTATTATATCGATACTTATAGTGATAGAACGTAATAGTGAGGTAGTGTAACCTACAGTTACTTTAAACACAAAACTAATGAGTATGAAAATTTATCCCACACTGCGTATTTAGGTTTTAAAAATTCTCACACTTGTGAATTTGTAAAATTTGCTCTGCTTGAAAATATTTGGATAGCACAAATTATTATTTCAACAAGATTCTAATCAAATCTTTTTTATCTAAGTATCATAAGATAAATTTCATAAACATATGTATGAAATACGCAATGACAAGCACAGACATGTTGTCGTGTTTTTTTCGTATAATGTTTCGAATGTAAAAAAACGCACAAGGAACTTTTTAATATGTATATACCAACGGTCTTCAGAGTTATATTTACGTCTCAATTTATATTATCAACATAACTATTTATCAATTCAGGTTTGTCGCTACTTGTAGAAACAAAAATCCAAGCTACATTTAGTATTTAGTTTACTTACGTCATCAACGACAGCCTTTTTAATTGCATGTAAGAATATTGTATACCTATTTGCCATTGATATCAAGGAAAAAATAAAATGAAGGTATGTATAATTCCGCGAGTCACTATCGCAGTTTACATAGCTTATGGCCGTAAAGATACAGCACATCTGTAAACAGTTCGTGACAATCACTTTTAGTACCACTTTGTCATATCATCCCGTCAATTCCAGCACCTGTCGAACTGCTGATCACTGATTTTAACCTGTGAGTAAATCATATTTTTTGTGGAACGTCAAACTTTTTATACTTAATACAAGGATTTTTTATTGTATTATTTCATACTTAACGTAATAAATACTTTATAATCTGCGCTAGATGATATTTATAAAAGCTACAACAGAGTTCATTAGCTTGTTCTCATAATTTGCAACATCAAATTATGCGATCAGGAAATGGTTACGAATTGTGTGACGAGATAATTCATTAGTGATGTTCAGAAGCCGTAGCGGTCAAGGTATCGTCACGGTTAGATTCCCATGTATTTTAATTGAGAAAATTCGCTCTACAACTCCATATGTGCCTACTTGTATTATTAAATGCAAAATATTAAATAATTTTTCATAAAACCAAACATTTGTTAAAATATCCGAATACTGAAACAGCGAGAGGTATACGCATTAACTTCCGCTATAAAACAATATAACTATTAAAAAAGAAATCCGCAGTGTTGTATTATAAAGTTTTATGACTTGTATGTATTATTAAATATGAGTAATAATTATAATATTAAAATTCTGTAAATAAAGAGATAACATTCATACTTCTAAGATATCGTCGTTTTTCTAAAAATATATTATAGTAATAGTAATTTCGCTCCAAGGAAACTTTTATTCAATTTCCAATGAAACTTAAACGAATTTCATCGCATTGCCGTACCTGGCTATCCAGCCAGCTTTAACTTAAAAATTAAATTGTTTTACTTTTATGAAATAATATATAAATGATAGGGATAGCGTCATCTATACCAACGAAAACTATATTTTATTTGAGGGTAGTATTCGAAAAAATAAGGCTTTCCTAATCAGCACCCCGATTATATTACGCAGATCCAAATTATGTACGTACAATACTATATATATTATTTATCTTTTTCACAGCATCAGTAACAAAAATAATTAAATATTTATGACAATCCAAAAAAAAAATCTTAGTTTAAGTAAATCTCATTTATTTTTGTATTGTGAATTGACGGCAATATTAAACAATAAACCAATTGAGACTTGTCGAGATTAGCTGCGATTTAACGACAGTCATCGTTGTTTATTGCACATAATCCTTTTTAAGAAGACTATCACACGGCAATGATAACTCGAATTGAAATTTCGAATGTAATCATTTATATAAAAAAATATTGTTTTTTTCAGTTTCACTAATCACTCACTGTATGTGTTTCTACTTAAAATTATAAACGAGCATTCGAATTGAGAGATGCAAGATATTCGAAACATATATATAAAATAATAAAAAACACAACTAAAACAATTATTATACACATATAAAATATTTATAATAAACAGATACAATTTCTGCATACTTTCAAGTAATAATTACTTCTACTTCCCTTATGTAGATAAGTCGAAATAGGCGATATTTTGAAAATATCACTTATGCTAGCACTTATTATAATTTCAGATGGGTTGCGCTAGAATACTTTCAGCGCTAAGGCGCTGCAAACGATTGGATGACAGCCAGGGTGGCAGTGAATTGGCCAGGTGCCTCGGTTTGCTGGACCTCACGGCGCTCGGCGTTGGCAGTACCCTGGGTCTAGGCGTGTACGTACTGGCCGGTGCCGTCGCCAAAACTGTAGCGGGACCTGCCGTTACTCTAAGCTTCCTCGTCGCCGCCATTGCCTCTGCCTTCGCTGGTACGATTTACACTTTATTGAACATACGTATTACTAATATAAAATTAATCAATAAATGATATGATGATGCCTAGATAAAACCTAGTAAACAACAAGTGAAATCATAATACATTGAAGATTTGATGTCTCAAATTATACTTGTGTGGGGAGCGACGATAGGTTTTAGCAGATCAATATTTATCTGTGAAGACTACGAGTATAATTAAAGTGATATTAAAGCAAATATTATTTTTAATACAACAAACAATATCCTGCTGATTATATATATTAGAGATTTTGTAGTATTCAATACAGGCAACGCTAGAACAGGCTGCATGTGTGACTAGTGAATGAAACAAATCAAACAAACTGACCTTGTTCACACTGTCCGCTCTATTACCAATACAAATCAGCCAATTATTGTCTGAATAAAATGTATTTTAATATATAACACGTTTAATATTGTAAAATGTAGATATAATTGACTAGAACGAGTTAAATGGATTTATGAGTTTAGCTCAATTCATCGTGAATTAAATGAAATCTTATTTGATTTACTAAATGTTTGTTTAAAAAAGGTACCCTCAACACTCAATGTTATGTGGAATTCTCTCTCAGTCGGTTACTTTTCAAACTACATATTTCCCTCACTTTGAACCTATATTACTTTATACATTTTATATTATTTTTATAAATGTTCACAATGTCTTCGTAATGTCAATTACCATGTAACGTTAATACAACGTAAAATTCCCTCGACCTGGTTTCATTTTATGAGTATGCATAAAAATACAATTTAATGCGTTTGGATATCTGTTAGCGCAATTTGAAAATGCAAATGAGCCAGAAACCACTCGCAAAACAAGATTGTGAGGGCAACTTGACGAACATAATGTTTCAAGATATCCAGTACCGCTCCTTAGGAAAGTTTTAATACTTTCTATTAAATAATTTTTATCATAAATATTCTTTATAAATCGAACTATCAGTTCTATATATCTTAGTTTAATTAAACAGGTTAATCTGTTTATGTAAAAAAATATCACCTCGTGGGTCTTTTGCGGGAAATTAACATAGCATATCTATGAGAAGTTATTAGGCAACAGTAGAGCGACATGATAAAAAAGTGTATTTAGCCTCAATATTTAAATATGAAATCTCACTAATCTACCATAAAAAACGTATTAGCACATTTCGTTCGTCATCTGCAAAGGACTAATATGTTTTACTACATTAACAGGATTGTGCTATGCTGAGTTCGCGGCACGCGTACCACGAGCAGGATCAGCTTATGTATACAGCTATGTTAGTGTGGGTGAATTCATTGCATTCACTATAGGCTGGAACCTTATCCTGGAGTACGTAATCGGCACGGCCAGCGTAGCCAAGGGCATGGCAAATTACATAGACAGCATCTGTAATAATACTATGGCTCGCACCATGACAGCCGCTGCCCCCATCAACGTTTCGTTCCTGGCCGAGTATCCTGACTTCTTTGCGTTTGGGCTCGTCTTTGTTATCACAAGTAAGTATGAATTTTATTCTTACAGAAGTTTTTGTTGGTCACATTTTTGATGGCACAGTTGTTGACTCATCACCTTTGTCAATGATACTTTTTAAGTACATTCAATTAACATGTATTTCGGTGCAGTTTTTTGCTCTCTCATATTTGCATTTTGTGTTGCGGATTGTATTTAATACTCAATATTCCCTTTTTTCAGTCTTACTCGGCGCAGGGGTGCGCGAGTCAACAAAGCTTAACAATGTTTTCACGGCACTCAATATGGCAACTGTAGTTATAGTCGTCATCGCAGGCGCCACCCAGAGTGAGTTTATTGTTAAACAAAAATCTTGGTTGAAAGTAGATATTCAGTAAATTCGAATAAAAAAAGAAATATTACATTGTTCATAAATAATAATTTGTATTTGATTGATTTGTACAACGAATATATATGTTTTGATCGCGTTTAAGCAGCCTTCAACGCCTTAAAATTATAATGAAGACGATCCATTTTTTTAACATTCAACTAACAGTCGTCCGAGTTTGGAATATCTTACTAAGTACTTCAACAGACTTGGTTCATCTTTAAATAAAAAATTGTCTTGTCTTGACACGATCAATAACAATTCATCACTGTCTTAAACGTGCAACATAAGAAAATATGAATGAAAAATATTCTATTGTAATAATGTGAAACAATAGCCGTTGTTCATAAAACATTTCAACTTAAATCCGCTCTTAAAATAAATGTCAATATGACAAGTGAGTAACATAACAAAAAAAACAGTCGCATACATTTTTAAATTATTTTTACAATTAATTAAAAATTTCAGGTGACCCTGCAAACTGGCAAATAGCAGTGGAAGATATCCCTGAGGAATATAGGGAGGCAGCTGGCGCAGGTGGTTTTATGCCATGGGGCGTAGCTGGAGTGATGGCCGGCGCCGCCAAGTGCTTCTTTGGATTTGTGGGCTTCGACTGCGTTGCAACCACCGGTGAGGAGGCCAAGAACCCGAAAAAGGACATTCCGCTCTCCATCATCTTGTCGCTCGTCATAATATTCATATCCTACTTTACCATCGCGACCGTTTTAACAATGATGTTGCCCTACTATTTGCAGGTAATTAGCTATTTTTAACATATGAACACATGTTAATTAGTTTCATACTATAGATAATTAATCGTGTCTTAGATTTTACACTGATTAATTTTGTTGTGTAGTAAACCTATAAAAAAGTCTACAACTACATATATTACAGTCTCGATAATAATTTTATGAGAAAATGTTAAAATTTCAAACTAGATTCTATTTCAAGTTGTGCAATGTGTGATGTTGTTGGTTGAGCGAACCCCTGTAGTCTGCTTCCACCCGTGGTCTGTTTAACCCAATGGCAATCCAGCTCCTTAAGACATATTTATTACCCCTTAGCGAAGCTGAGATGCGGTTTAGGTTACTTAAATTTGTTATCAATATTTTGATATCAACAATGTTTATAGGATGCAGACGCGCCGTTTCCACATGTATTCGGTGTGGCAGGATTACCAGCTGTTGGGTGGGTGGTGACGATTGGGGCGGTATTTGCACTGTGCACCAGCCTTTTGGGCGCCATGTTCCCGCTCCCTCGTGTCCTATACGCCATGGCCAGTGATGGCGTGTTATTTCGGCCTCTGGCTCGTATTCACCGCCGCACACAGACTCCACTGCTTGCGACAGCTTTGAGTGGCCTCCTGTCTGGTATATATTACACATTCTTTCATCAACGAAAGTTGTACCATTATTTTAGTTGCTTTTTAAGGCTAATCATAAATTTATATTCCAGCAACAATGGCAGCTATTTTTAATCTAAACCAGTTGATAGACATGATGTCCATTGGAACACTGATGGCGTACACAATAGTCGCTATAAGTGTGTTAATTTTAAGGTGCGTAATCGATAAATATATGTAAAAAATTCGATTCCGAGCACAATTTTGATATTGTCTAAAGCTAAAGAAACATATTAATTCAACATGATAGTCCATTATATGTATTAAGTTTTAGTATAACCTTTAGTTAGTTTTGCTCTATTAAACTTAAATCTCAATGCATTAAGTAACTAATAGAAACATTTTTATAACTCGTTTTCTTTTGTTTTAACATTATTACGAAATAATGAAGTTCATTTGAAGTTCTTGCAATTGCAATTTGTAAGGAAACATATGTATATACATTCCTACCAATTCATTTATTTTGTAGATATGAAGAAGACAGCACGATGGTGATTAACGGACTAAAGGCCCTCCCAGAGACGCCTTGGAGCGTGGTGAAACAGTTGTTTAATCTGCTTGGACTTAAAGAACCTACAATGCTATCTTCCACCATCGCCAAATGCACCATATTTATCTTCTGTTAGTATATACTTCAGCATCTTTTACTTTCACCTTGTGTCATTTATATCGTTTTTTATAGTCAACATACGTCTAACGATGAGAGAGATGACAAATATAGTCAAGACAAACTTAAAAGATCTGAATTCGAATCTTGATGACATAATTAAGATTTTGGGTATCTTAATAAATCCGAATTTTCAATTTTTTAAATTAAAAAAAAAAGAAATCTATAGATGAAATTAATAAACGTATTTAACCTAATTTTTTATATTCATTTTGAATTTTAACACGTTTTTTTCTCGTGATTAATTTAATAACCGTAGAAAATAAAATATTACTAAAAAGCCTGAAATATGTATATCGCGATCTCTACCGAATTAAAAAAGTGAAGTAGTAAGTAAAGTAAAGAGGGTTTTGTTTTTTTTTCAGTTCTGGTGTCTCTGGCAACGTGTGGTACAATGAGTTGGGATGCGGTAGGAGACGGGGCTGGCGTGGCAGCAGGTGCCTTGGGCGTTCTGCTACTGCTGTTACTGCTGGTGCTGTATCGCCAGCCACGACGAAACGTTGCACACCTCACCTTCACCGTGAGTTTTCCAAAAATTTGCTAACATTTTGATCACGCGCGCTTAAATAGAGCTGGTAATTTCGAAAAATCTTGCTCCCTGAATAAATTTACACCTTTCCTATTGTAAAATTGTGTTGCTAACTGAAGATCACGGCTCTTTGAAGTTGTTTCAGTATTTCAGTGAGTTTGAAAATGTTGAAACTATATAGTACGATATTATCGTAGCATGTTTACTGCAGGTCCCTCTTGTACCACTAGTGCCGTATTTGAGCGTTTTGATGAACGTTTACCTCATGGTGCAGCTGGACTACCACACCTGGGTGCGCTTCATACTCTGGCTTGCAGTTGGTAAGAACGAACATTATTCACGATGCAATTATTAATAGTTGAGAACAGAATGTAGACCTTGCTAGATTCACGCTCTATATATCAATCGTGATACAGAAAATAATCTAAAAATGACGCAATTCATAATAAACCTTTATAAATATTATTTTCAGGATACATCATATACTTCTTTTACGGAATCAGCAATAGTTCCCTTAGAGTAAAGAAAAATACCCAGTCTCCCGCGAATGGAAAAGTTGAAGAAAAGCATGTTATTACTAAGTTTTGAGAGTATGATTTGACTACAAAATATGAGGCTAACAAGGATAGGACTAACTAATACGTTGCGACATTGTGGCCTGACCTATGACATGACGTTAAAGATTTAAATTTTATGGATTTATGATTTTAAAGTGTTTCGATTATTATTAATGTAATATTTTAAATTTGACTATGAATATGTATAGCCAGATCGTACATTCAATCATTAAATGATGTTGCCGTGCCGGTACTAAAGATATATTCAGCTGAATGAGCGGCGACAGTAAAAGAAAACAACTTATTTCAAATTATTATGAACTGAACATACTATTTAATATTTGAACAGTGATAATTAACGTAATTTGATTAAACTGACAATTATATTAATGGTCTACTATATCAAATCTGCGATGTGGCCGCGACATAGAATTTCCTAACATCAATCTAAATAATTTTATATTTGTTATTTTACAGCGATGATGTTTTCTAGTTTGGTTGATTAATTACTGTCGAATACGGCAATTAAGTCAAATAGTAGATACAAGCTATAGTTTTAAATGTACTGTGATGTTTTTTTTAGAACTGTGATATTTGATTAGGGTTTCCAACCAAAAGAATTAAATTCTACTAGCCATATAGAGCCGAATAAAATTACTTCAAGCTAATCCAAATAGATTTAAAAGGAAATAAAAAATTATCTTCGTTTAATTTTTACAGTAATTTTTTTTTGCTATTGTTGAAACCCTATAAGAGTGCGTTTTAAGTCTCTTTCACCGTTGACTAGCACAAATGCTTTATAATAAAGACATTATATACCTTATAAGTTAAATTATGTACTTAAATATAGCAATAAATATATTTTGTAAGTAACAGTTAAGTTCAGTAAACTCACAAGAGAAAACCTTGTTACCATTACTATGTCAAGTGTAAATAATCTTGTCTTGCCACGGTGCCCATAAATAAGTTGTGATTATATTAAGACTTAGTTTTAGTCATTCAATTAATGAATAAATGTGTTTCAAAATTTGAATTTTAATATTTTGTTATAGGGAGAATATAAATCTTCTGTAATATAGAATTTTCCGTGATTTTACCGTCGCTTCACCCGCCTATTATATATATTATTTCTGATATTTTATATTGGGTTGATAAAGGGGTTTAATTAATAACAAATATAAATAATTTTAATTAATTTAATAAGCTGAATAACAAGCGTTCTAAACAATTCAAAATAATGAAATAAAAATTTATTAAACTAGCACACTGCCGCTGTCTCACAGCCAGATCCAATAATACTGAAGTATACACTTCTAAGTACATATAATACAATCCGTTCATTAAAATACTAACTAAAAGTCAAACTAATGGCAGTTAAAACATTGGAAAATCTGTCTTAGAAATAAAATACAAAGGTCAAAAACAAAACGTGGTTCAAGAGTACGCGGTCTTTTCTCCTACTTTACGCTAACAATACTTTGGCATATGGTAAATGAGATTCTACGATATATTTGGTATTTCTATTAGGAGTGTGTAACCGGCTTTATACCTTTATAATGAGTTTCCGGATGTATCAACGAATTATGGTAAAAAAAACATCAAAATCAACCCTTTTTGGTGGTTTGTGCAACGTGCATCTTGCAAATATAATTTCAGAGTTTAGACTTGCCAGGGAATCGCCCTACTATTATGCAATATAATGATTAATTTATTATTAATAATTATTTTGAGACGATCATAATACGAGCCACTCTTTTTATTATTATCTCGTAGTATATATAATAACGCTTCAAATTAAAGTAACGAATAACGGCAGAGTGCCTACTGAATTGAATGACGATTACCAAAAAAAAGGTAATAATTAAATTGCCATTATGATTGAATGTAGGTAAAACGTTGCCGTACTAGTTCTTCATTGTTTGCTTACAATATTTGTTTAAGTAAATAGCGCCGAAATACTTTCAGTAACATCTTAAATATTCGAAGGCTTTTATTACGAAGTTAGCAATTAGATTTTATATTAATTTGTTACAATTCATAAATATACTTTCACCGCAAGTGATTAAAATTCAAAACCTACTCCATTAATATGTAACAATTTAACGTCAGCACATTTTAGACATGTATACAAGCCTCTTAAGCTATTATAAACGTAAAAAACAGCAATTTCCAAATGTATACTGACTACTCTAATTTATATGAAAGTATTCTTAAACTATGTCTTAAGACTATGTAGGAGTGTTCGCACTTTCTCACTGTCATTTCTAATCATTAAACATACATAGATATGAGATTTTAGACAATTTTGCTGACCATACCGCTAAAGTCTCTTCCCTTCATTTTATATGATCACACTAAATGCTTGATATAAAAGAGACGATGGTACTGGTAGGACTGGTAGGGTCAGCGGACACAGTCTGGTCCGCTAATGGTCATCCAAGGGCGTGAGCAGCTCCAGCGTGCTGCAGAAGTGCCGTATGGCTGTCATTATGCAGCTCAGCCAATTGTACATCAGGTGAACGCCGTCGCTCTGCGCTGTGCCATGCGCCATACGTCAAGTAGATTAAAAGACCTGCAAAGTATTACCAATTTACGATATTTATAAAAAAAAACATGTGTAGTTTTCCTCAAACAAAATAATTATATGTTAGATTTAAAAAAACATAATTCTTTGATACAACCTTGTTCATTTATTTGCCTGTCATCTGTTATGTCATGTAATGTTTGCCGTTTGAATAGACGTGAGCGATATAATAACTAAAATGAATTTGCATCCGTTTCATTTTTTGTTTTGCAATCTCCGGTGTTTGCCAATGAAAATTTCGCAATTAATGTAAATACAATCTTCTCCTTGGTAGTCAGGACCTAACGGTATCTAGGTTAAGAACAAACTCTCAAATTATCTTGTTTTTAAATAAGCTCAATGTTAACTGTAGCCATGGAATGCGTTCTTAAGGTCAACATATTCTATGTTAATGTCTGATTTTAAATTTTGAAAGGTGAACTACTACAGATTTATCGCTCACTCTGCAAAAAACTGGCATTGGCTTTAGTTCACTTAAAGTGTTTGGTACGGTAGTAATAAAAAAATGGATGTATTTAAAAATCAAGTTATCCTTTTGTGCTACATTTTCCATGTAATCTTTTCATACGATATAAGCGAAGATGGGAGATTGAGTTTCCAAGAATTGGCAATAAAATATGGACATCCTCCTCAGGAGTACCAAGTGAATACGGAAGACGGATACATTCTGACTCTCCATCGTTTGCCTGGAAGTCGCGATATACCTGTCCTGCTCCAACACGGAACACTTGATTCTTCAGCAACTTGGATCCTTAGAGGAAACAACTCACTAGGCATTACTTTGGCTAATGCCAAGTATGACGTGTGGATGAGTAATTTTAGGGGCAACACCTACTCAAGAAAACATAAATACTTAGATCCCGATAAAGATGCGGCTTATTGGGATATTGATTTACACCATTTTGGAGTTTTTGACCTATCAGCGATCATAGACTTTATACTGCAAGTTACAGGCGCAACGAAACTTCACGCTATTGGTCATTCAGCAGGAAACACAGTTTTTTACGTGCTCGGATCCATGAGACCGCAATACAATATTAAAGTTAATGTATTAATAGCCCTCGCTCCTGTAGCTTATTTCCATAATTCTCACCCACCTGTGGTGTGGCTAGGTAACAACGCAGAAACTATTAACGAAATTCTATTGTCATTCAACATACATGAGCTATTTGGTGAAAAAATACTACAGCGGAAGCTCGTAAAATTGATTTGTTCCCACCCTGACATAGGATACGAAATCTGTATGAACGGTTTGCTGTTTCCACTTGTGGGCTTTGACAAGCCGGAGATAGATTCCGAATTCAACCAAGTAATATTCGGACATTTTCCGGCGGGATTTCCAAGGAAGACATTGTTACACTACTTGCAAATCTTGAAGAGGAAAAGTTTCGGTCCATATGATTCCGATAATGATAACGATAGGTCAAATTACAATCGCACCCGCCCGAGTTATAATCTCAGCGCAGTGGTGATGAAAATCATCTTGATAGCCGGTCAAAACGATAAGTTAGCGCCGCTAAAAAACGTTAATCGCTTGAGAAAAAGCCTACCCAATGTTATTCAACATATTGTTCTTTCGCAAAGAAATTTCAATCATTTAGATTTCCTTTGGGGAGAGCATTCAAGATACATACTACACCCAATTATTTTAAACGCTTTGGAAAACAACGTTTACTGACACGAAACCGTGAAAATGATTTTATTTAGTTGTTTCGAATACACGATTTTTGTTATTCGTCATTTTTATAGAAAAATAAACGTTAAATACATTATCATGATAACGCAGTAAAGTGTTGTTTTTGATAATACAAGGTTACTATAGATTATACCTTAAACATGCAAAAATTTTGTTTTGATGTTAAAAGTGCTAAAAAAACAATTATTTTCATAATTTTAATAAAATTCAAAAGTGTATGTTTGGACAATTCTGTGATATCTGCCATTGACCAGAGAGGGGATCGATTGAATTTCACAGAGATAGCTGCTTTATTGGGGCACCCTGTTAAAGAATATGAAGTGGTTACTGAAGACGGTTACATTCTCGGGGTATACCGCATCCCTGGTCGACTAAGGCCTCCCATTCTTTTCGTACACGGAATTGAGCTAGCAGCTGACAGTTGGCTCCTACGAGGGCAGTCATCTCTTCCCATTGTTCTCGCGAAATTGAACCACGATATTTGGTTTGCAAATGTTAGAGGAAACATCTACTCCAGAAGGCATGTCCGCTTGAACCCGGATACAGATAGCGAGTTTTGGGAATTCACCTTCCACGAGCATGGCTACTATGACTTGGCGTCTACTATCGACACAGTATTAAACGAAACAAACTCATCACAGATAAATGCCATTAGCTTTTCGCAAGGGACTACCATGTTTACAGTACTCCTTTCCACAAGGCCCGAATATAATGCTAAAATTAATTTGTCAATTTACTTCGCGCCGATAGCCTATTTGAACAAAGTCGAAACACCTATGTTGTATGGCATTACATTTTCTCCAGAGTTAAACATTGTAATGAAGAATCTAGGAATGAACGAACTCTTAGGATATAACGACAATCTGACTGTATCATTGAGAAAACTATGTACGCAGCCCCAATTAAGTTACGTGGCCTGTGCCTATGGGTACGCTTTCCCCATTGCCGGATATGATCCCGATCAGTTAGAACCTCCATTTTATCGCATCAGTAATTATTATTTTCCAGTTGGGTCATCGAGAAAGAATATGATACATTATGGCCAAATCGGACGGACTGGCATATTTGCACAGTATGATTACGGTCCTCTTAAAAATATAGCTGTATACAACTCTTCTATTCCTCCAAAATATAATTTGAGCAACGTACGCAGCCCTGTAGTTATGATGGTAGGACGAAGAGACAAGCTAGCGACACTCAGTGATGCAGAAACTTTACGCAAACAACTCCCGAATGTCAAACAGTTTGTGGTGCTTCCTCGAATTGAGGCTAACCATCTGGATTTTATCTGGGGCAGGACTATGAACAAATACCTGTATCCATATATTTTTAACGCCCTTGGTTTTTAATAAATATTTTAATTGATTTGATGTTTAATTATTATTGTCGATATAATTATCTACATCAAATCATCATTTTATATCCATTCGCTCAGACAATACATAATCGTCTAACTAATTACTAAAAATTACGCAACATGATACTATGTTTCAATATCACCATAAAAAACATCTTCAATAAGGTTGTTAATTGTATTATAAGAAAATCGTACAATGCTAACGGCTTTTGTTTTTTATATAAAAAAAATGAATACGACTGACTCGAGATTTTATATGTGTTCAAACTGGCTGTAATGGCTAGCAAAATCATTTTATTATTAATCCTAAGACTAGGCTCACTCTCTGCCTTTCGTTATGAAATGAAAAACACAGCATATTTTGCACTGCAATATGGTTACTTCGCCGAGGAGTACCATGTTTTTACTGAAGATGGATACATCTTGGACCTGTTTCACCTGCCCGGATATCGAGGTCTTCCTCTGTTGCTGATGCATGGCATAATGGACTCTAGTGATACTTGGATCGTTAGAGGTAACAGCTCTTTTGGTATCACACTCGCTAACTTAGGATACGACGTGTGGCTAGGAAACTGCCGGGGGAACCTCTACTCGCAACGCCACGAGTACCTAGACGCTGAGAGTGACGCATCCGCATACTGGAACTTTAGCTTTCACGAGCACGGCTTCTATGATCTTCCAGCAATTATAGATTTTGTGTTATCAAAGACTGGCTCGAACAAACTTAATGCGATAGGATTTTCACAAGGTAACACCATATTTTATGTCATGACGTCACTCCGACCAGAGTACAATAAGAAAGTCAATATGTTGATCGCCTTAGCGCCCATTGCATTTTTAAATAACCTACGACCGCCTCTATCACTTTTTTTTGATATTTCACCAGATCTATTAACCATTGCAATGAATTTGCAACAGTATCAAATTTTTGGAAATTCCTTAACAGGTATTTTATACAGAACCATCGGTTCGTTACCACTGCTAGGATATATTCTGTGCGCGTTCGGATTCGTGTTTCCTATAACCGGCTACGATTTGTTAGAATACGATTACGATTTCCATTACAAAGTAACCCGCATGAAGTTTCCTATGGGTATTTCTTTAAAGAACATCAACCACTTCGCTCAGTTACATAAACGCGGGAAGTTCTCACAGTTTGATTATGGAGCTGGAAATATTGGAGTGTATGGATCCGCAGAGCCTCCAGATTATGACCTGGCAAAAGTTACTTTGCCCGTAGCATTGTTGTGTGGGAGAAATGACAAACTGTCCAGACTTAAAGACGTTAATATTTTGAAAGAGGCTTTGCCAAACGTAGTGCAATTCACACGGCTCGATTACAGACAGATGAACCACGTCGACTTCACTTGGGGAAAAAATATGGACAAATATTTGTTTCCTTACATACTTGAAATACTTGACAAGAGTCAATAAGTTTATTATTAAGTTGTCACAAAATTATTATACTGACCAGCAGCCAGCCAGACGGAGAATCGAATCCACGTCATGTAGTCGAGATTCAGCATCAAGTACACGTTGATGAGAATACTGACACCGGGCAGCCACGGCACCAGAGGGACCTGCGAAAATATTATTGTAGTCTCACTCGAATATGCATTAGCTTACAAAAAATATGTGAAATTAAAAGAAAAAAAAATTGAAAGAAATAAAAGTAATATTGATATTTTATTATAATATAAGCTTTACATAGTATTTTTTACCGAGTAGATAAAAACTCACCGAGAAAGCGAGTTTCTTGTCGGAGACGGGTTGGCGTGAGATGGCGTAGAGCGTGATGAGCACCAGAGAGGAACCCAGCAGCAGCGCAGCCAAAGGCCCGGGAGCGCCTGACAGGATCGCATCTCCATGTCCACTGATGCTGCCCATCATTACGAAGCACCATACGCCTATTCAAACCATACAATCCACTCAACGTAACTATTTGGTAAATAGTCAGAAGGCTTAAGTTGATAAAAGGAGATCAAGTATTTTAAAGTTCTAATTACCTTCTCAAATCAAATTATTTGTTACTTACAGAAAGATGACCCCTATTTAATTACTTTGTTCTGGAATGTTGTATATTTGAAATAAATCTCAACACCAACTCACCTAAAGAAAAATAATCAATGAAACAAGATCCAGTAAATATGAGTTCTCCATCTGTGACGACTTCATGAGATTTGCTAACCAAATAACAAAATAATTTCCGTACATTACCTAAGAATAGAATTTATTAATGAATAAAAACGTTATTTGTTTAGTTGAACGCGCTAATTTCAGAAACTACTGATTCGGATTAAATATATTTTCTGTTGAATACTGAATTTATCGCAGGGCGCACTGTTGCATTATATAGTAACTGAAGAATTAGTGTAATATATACCGTATAGCGTGACAAGTACGTTGACAGTGGCGGCGCTGAGCTGCGTAGGCGCAGTCAGTCCGTCTACGTTAAATACTTGTCGTACGCAACTCCGTACGGTCATACGCGACGTTTCGTTCGCACTGCGCGTACTCTGGCTCCGCTCGTATCTGTCATTTTATATAAAAATTGTATAAAGTATTATTAAACGTTTATATGGTTTCTATAAATCTTTAGTAAACCTATTTTTCCTTTACATAAATATATCTTACCTGAGCAATAGCACACAGGACGCGACCATGGAGTAGGCCAACAGAGTGCCGATGGACATCATATGGATCAGCTGCTCTAACTCGAATAACATTGCCAGCGTGCCTGTAACGTTATTATTCGGTCAAAATCTCGGTCAAATATCCAGCTTGTTTTGTGTGTCCAACAATATTGCACGTATAGGAAAATCGTTATAAATGGTGTTATGAGAATTTAATTGTACAAATTTATATGCATCGACTTGACTTTAGAAAAAATCGTAGACATAGTTAACATATAAACTTAACCGAACAACGCTTGGCGTTCCATAGCAGAGCTCTTTTTATGGTACTTTATGCCACTCACTGTCCCTTTAAGAAGCCAGCTGCCAACTTTCTGAACCGATACGACTTTATAATTACCCTTAAATATGGGTAAACCCCTCTTTATCCCATAAAAATACCTGTAAAGAGCCCGGCAACAACTGTCCCGACGAGAGGTGTTTGGTACTTCTCGCTAACTCGGCCCATAAAGCGGAACAGCAGACCGTCCGCTGACATCGCGTAGATGATACGAGGCAGGGGAAACACTGAACCCAAAAGACTGCAATATAATAAAATGATTTTAAGATCCGTTCCGATATTCGTATGTTTGTATGGTTTCTGATAGAGGAAGTAAGTGGCTAGAACAATTAATATATTACATTCGTCAGCGTGTTGCAATTTGACTAAAATGTTCTTTTCAAAAAATTATACTAGGTAGTTTTAGAACACATAGAAGTCAATGGAAGAAACAGTCCCCAAGTGACAGTAAATAGTGATAATAATTATATATATCGGCATAGTATTAAAATAATATCAACAATAGTGGATAAAGTACCTGGAGCAAAGAGCACACACGGCACCAACACTGACGGCATACTTGGCCCAGCTCCATCCCAGTTGCTCGAACACGAACGGAAAAGGTGCTTTCTCGTCCTAAAGCACAGATCGTGAAGCGTGAAACCATGAACCAATTCTTTACCAACACCAAGTGTTTTGTTTTTTCAAGCCAACTGTGGAGTATTTTCCGTTTTAAGCAATTTTATTGATTGCTTTATGTTATTGTTCCTATTTGTGATACTGTCTATAACTTTCCACTTTTCTTTTGAATTTTTGATGTTTGTTTAGTTGATGACGTTCATAATTTCGCTTAAGCCTTTTTAGGAGATCGTTACAGTAGTTTTTATACCTAGTGTAAGTAATTTTTAGTATTTTATTGTTTTTGGTCATTTTTGGATTTAAGATGCATTCAATCACGATTTTTGATGCATCGTATTAGGCCAATAGTAATCCATGGCTTTATACAGCGCATACGTCTTGGTATTATAACATAAAGCGTATTGTTCATAATTTAATTCAATTTCTTCTCTTATTCATAGAAGCTAGCCAAAACAAAAATAATTATTCAATTCAACATTGGTAAAGTAGCCCTATATTACAGATGTAATCCTGTGTAAGTATTATTTACATTTGTATGGTCACATAACCAAAGTCATTGGTCTTACTTAGCCTTTTTACCATTTACCTGCATGTAGTACGGCAGTACGAGTGTCAGCACGCAAGACACGCCGCAGTAGGCCAGGAACACAACTAGAAGCGAGGCGACAACGGCAAAGGGGATGCTTTTCTGCGGCCTGCGCGCTTCCTCGCCGGCCGTGGCTACGCAGTCGAAGCCAATGAAGCCGTAGAAGCAGACAGCAGCGCCGCGGATGATGCCAGCGATGCCGTACGGGGCGAAGCCGCCGCTGCCGAAGTCCCGCCCTCCGGTTTTTGGTACCTCTTCCGCGGGGATACGCCAATTCTTCGTATCCGCTGAAATTGAAAATCGTTGAAGAAGTTACACTTTGATGTCGACTCTGATGGACACTAAGTAGTCTTATTTAGCTAAGATATGACTAAATATTCATTTGTCAAGTGTATAATTAATTACATAGATAAACTAGTGTCCTTTTGCACAATTTATTGAGGTATGTGAGGTAATACCAAAAAACAATTTTTATAAAGTAACCTATTTCTGAAAACTATTAACCAATTTATTAAAAGGTACAGAAATTCATATTAAACTAATTGCAACATATCTATGTTGACGTAAAGCAGTGCTTTTAGCACTGCATTTTCCTAAAATAATTCACTAAATGTAAATAAATCAAATTGTACCTTTGAAGGAACCAGATATAATGACAAACAGCACAACACACAAATTCACGCCTGTGCAGAAGTTGTTGAACTTTGTTGACTCTTTTACACCAAATGCAAGCGACACTGGAAAATATTTTTTCTTATAAATTAACATGATAGCTCGACATATTAAAGCATTATTACAAAATTTTAACAGGATATAGAAACTTAAAATAATTCAGAATTTAGGTACCTAGAAGTTGGCAGTTGCATAAATTGTGTTCTTACCAGAAAAGATCATTATTACAGTAAAAGCGAAGATATCAGGATACTTGGCAAGATGTGGTGAATCCATAGGCATCCATTCCAAAAGGCGGCTGGATATTGCCTTGTCTAACAGAGAATCCAGGTATTCGCTTAGTGCCTTAGTTACCGAGGCTGCACCTAGAGAAAAAGTGTGACAGATAGAATGACTTCCAGAGTCAAAGGGGTATTATATTCTGACAGATTAGGTAATGCAAAACCTCAAAAATGGAGATATATTTTAAAAGGTTATAGGGTTATCCAAGTCAAAAATATAATGTACAATTAACAGTGATTGTATGTACACTCTTTTATTGGTTTAAATTAATGTTATTTAATTAGGTAGAGCTATTTCATTCTTTTAACTTTTTGTTTTTAAGTTTGTTTAATCTGTGAAGAAAAGAGATGAATTTATTATAACAAACAAATCATAATTCATACCTATTATATACTCCAGTATAAGGTTCCATCCAATTATAAATGCGATAAACTCTCCAACACATACATAACTATACACATATGCTGAACCTGCCTTTGGTACACGAGCACCAAACTCCGCATAACATAGACCTGAATGTATACATTACATAACTTCTTTTAAACTTATGAACAAACAAGAGCACTTACTTCCATATAAATCAATCAAATATTCTCTCAATCAATATAATCTAATTACTTTCTTATCTCTTTTGATTTGGCCTTCAATTCATAACAATAAGATCCTTATACTCAATATGGCCTACATAAAAGGAGGCTTATAAGTCTCTATCTGTTATTTTATTACATTGTAATTTCCACAGAAAAAGAATGATTAATGATAAAGTTTTAAAAATTCAGAACTAAACAAAGATAAATTATGAGCTTGACCATAATTGAATCATACTTTATAAAGTCTGTCATTTTCTCTTTTAATAGGGAATTACCTACCAGCAAAAACACTTGCAACTGCAGCTAACAAGAATGACAAGACCACAGCTGGACCTGCATAGTTTTTGGCTACATCTCCAGCTAAAACATAAACTCCTACACCAAGAGTGCTGCCCACTCCCAGTGCAGTCAGGTCCAGAGCTGAAAGCACTCGTGCCAGACGAGCTACTCCCTCTTCAGCTGCTTTGCGTCTGGATAACACTCGATATGCTAGTCCCAGAGCTCTAACAGCTCCAGCTTTCAAACCACCTTAAAACATTTTTTATGAGGGTCACAGTGACACACATTCAAGTTTTGCTGTCTGAGGTATATCCCTCTTATTCATAAAAATAATTCAGCCGTATTCTTTTTTTATAACAAATACTATTTCATTGTTTCCTCTGAAATTTATGTGATGATCACACATCAAGTGTGAGAGATGACTAGTTAACTTATTTTTATTTTAAATAAGGAGGTATATTTCTATGTATAGGCAAATTAAATGTGAATTAATGTATTCATATTTTAAGTTTTTACAAATAACAATCAATATTCAATATGCTATCTATATCGGTATTAAAGACTATTTTACCTAGAAATAAAATTACGACCCACATCACTGAACACAACTGTAGTAGGCTGAGACACAAATTGATTTGGTTCAATAACTTTTCAATTGGTCTGATCAATCATTTAGCATTATCAATTGATATGTCTCGAATTGGCATGAGATATTTTAATTATTAGTTTAAACTTAAACTGCCTTTTACCGAGTAATTTAAAAATATTAGGTATATACATTATTACGCTCCAAAAACTCAATAATAAAGGTTGTCATTGTACATATGTAATTAGTACTTTTTTTATTTATTTTGAGACTTGTTAAGATTTGCTTATTTCTTTATGAATTGTGTGTATCTTACCATCAGTATAAGCTCGTTTGATCGAAGGAGCATTCCTAGAATCTCCACGTGGATTTCGAGTATCTATATACTCATTTTCCTCAAGAAAACTCATTTTTTAAGAAACCGCATATAACCTCATACACGCACTACAGTTTATACTTATTATTCGAATATTATATTTAACAGAGACCAATGTTTATCACCGTGTCTATGTGGAGGGTATATGGTACCGGTGCAATCAATAATTAGGTACTAGTAATTTAAGTATTGTATTTCACATAAACATTTCTTGCATCATCTTATTCTAACATCTTAAATTTCAAATCAAACACATTTCAAATTTTGAGCTGTCAGCGGAAATCATTTTGTGTCAGATGACAGCAATCTACTATTTTGGTCAGTGTATAATCTATAGAGTATAGTCCTTTTAATCCATATTCACCTTACTTACATAAGGATAATTAACTTGCTAAAACTGAGTAATTCAATATAATTTTAATACTTAGCTAATTTTAACAATATTATAAATAATCCCAGAGGAATATATGTTAAAATTGTAGTGTAACAAAATTTGGAAAGAAAAAAAGCCTGCTTCTGGAAGGTGCTGCATTTGAGTAACCTTTTTGTTTCAGTTTCTTTGAGAATGTTTTGTGCAGATTTCGCAATCGGCACGTCACGAAAAATCTTTTACTTTATAAAACCCTACTTAGAACTGTTTCACTAAGAGGTCGCATCTATTTTAATTCGATGTTTTTTCATATTGAAGTATTATTTTGACACTACAGTTAAGTACTCTGTAACTTTTTTAATTGAACTAATTTTATTATAAAATTAAGTGTTCAGTATTTCATTACATTTTTGCAATGGATCATCTATTAGTTAAGCCTTGTTGTATCAGATGAAAAACATCAAAGTTAAGAAATCTCAAAAAAAATAAAAATACAGATATAACAATTAGACATACGTGTCTTTCATTTTTGTACTTAAAATAGTAATTGTAAACGCGAATATCTGTATTTCACTTTAGTTATATAAGTACCTTATATCTATGTACTTATAGTAGTAAAACAGACTACTCTCGGCATGTAACCCGCATATTTCCTTTGCTCAGTCTCTTTTTATTCTTGGGGGTTAAAAAACTATGGGTTAAAAAACTATTTAACCCATAATGTAAGGTGCTTGAAAATAAGTGTTTACCAATGATTAGTAGATAGACAAAAACAGGGACTTAAGTTTCTGACGGGAATTATTACCCTATCTCTTAGGTCACAGGTAGTAGGTATATCTATCGATCTATGTAACATATATTGAGCCATTTATGTTGGAACGCGTATCAAACAATAATAGAAAAGTAATAATAAAGCCTTACCGAAAATCTTATAAAATTCCATAATAGTAACACAATACCAACGAAAATAAATCCATTATACCGTAGAGCTTGATGATAAAATCCCCAATTGCAACTAGAACGTTTTTGATTCAGCTAAGCATGCAATTAATAGCTGTAAATATTATTTTGAAGAATTTGCTAAAATGTTGCTGACAATGAAGTTACAATGTGTGTCAAGTAATATTATAAACCAGTTTACATAACTTTTTTCATTGTTTTATATCCATAGTAAAGTAATAATTAGATCCCATATAGGAAGGAATCTTTGCAGTCTTCTTGGTAGACGGCTTGACTTCACCCTTCGTCGGCGGATTTGGCCGAATAAAGAATAAAACGCAAAATAAATTGTTTGGGCGCCAATCTAAGGAACTACTGGTTTGTATTGAACATAACTATCACAGAATAGTTCATTTATAGAGGAAGGCTAAATATGATAAAGCGCTACTATCTATACAAGAAAATCCGGCAGAAACGGTAAAAACTACTTATTCCATACGAGCTTCTCTACGTGCACTGCGTAAACGTAACGGCCGCAGCGGAAGTTATATAATTTTTTGTACTATGACCATTGAAAAGAGTTGAGATATCTTTAAAATTTCTAATAATTACAAATAAATAATTCCCTAACAGCATACCTACGCCTATGTTATTAGATTTACTCTCTGTACGCTAGTTATCGTAATAATATTTTTCTAAAATAATTCTTAATATATTACTACAGCATCAGAACTATAAACATTATATTAATCCTTATACAAATACATCATTTCATACTATGCATGCATACATATTTATTAAGTCATTGAGTTGATCACTCTGATTTCTAAAAAAGATTAATTATTTACTTTTTTAGATACCTATTAGTGTCATTATTTGAGAACAAGTAATAGTAGGGATATCGATATTGTAGAAAAACATTGTAGACTTCATAAATACTTTATTTTATTATATATCTATAGTTTTCTTTTTTTGGTAAATATCTACTGTAAACAAGATTTTCAAATGTTTCTACGTAATATTCATAGCTTTGTTGTTGCTATTTTACGAGAATTCATTCATTAGGTTGCGGTTGTTAGCAGGGACTCCAATGTCTACCATTGTATGGTTTTGAACGAGCATAATTTGAAAAAGCACAATCGCGGAATTCCTAAAACACACAATTAAATAAAATATAATATTATATCACAAAAACGGCAATACACCATATAAAACTGCTTAAGTATATCAAGATATACAACTTTCATCTGAAGGTATAATTTGAGTATTTCCAGAGGCAGTGTGAATGACCATGGACCGCAGCGGAGTCACTTTAAAAAAAAAACAGCACAAATTCATAATATTGTGGTAGTATCTATGTAGCAAGTGGTTACATACCTTTGCCTTTCTTAAAGTACCATTTCCTCGCGGAGCTATCTGACAATTTGTAATTGTTCTCCGTTTGCTTATTATTTTTTAGCCGTTTTATATCGGAGCTCTTGAGAGACATTGTTCCTGGTCCATACCGTTCCGTATTTAATTCCGGCCTAAATTAAATATCATCATTATGTAAGCATCGTTTTATTTTTACAGTTTCATGATAAATTCTCTTAAATAAACCAAACTTACTCAATTGTGTTATTCTTGTGTAAGTTTAATAGTCGATAGAAGAGACGCTCATCTGTCCACGGCTCATCAGATGTGAGGTAGTGAATATCGGATGGGAATATAGGATTTATCAACTGAAAAGTAACTAAGACTTATTTTACGTACAAAATTAAACCTCGATATTATATTGTGCCTAGGGAATAAAGCAATCAGTGACATAAGAATTACGAATATGTTATTTCCCAAGATCGTTTTCAAAAGAAATTTTCACAATTGGAAAAGTCCTTTCCATTTCATATCGTTTCATTTAAGAGGCAAAGTTATAGGTAGATAAGTAAAGCCTAATGGTCTCATTATAAAACGGGGACTAAAGGATATTATGGTTAATGATTATTTTTGTAAGAAAATAAGATTATTGCCATTGTAGCTAAGAAAATTATTACTTTATAATAAGACCATTATTGGGCATCTGACCGCTTTATTCTTGAAAATCAAATAAGTCTAATTATACTTTTAGCGACTTTAGTACTCGTGTGTTTCAACAGTGTTGAAAACTTACACAAGATGAGAACCTTAGTTAAAGTTTTACTATTGGACTGATTTTATTTTATGAATGGATTTTATTTAATTGTAATAGGCAATTACGTATGATTAATACCTCAGATCTTTGCCGTGATTCCTTTCCGCTGTCATGAAGCACGAAGGCGGAGGAGACCGACACAAAGAGGATGAGAAGTGTCGACTTCATTGTGATAATCGATGATCTATTTAAAAATTTTCAAATATATGTCAGCAAGTTTATTGTAAATTATTACTAACAATATTTTTATGGATTAGTTTCCATAATACATTTACTAATCTTAAGTTTTCGTCAATAAGTTCAATAATATTATTCTAATCTATTCAATATTCAAAAACTAGTCTTACGATGCTTTTTATATAAAAATATACAAACAGCGGTGCGTTTGTATATAACCCAAGCGTAAGTAATACATACAGTATTCCTTTCTCTATGCATAACTATTGTTATAAATTCTGACCGTTATCTGTCATACAATATTCATACACAGGATTGTGAATCGTTTACCTACCTGTATAACTCTATTCACTTGTTACGAATATTGAGTCAGGTCTGTCGAGTATAATTTAATTCAATCATACGAAAATTTTCAAAATCAAGAAAAATATTATTCACATAACTCTAAATCTTATTATATATTGAACTTTTAAAACTGGTTAATAGTAATTCCACTTCGTAAATAATGTAAAACAAACGATAATTTTTGTTTTATTTTTACTGAATTGCTACAATAGTCAGTTAGAATATATAATTTTAAACAATATTTTTTAGTTTAAATTAAAACGTAATTAAATAAATAGTAATGATCAAATATATAAACATTTTGCTCACCTAAGTAGATGTTACGCAGTCACTCCACAGACTGAACTAAGGACTTCCCGCCCAACTGCTTATATTCAGAGCTGTGGGCGGGCGGCACCCGACGTATTTTGATTCCAAGTAGAAATAAAGCCAAAACTTTGTTTCACGCAGTAAATATTTCATACACTCCAGGTACAATTTTAAGTAAATAGTAATTTTATGTTGACTGTTGGTAAAGTTACGTTCGTTATTCTCTAACAAGTAAATACTAGTAAAGTAGTTACTAAAACCATTAAACGGCCAACATTGTATGTTATTATTTGTAGATTTGAACCGTTGCTGCACTTAGACAGAATAAAAGTAGGCAATAATTCAGTGAGATAACATCAAGAAATTTTCCTCTAGACTCTTAACGTATTCCTTCGGAAGGTATGGTCCAGTCGGCAAAATAACCCATCACAGTTTGTTACATACTTAAGAAGTAAATTCCCGAATTCTTGGGAGATATTCATATAAATACAAAATATTAAAAATATATATAAATAAAATTGAATCATCCGACAAACATAGTTAAAACAAGCAGATCACCTAATTTCCATTAATTGGAATAGGTTGTATTAAAATTCATTTATTTTCATTGTATTAAACTATTTCTCCGACTTATTTCAGATTCTGACTTACAAATATGATGCACTATTTAATTAATTCCATCTTCCTGAACAAATCCTTGAAACTTGCACCTACATATGTATTATACATCGGAGAGTTGTCTCGAAAGTTCTGTATGTTTACTGACTGTGCATAAATTTATCTTATATATAAAATTCTCGTGTCACAGTTTTCGTTCCCATACTCCTCCGAAACGGCGTGACCGATTCTCATGAAACTTTTTAATATGGAGTAGGTCTGAGAATCGACTAACATCTATTATTCATTCCCTTAAGGGTAGTCCACCCCTAATTTTTTTGAAATTTTTTAGACAAAATATTTAGTTTCTATTTTACTATGATGCAGCATACAAAAATACATACAGCCCTACATTATTACCCCTCTACGAACAACCCCTAAATTGAAATACATGTATGGCAAAACAACGTTTGCGAGTCAGCTAGATCTATATAAGTTTCTATGTTAAACGTATTGATTATTAACTTTGGATTAATTCACAAAAACTACAATAACAAAAAGTTACTACAAATTTATTTAATCGAATAACTACACGTTAAAGCTAGGAGTCGGCCTCAAATGTTGCTTCGGAATCCATACTGACACATTTTATTAGACAATCAATATGAAGTTTGGTGTAAGCTACTAACTACTCAGTAGTTTATGTCACAACATTACATCATGACTCAGTGGGTAAACATTAAACAGGCTTTAGGGGTCGCCTCGGCTTATTGCGGGTCTGTTCGTTTGACTGTTAATAAGACTTAATTAATAGCGTTGTTCACTGTTAATTAGAAAATATTTGCGCAGCCACAAATATGTTAGCTGTTTCATGGACGAGATTTGATTCTAGTTAAAATCATCTAGAACTCTCTTCTCAATTCAAAATGTTTCTCACAATATAACGAATTCTAACCTTGCGGGAGGATACTCGAAATCTTTTATTTAATTTGATTATGTTCTTTCTGTATTAAATATATATTATTCTGAATACATTAATAATTTCAGATGCTCCAGATTTTCTTAATTAGTTATTATGCGAATCAATACTTGTGCGTGCCCATATATTACTGACCAAAGATAATCGAAAATAAAGCAAATATTATCACAACCGAGGGACACAACATACTAATTATCACGCTATACCAATTACGTTCTTTGATTATTGCCTTCTGATCGGGCACGATATTCTATATGTGTCGCAGAACAATCGTTGTAAGATTGGAAATAGAAAAGGGCTTTATGATAGTGAAGGTATGTTTGCGGTCAATATAGCTATTGCTTATAAGTCTTTACCTTCCCTTTGTGTAGAAAATTAGCTCTTGTAGATGCGCTGGGCCGAGATATTGCCTCAAATATTAGTTGGAGGATCTTTTAGATTCTGTGTTTTAGATCTCATAAAGACAAAACTTTCCAAAATACGTTTGGAAATTATTGGAATGTTTCAGGCAACACATCGTCGAATAAAAACACAACATTTTTGTTTTGTTTTTAGTAAATTGCGAAAAAAAATGGAAAATTTATTAAATTAACAGTTTTGCATTGCATTTGAACGCACAAACAGATTGGAGTAAATAAAATAAAATACATTAAAAAATTTAATTACATTTATTAAGTTACAACCAGATGGCACCGTGTAAGGCACGTTCGTATCTTATAACAACATATACATATTGAATACATTTGACTCACTTTAAAAATTCTCGACAATAAACAGATATTTTTATTAGTCAATATCAGTTTGTACGTTTTAAGAACACATTATTTATGAATCTGTTTTAAAATGTATGTAAATAATCATATGTTAAATTAAATATACAATAACAATTTACAAAAATATCACGTTTAACATCACTAAATTCATAACAAAATCAAATTATTAGTAAATAACCTAGCGTCAAAAAATAAATACGTACTTACATGCTATACTGCAAATCTGTTAATTACGGTAAATACCTTAACGTGACGTAGACTAAAGCTAGTAGCATGTTTGATACAACCAAATAATTCAGATGGAAAAACATGGTACTATCTTTATATACGGGCGTTTTTTAATCACTTATTTTACGTATCATTTTCGTATATTTGTGATGTATAAATCTAAGTTCTGATTCTCTATAGATTAAAAATCAGTCAGTGCATAATATTTTTTCAATCTACTGTGTATACTAATGTATCTGTGAATGATCAATATTCTGTCTCATATCCAAAATAAGTCTTGTAATTGCTACGTATTTAATATTTTTGTATGCAAATTAGATGTTTAAGAAAATTAAATGCATAAATATATTTAGTGGAAACCTAGCGTAAAAGATTTATGGCACTAATGACATAGCTGGCGTAAATAAGGGATAACCTCAAGTCAAATTACACCGTCCTGCCTTTCATCGTAAACGCAATTTGTAAAGGCGAAAAGAATGAATATTTAATTCAATCGTTGTAGACTCTTATTTTTATATAAATTTATCTTCACTTAAATTGATCCTAATTAGTAGAAACGGTTTTCATTAAATTTACTACAATCCACACTTGGAACAAATTGCTTAAAGAATCGTAGCAATTACAACTGGAGTGGGATATAAGACTTTATCAAGCATTATTATTTTAAATTTTTCACAAGAAGGCATCATATACATTATTTTCAATATGTATTAGCAACACTTTAATACTGAGTGCTGTAGTTTAAAAGGCTTTGACTAATTTTATATAAATTAAGTACCTATGTATTTTATAGTCCATAATAATAAGTGTTTTTGTTTTAAGCTTTCCCCATAGCTATAATAAAAATAAATCAGTCATATTTCTCCGTTTGAACTACTTACTCATTTGAATGTTTCAATGTATCATATACACAATTTGATTTCTGTAAGAGAGCGCTCTGGTTAAAAGAGAGCATTTAGACTGATTTAGTTTTATATTTTTTTTTTAATTTTCCCTTTGTCTGTCATTAAAACATTTTATTTTATTTTTTTCCTTTAGATTTAATCTAGTGTATCAAGGAAAACTGGCTTCTCAAACACAGGATATTCCAAGGTGAGAAGCTAAATTTTATCATGTAACCTTTATTAATAAACGATTAGGATTATCTCCATTTATCTAATAAACATACTAAAATATCAGTTTATAAGATACTAGGGCATTAACAAGTATAGTTTTTTAATACTCTTAGTAGATTTTAAACGACTTTAATTATCAAATAAAATAAAATCTTATTATACTAAAATTTATTGATATTCGTTTTCATACATGTGCATATTCTTAAAGCACTCGGTAGAACTAGGAACGCGTATGTTCAAGAATGTCTATCAAATATACTTTTTGACGTCAAACCTAATATGTTATCAAATCTTTATTCTATAAATATTCAATACTTTGTTAACTCATGGCTCAGCACTTTAAGCATCAGCTTCTAGACTTTCACCCGATGGCATCAAAAACAAATTATATTAGTATATAATATTTCTTGATCTTATTAGTTCCAAATACTTCAAATTTTTACATACAAACTTTACTTATTATATACGCAAACAATACTATAGTATACACTACATTCCCGCAATACTTTGAATAGAATTTTAACCCTTAGGCGGTTTTGGAACAAATAAACCATTAATAAATTTTGCGTAAATTGGATTTACCAGTCCATCGCCAAGTTGCTATATCCACAAAACTAGTGGTAATTGCTACGAGTGTAGAATCTATCGTCTAACATAGGTCACAATGGACTTGATACAACCTTGGATATTTTCCATACTGTTTGTTGAACTGAACATTGAACTCTGTGAAGTATAAAATGAACTAGGCACGTGCAGAGGCTGGGTGGTAAGTGATGACGTTATGTGCGTGCGTGAAAGGCGTCTGAACGGCCGCGTGCTCCGAAGCGGGCAATTGCAACGCGCGATGTTTCCCACCCAACGTACAACGCGTGGTCGCCCCACTCTCTACTTCCACTATTGCTTCACTGCCAGTCAACCTATACAAGTTGTGGAAAATCTTAGTACTTCTTCAACGCCCCGTTTATAATATATAAAATTTTATAATAAACCCACATTCATACAGAAGGACGAATCGAGAACATGTAGGATCATTATTATATATAAATTTGTAAATCGATATAAAGAGAAACACTTTTAAATTATTTTTCAAAATTTAAATATATTTATATTATTTTTTAAAAATCCGAAGTTTTGCGTACTTTACAGCGTGCGTGGTCACGGTAGACTGAAGACAAAAGGTGTTAATTGTCAAAATAAGTGTCACAGCTGCAGAGAGGTTGTATGCTATCTGTATTTATTGTCCGGAGTTGGTATCCACTAAAACCGGAAATTTTTGACAAAAGTGTTTTTCTTTAAATGAGTAACAGTTATGTTAATAAAAGACAATATTAAATCGAGAGAATTTAACGTATTTTATACGTCATACGTGCTTATAAATAAGTATAAATGAGAAACAAAATTATATTTGAATGTAAAATAATAAAATAATGCGTCATAAAGTACATTATTATGATACATTTTCGGGCATTTACTTATTTTATAACCTATTTATTCAACAATATACATTAAATGAAAATACGTTTAAATGCAAAGAGTAATACTTACATATGGTATCTGTTGGCAAGTACACCGACGAGTTCCCCCACTAAGTCAGTCTCGTCGTGTGGACACACCAATCCCAGTACAAGATCATTTCTCGCCGATGGCACGCTCACTACCACTAATTGCGCCTCACTGCTCATCACACGAATGGCCCCCACCTGCCAAAACAATTCGCTAATAAAAAGAATATCGGAGGAGAGGCGTGATAGAACTCCTCGAGTGGAGGAAGCGAGAGAGGAAACCAAGCGGTGGTGAAAAACAGGGGTGATGTAAATGATAAAAACGAACATTATTTAAAAGTTCTAATATACAAAATCATCCAAATTTGCATAATTGAAATTTACTCGAATCGCAAACACTTGGTAAGTAGCAATTGCTTATTGAACATTCCCATGTCATAAATATATTCAAATAGCGGCTTATGTGTAGAAATAATTCATCTACGTGGCAGATTTTATAGATAGCGGTATTTGGGTATGATGCCTCAACTATTTATATGTATATTATCTATATAACTTCATTAATTTTGAGTAATCGTAATGTTTTTAATACCTTTATATAAACCCAGGGATTAACATCCTCTACCCCTTCCTGACTCTCGTTTGGTCAACGAAAGATCTCTGAATGCGAATTTTTAAAATACTTTTAGTATCTCATTAATACTTTCCCATTATTAGTTAACAAAAACTTACCTCAGTAATAGGCGTAGGTTTTTTCAGCAGTTTGAACGTATTAGCATCCAGTTTGCAGATCGCAGAGGTAGTGACAAGCAGACAGCGTTCGGCTAACTTATTGTGTCTGTTAAACTTGTGTACGCGACACGCGAACAACGCCTTGCCGATGTTCTGGGACCTCTGCAGCGATGACAGCGCTGACCGATATACCGCTGAGAAATTTATTATTTATTTCACTTTCTACTCCGTTGCTTATATATTTTAGTATTATAGACTCGCTTCACACAGAACCAGATATGTTTTTATAGTTTCCCTAATTTTAAAGATTTATATTCAGTTCAGCTTTGTAAATGCATCGCGCAATCGATAAAAAATAAAACTGTGAAATAAACATACAAGCCTTGTCATTGTATGTCTGATCGGCCAAGTAGTCTCCCTTCCAGAGTCGGGCGGCGCCCCAGTGCGAGCGGCGCGATTTAAGCGCACTTGCAGCGGATATCTTCAGCTTGAGCTGGTGCCACTGATCGCGGGGTACCGGCTTCAGTACCAAATAGGCTCTCCAACGCCTGTACGCGCCCTGTAATAGCGCTACTGCCACGCCCCTCGGCGCTGCAGGCCATGACTTCATCACGCCACGCCCACGCGTTAACTCAGACTGGAGTGACGATACGTATTGACGGAATTTGTAGCGTCTAGAATTCATAAGTTATTAAGATATAGTAAGTGTGTAAGAAAGGTCACGACCGGACAGACTTCAGTTATATTTTGGACTTTCAATGTAAAGGTTTATCAGAGAGAGTTCAGAGGATCCATCTTATTATTCACATTATATTATTTCTAATAGTATGTACCTAATCGATAAGAAACTGTGACAGACGACGAATTCAGGTAAACATAATAAGTAAAAACTCACTTCCAAGCATTGTATATAGTAAGTGCGGCCTTCATCTTCTTGTACCTCCGTCGCGCAATTGTCCCTCGCCAAAGCTTTTGCAGTAATACCACGATTGATGGTATTAATTCTGCACGCGCAACTTCTAAGCCGTGGATCGTTTTGGCGCTTCTGTAAATGTTAATTACACAAAAATCGATAACAATTTCTTTCCCACCAAAAATAAATGGTTTTCTCAAAATTAAATTTTATAACAATAGAACCGAATTACTAACTGGAATCACGTATGGTGATATGTTATAACCTGATAATTCTCGACAAAATATTATTTTCGGCACACTGAACATTTTACGTTTCGCTTAGTATAATTGAGTACCTAATAAAGAGCTTTGTGTGGCCAAACTGCACGTCAGTGACCTGTAGATCTCTTAGCAACACCATGACAGCATCCCGATCTGAGGAGCCGCGGAAATTGGGCCAAGTGTACTGTGAGAGCATCTTGTATCGCTTCAGGAATCGGTCGTATCGCTGCCGAGACGCGAAACCCGCACGACGTACGCGTACGTTCTCGACCAAACCTAGGTACGCCACCTGATGTCGAACCTTAGAAACACAGAACAGTGTAAATTAAGTAGTGAAATAATCTTAAAAATATATGCGAGTTCAATGGAATGCCATATATTAATTGTTTCCATTAAATTTAGACATCCATAAAGGAACAAAAAACGCATTCTAAAGATTTAACTCAGTCGTAATATTATTATGATATATATTTCTAGTATCCAAAGTAGTAATATTGACACAGTTACCACTGTAATAATTGAAAAGGAATAGTATTATTATATAGTATTATATGGTTATTAATTGCTGTCTGGATTCAATTGGAGATAAAACTGTTAAAAAATAGTTAAAGCTGGGCAACAAATACCTTTAAAGCAAATAAAAATAAAAACAGTATTTGTACCAGCTGCTCATCCCAAGTGTTTGGTGATTGCAAGGCGTTAGGCTTAATGCATCGCACGTAGAATGGCTCCTTTGTTTGAAGGCCTTGCACCAACGCAGACATCGAGCTACGGAATAGTGTCGCCGCAGATGGGGGACGTTTCGATGTCTGAAGAAAAAATTTATTAAATATTCTTTCTTTTTAGAGTTCTTAGCAAGTCGTATACGTATGTAAGTGATGACTACGTACGTACTCCAAGCATTCATAGTTTCAATTGATCAATATTTTTAGCGATGATTAGCAGAAAAATTTAAAACGTACCTTCTGTATGTTTGTCCCTCCTTCAGGCCACATATCCTTTAGCGAGGCAATATTGGACGAATGAAGCAAGCGCTTGAGGTCCTGCCACAAGGAGTCTTTGTTCTTGTCCATAAAGCCCGTTATCGCATACGTTACATCACCCGCATAATGTCTGTGAACAGAAAAAAATAGTTTTAAACATGTCAA